>VZRN01003949.1:34364-72018 GCA_013397935.1 Dasyornis broadbenti
AAAAAAAAAAAAAAAAAAAGCAGCATGGTGTGGCAACAGCATCCTCAAAAGTGGGGAAATGGGATGAAGTGCAAAGGAGTATGAGTACTGTACCACAAGAGTGGGGTACAGTTTTACAGCAGAGATCCTGTTGATATGAGCAATCCTCTTGTCATCAGTTGAAATTAAAAACCTGGGATCTAGAAAAAGCATTTCTCTTAAGGACAGCAAAAGGAACAAAAGCCAACTATCCAACATACAGAAAAACCATTGCATCTATCAAATTCTGACAGACCAATAAAAATAAGCCTGGTGTAAAGTGTGGTGCAAGTCCACCTCAGACTTCAGTGGAAAGGAAGGAGATACCAGCAACATCACACATTCCTTGGCAAAGAGGAGGAAGAAACATGCACTGTGACTGTCCTGGCACATGCTATGTGCACGCTGACAGCTTGTTTATACCAACACCACCCACCCAAAACTACAGCCAACCACCTTAGAGACCACTCACCCCGTGGTGATAGGAGTTGAATGTAACACCAAAGAAAGGACATACAGGAGGAAGGGTGTCTATAAGAATTGTAACAATATTGGTAAAAAGAATATATGTCTATTGTGCTGACCTGCTATAGAACTCATAGCTCATTTCTCCCACTGTACTGCAGACTGAGTTTTGTTGATTTTGAGTGGACTAACTGCTAAGACAACTGTTTATGCAAAATTTGTGTGCAGTCAGTCTCTTGATATCTGGTTCCAAAATCTTCAAAGTGGAGAAGAACTGTTTCTGAAAGATGTAAATTTGTTAGGCTTTAAATAAAACTGGCACTGGTAAGGTAGCTCATAAACTTTAAGGAGAACTCAGGTTCCCAATTGCAAAGGCTGAGGCAGACACACTACTTCTTAGATAATCTTGCTAAAACTCTCCCCAAACTGTTGCATTGTCTGGGGAAGAGGGCCTTGTTGAAAATTAACTTTGAGGCTGTTGGTCACAATACTAAATGCTAGCTTGACAATGCCAAGTTAAAGGCTGTATTTTGCACAAGGTTTTCACTAATCATCTGCACAGCTGCATCAGCTGCACAGCTAAGGAAGAGGCCCTTTGCCAGTTAGGAACTATGCTGCAGCTACAATCTAAAACTAAGTGTGATCCTTCAGAAAGGAAAAGATTACGCAAAAAAGCATGATCTGGCATACAGGGACTGGGATACTTTCCTATGTAAAATACATCTAAAAGATGGCAGAGCAAATCCCGGGCAGAAAAAGTAGCAAGATTTACCCTTTTTTTTACTCCATAAGACATAACAATAATCACTAGCAAACAAGGGATTCATGCAGAATGGCTAATGCCCAGCCGAAGCCTACAAGACCATATAAAATGGGCATTTCCATGAGCAACCAGCATTCAGTCCCATCTACAGACTAGCTAAGGGAAGCAGTAATACCAACGGACTGTCTCAAGACACGTATCACTCCAAAGCTCTTTAGAAGCACGGAAAAACAATTATCAGGTGAAGTAGGGTCCACCTCCCTCCCTATACAAACCTGGCAGGGATTGCACATTTTGAACACTCATTTCCATCTGTGCACGTCTCTAAAAGAGTTTACAGATAATACCTGCCTATGCACAAAGCAAGTAAACTCACTTTCCGTATACTACTAAAGGCAGCCTAAGGCAACTTTCTCTTTAAGAAGCAAAGAATAGTCCTACTGAAAAGGCAGCAAGTATCCTCTGGAGAGTCAAAATAGGTCACCTTCTTCCCTATGTTCATCTTAGGCAGTAATTCAGAGAGGTTCTTGGGCAGGCTCTGGCAACTAAGAATAATGTCTGTGAGGATGAAAATATGACCACTGACAGTCTTGAAATAAGGTATATTAAACTAGGCACGGGCTAAAATATAGTGCAATATGCACTATTCTTCCTCAGCACAGCTGTGGGAGAAAAGGAATGTGCAGGAATGCATGTCACAATGGAAAGATGCAGAGGTGAGGCAGCAGCAGCAGCAGCTTATTACCAAAAGCAGAACAACCTGTTCATGAGAAATTCCAGAATTCATGGGGACACAAACACTGTTACAAAATACACTCCTCCTCAGCATCAGGGAGAACTGAAGCTAAACATTCATTAAGAAGCTTGACAAAACTGCACTTAGGATTAAGGAAAATGAAAAACCCCATCATCTCTCCCTCAGGGTATTCTTCCTTGCAGTTACTGCTACAACGGCAGCTCACATGGAAATACCAAATCCAGCTTAAAATTGCTAATAAGGTCTCCACAGTAACACACAGCTCAGCCTTTGCGAATCATCTCCATGGATAATAAATTGGTTATATAAAACTTGGGTGGGTTTTGCACCTGGTATGCTCTCTGCGTTGGTACGGCAATGCTGCTTGCAGAAGCTAGAGCAGATCAAGAAGATTTTTAGACACTTACTAGAATAAAAACAGGAGAGTTTAGATGATGGTCAGATTTAAAACCATCAGGAAACAACTTGTCAGTGTATTTTTCTGTAACTTTGGTGTGGTTTGGGTTTTTTTGGAGCAATGCCATGCAGATTTGCTGTCCTGTGAAACTGGTGAGGCTGCAGATAGGGGTTGTGGGAGAGAACTGAAGTCTTGCCCCACTGTGTTTTCCTACTGCTTGCAAATTGTATCAGAAATCAATTCAAGATTTGTGTATGTCTCCAAGTAATTCGAACTGCCATTTCCAGCTAAAACTTCTTTCCTCTGTATCATAAAAGCAGTAACCAGATGGTGCCAATACAGCAGCCTCACATGTTGCCAGACCACCCAGTACCCTGCTGCTCCTCCCACATTTCGGGGATTTACAAACTCTCCTTAACCTTCCTCTTACACTCTGAGACCCCACACATCGGAAACCACTGTCTTGCCCCAGCCAGGAGCTTCAGCTCCATGTGGAGAACAAGGTCACAGAAAAAGCAAGGAAGTGTAATACTTCACTGCCCTTGAAGCTTTGCTGCACTCAGGACAAAAGTACTTTTCCAGATCCAGACATGTTTTAACTGTGATTCCTCTCTCATTGTGTCATCTGCTTAACAGACATGCTTCTCACATGGGCCAGCACATCAGTTAAATAGGAAAAAGGAGGAATACTGTACCTTGGACAACCATGTAAAACTATTATTAATAAACAGTAATGTTTTATGATATTTTACATAGTCACATACCCTCTTGTAAATAAACCGAAACAACAATTTAATTTGTATGCAACAAGCAACTTAATCATCATTCCAAAATCACTTTAGGACATAGTATTTTACAAATGAGGATTGTAACAGTTATATCACTTGAGAAAGACTGATTTAGCTACCCTCAGAATAGTGTGTGCTACACAGGCACAGAAACAGCCAACACTTTAAAGATAGTGCATACCTCAGTAACTAGAGGGTCACAGAGAGCATATATAACTTTATAAGGAAAACCTACTTACGAGTTTTTGGGTTTTTTAAAACAGAAGAGCAGTATTTCTTGCCTAGCAAAAGCAGTACAATTTGCTTCAAATACCCATGAGATTCATTCAATCTTCCACAATTTCATAAGGAAATCTATATTAGGAATTATTATCCTTCATGCCTTCTTTCAGTTATGGCTACCTTTTTTTTAAGGTAATACAAGGAAACCTACAGCAAAAGAACTCTGATTTGAAATTAATCAGTACAGCCACACCTTGTCAGTCACCTGATCTTTTAAAAACCAGTAATCTGAAATTATTTTAACATTATGATTTTGGGGGGACCCCCCCCTCCAAATATTATTTATTTAATACGTGACAGGTTCCCTGCACTGCAGGTGAGTACAAATAAACTGTGAAATTAATCTCTCTAATGGAACATTGGAGAATATTAAAAAAAGGATGAAATTAATGTTCAAAACTGAACTGTCTGCCTAGCTACATGTACTCATCATTTTTTTTTGCAACAAGCAGGCTTACTTATTGGTTTACATTATAAACAATACTTAATTATCTGCAAGAATTTTTTGTTTATAATAATGTTTGGTTTCAGAGATGAATGAAATTTGTAATTTTCCTTTTTTCTGAAATTAAAATTATGAAAATTTTAAAGTCCGTCTCAGAAAAACTACAGTTTGTTCTAGTTTCTTAGAAACTAATTTATGCACTTTTGTGAGACTATCAAGCCATTTTATTGTAACAGTTCAAATATGAGACAGAGCAAAGGCATGAAACTGAAAAATCGGAACCTGACTTCTTAACTACCTGGCTGAGTCTATGAACTCTTAAGTTTAATTGTAGGTATTTTGGTCTGATCCTAACAGTCCGCAGGTTACCAATGCAAACCACTACAGCAGAAGTTATCAGGGAGCTTTAATACTTCACTTTAACATCAAGCTCCCCAATATGCTGGTGCTAGTTTCCACTTTGTGTTAAAATAGCTTCTGAACCATTACGTATCAATCTGGGCACGAGGATACTAGCTGCACAGAACGGTATTTTCCAGCTGGAGAACCTACAGGCAGGTCTACTTCTACAGTTACGTTCTCAGCTTGCGGGTGAAACACTCGCGTATGAAGTATTTTAACAGCCAGCTGGATCCTTACTTAAGGATATTGATGAGTCATGAAGCATCAGACTGGTGCAGCTGAAGCGTCAGACTGGTGCAGCTGAATATACACGTCATCATGCAGTTGCATTCATGACTTCTCTAAGGGTAAGGACTCTGAGGTGTTTGATGCCTGGCCTGTAATTTCTTATTCTGGTTTAGGTTTTAGTGTGGGGTTTTTTTTTCACATCCTTGATACAAAACACCAGGAATTTCACCTTCAAAAAAATTCTCATCATGAATTGAAGTGACAATATACAGAATATAAGGGCTGCCTTGGTAAGTAGCAGTTGCTGCCACAAATAGGAGGACAACTATATATAATGCAAAATCTATTTCTGCTGAGAAAAGTCTGACCCCAAAGTCCTGCTTCTCATGAATCTTAGCTTATTCTTTCTTAACTAGAAATAAATAATATAGCAAAATCCAGTTGTCTACTGCATTTTGTTATATTTTATTTTGTTACCCTTCTGTAAAGTTGCAACTGCGGACATGCTGGTAGAAGCAAAGAAGTGTGAATAAATAGGAAGCCAAGTAACATAAAAGAATGGAGAACTATTCTTCCCAGAAGAAGTGAATCACAGACCACTGAAGGAGGTAGGTATGTACTAATGGCATAACCTTTTAGTAACCATTTTGAAAACTTCTGATGCATATTGACTAGAAAAGGACATAAAGAATACATACCTTTTAAAATTTACAGAGCTGGAACTACTCCCTGTAAACTCCCTGTAAATCCAAAGAAATACTGAAAACCCCTCACGTCTATGGAACTACTGAAAACCCCCAAAAAACTACTAGAAGAAACAGTCAAACTGACTACTTGTAAACATAGACAAAGCAACAGGGAGATGAGTAATAGCCAACACTGGACCGGCTATTCTGGTCAAGAAATCAATCATGTCAACACAAATCTAATTTGCTTCTGTGACAGGGTACCAAGTATAATGGATGGGAAAGGCACAAAGATGTAATAATTTGTGTTTTTTTCTTATGTGTCATCCTCTAAGTTTGTTAAAAAAACACAGTCTGCAACAGGTACAGGTAAGTTTTATTACTCCCCTACCCTCACTCCAGTGTGTCTACTTGAGACTAGACCATCCAAGGAACAAAACAATAAACTCTTTATTAACCAAGGAAAAGAGAGAGTAGGATGCATGAGAAAAAGGAAAAATTTAGATAACATCTATTGCATGACACTGCCACATGTCTTGCAAATACATTGTGCTACAAAATTTAGGCATAACTTTTCCCTGCACAATGCATTAAGGTTAAAAATACCCACATGACATTGATGCTGTAAGCCCCTGAGTTATGCAAATGCACTTCTCTCCATTTTTCTAGGCAGGCCTCCAATTTCAGACACTGGAGCCCAAAGTAAGAAATGTAAGATGAGACAGCTTCTCCATGTCAGAAATAATGCCCCAATTAGTGTCTTACAAAATCCTTCTCAGTCACCCTGGTCACCCCAGTCACCCCACAAGCTGAAGCGCAGGATAACCCTGAACACCACGGAAACCTGAAACAATGATCCTGGCACCCTGCCACCACTCCCAAGCATGCTGACGAAGGAAAACTTGAAGCAGGTCTTCACAGACCCCATCTCATAGGGGCGTCCCACTATACCACCAGCCAAACCCACTGCAACACAGTACCAAAATGCCACCTGCAAGTGGGTCATTATCACCCCAGAAAAACTGGACAAATCACACAGTTCAGGTACGGGGCTAAGGTCTGCTGCCATAGTGCATTTAAAGTAACAAGGTAGAGAAAGGGAGACTATCCTTTTTTAGATCCATAGGAACTGGCAATTTAGTTGTTTTGTAGAAGAGGATTAGAATTCAAATCACAAGCTTGGGATGTGATCTGAAATAGATAAGATGCAAGCCAACTATGTGCTGCTTCTCAATAAGAAGATAATCAGCTGGACAAACACAAGATATGGAAGAACCAGCTGAATCAGAAGGACTTTGGACCCACAGTTAATCATATATTAGTCATCAAATTAGATTTTTTCAAAACAAACCAACCAAACAAACAAAAAGACAAAACCCCCTCAAATATCCCACAATCAAGAATACCCAAAACTCTCCCAAATCCCCAATGTTTCAGAAAGAGGCTACAAAAAAAAAAGGTGTCTCCACAGGATCTCTGACTTTCCAAGTGTCTCTAACAATGCCAAAGACTTCAAAGCTCCATCAACTCCTTGGATTCAAGAATGCCTATAAACTACTTGTCACCTGTTCCTGAACTAATGAAGCTCCACCTTCATAAGTACTCTTCTCCTTAAAAACACTATTTACCTCAAAAATTTTAATACATTGAAATGGACAGGATATTTAGCAAAAGGATAAAAAAAATATTTGATACAGCAAAAAAAAAGAATAAATGTAGTACAACAGCTGCTAGAAAAATTATGCAGGAATATGGCTTCTTACTATCTATGAAAAGCATGTATATGTAATTTTTTATTTCTATTTCCACAGTATGATAGAAAAGATGCATCTGGCAATCTGCAGATATTTACAGGGACAGTAACTTCAACTACCTTACAGCTAATCAACTTTTAGGTGCAACAAGTTTCCATGAATGATTAAAATATAGTATTAAAATACGGTATTAAATAAGAAGAAAATGTTTTTAAATACAGACATGCTATGTGAAAGATTTTTCTCTATTTTATATTCAGTATTTCTGGTACATAGTATATCAGACTAAGTAGAACAGCTCCCTAGGATACTGTGATATTCTGTCTTCTGCTGAGATTACCCTACCCTGGCAGACAGATTAAAGTGTAAAGGCAATTTCTGTACTAATCCTTGGAAATTCTCATTTCCTGAAAACATTTCAGAGATACTTGAATCCTGTGGCAAACTTCAAGCCAATAGAAATATTAACATTTTGTCTTATATGACTTGGTTAAATGCAGATTTACATTGTCTATATGCAGAGGGCTTTAGAAGATTCACTGAAAAAAAATAAAATTAAAAACTATTCAGGAGACTCTTGCCTAAATTCTCTTGTAAGAGACGGAGCACCAGATGTGTAGTAGGGTAGATGGGTAGAAGAGAGACACAGGATATATAGGATCACAGCAGGACAGCTAAAGATTTCATAATAAAAGAGATATATATGCTACAATGACTGAAACACTGAAACAAAACCTATTGATTTGGCTGACTTTAAGCTGAAAGAGAAGGGGACAGGAGGCTCCCTTCAAGCATGGGAGTGCCTCAAGATGCCGCACAGCTAGCATACTCCCAGTCAAAAATTACTTTCTGAGTCATAACATCTTCAGTTCAGACAACAGTTTAGCAGACATAGTGAAGAATTTTTGCCACCAGGCAGCCTCACACAGAACAGAACAACTGTGCTCTGTCCAATCTCCTGTGCACACAGATGAGGAAGAAATTTGATGCCAGAATTAACATATACCAACAACAAGTCTGTGTCATGGGTTCCTCCTTCAAGAAAGCAAAGTGACACCTGAAACTTAACTTTCCATTCTTGATGCTGGCATTGTGCTTACTAATTCTGGAGGAAGCAGAGTAGAGCTTCTCTTCATCCCTGTCACAAATCCAGAACAGGAGAAGAGAGGACCTGAGCTTTTGCAGATAAGACATCAATTTTACTTTACCATTTGCATCAACTATAATTTTATATGAGTAAAAGAAGTGAATGGATAGAAAAGTATATCATCATGTTAGCATCTCACAAAGAGAACACTTTCCTGGCAAGCCTCTATGCACAGCCTTCACTATTACATTAGCAGAATTCTACCTTTTCAAAGCCAGGAAAGACTGGTATCCTTAAAAAGTAAATCCATGTAACATCTGAAAGTGTTAGAGAGAACAAGTATTACTCCCCAAACAGAGGGGCACCTATCCAACTAAAAAACTAAAATCATGTTTAAATAGAAACTTCAAATTTCTAGATGAGTTTTTAAACTCCAATACAACCAGTAAGTACATGCTGTCTCAATAACTGTGTTTAAAGTGGTGTAGTATTCTTCACTTATTTATCTTCTTGATTGTGACCTTTCTTAATTAACAAAATGAGAAAAACACATAGAAACTTCATGACAAAAAGTGCCTTGAACTTTTCATAGACTGCCATCAGCACCCAACATTCTGCCACATAAATCTGCCCAGAAAACCTTTTAAAACATCAGTCAAAAGTAAAACAACTACAGGCTGAGAGGGCTCAAAATGAAGAATCTCTTGGAGATACATCTTTCTGGTGTGGCTGTCTGTATTATGTCTATATGTTATGTTAAAAAGACTTAAGAACAGCTACAGATAACAGTAGCCTAACATGTCAACAAGAAAGGAAAATGTTGTATTCCATCTTAGGAAAGAAATATGGCACTTCTGCCACAGGAGAAAGAAATTCAAAAGTGGAATGCGTGTCAGAATAGGACCTCATTCAAAAAGTCTCTTGCATTTCATTAGCTCTGAAAGGTGAATGACTGACAGATCCAGAAACAATATTGTATTTCTGCCCAACACAAGCTTGACACAGAGAGAAGATATGCCCCAGAAATTTCACTATCTATGTACTTCACTCCTGACTTACAGAGAGGCCAATTCACACTTTAATCTTAAATTCTTTGTTATCTTTATTAAAACTGTCAAGATAGGAACAAATTTGTTTCAAAGAGGAGGAAATTCTCAGATACAGTCACCTGACCACAATAAATCAAACAAAAATCACTAGGCTGTTTTACCAAACCACCATATAAAAATTTCCAGTCATTCATCCAAACTACCCATCCTTTATGTTGAATGATCAATCACTAAATCCAGTAAAATTGTAATTTCTACCTCACCATCCTCTTTATGCTTTTTTGCTGTTTACTTTTCCCTTTTCTTTTTTTCTTTTCTTTTCTACAGCTCTCTTTCCTACCAGTCTTGCGTATACCCAGAACAGTAGAAAAAGGGATCAGAACATTTGAGAACAGTCTTCCAAAGCTGCTGACAGATGTCCCTGCAAGGAAAACTGGAGTGACTAAAGCTCCCATACACCAAAGTAGTGGAGAAAAAGTAATCTGCTTAGAGTGCAGACTCCATTACAAAAACCTTTGTAACAGCAAGGGCAATGGAACACTGAACCAGGTCAACTGAGAATTTTGTTTAGTCTGAATAATTTCAGAAATTCATAGAAGACATGATTTTGATCCAGTCTTAGAGCATAGAAAGGGGAAAGGATCATCTCTTAACTTCCCTTTTGATTTCAGAATTGGAAAACTAAATTATTAAATTACTTTGGGAGAATGTATCTGAGAAAATTTGTTTAGTGTAGAAAAAAGTTATTTCTCTTTTAAGTGAGAAAGTCTACAATTTTGCATCTTACTACTTGATCTGTACCTTCTAAGATTTTGTGTGTATGCACATGTACTGCAAATGCTGTAACAAGTGTATCTCAAACCTGAACACATTTTGTTTTGGTAAACACAGCTTGATATTGATAAATACGCAGACTTGCATCATCTTAAAGGTATTACAACTAAGGATGAAGAAAAAGAAGGAACTAACAGATACTTTGTCTCTAACAATACAAAAAGGAATGCTTTGCCATTTTAGTGACCCTTAAACATCAACAGACATACAATTCAATATAAAACTATATTTTACTATCGCATGTGTGCTTGAGCCCAAATTCTCAAGCTTTCTTCAGTTTTATTCTTCCAGGCACTAAAAGATCCAATAGACTGGGTAAATAGCTGCAATCTTATCTATTTGCAGCACTGGACTAGTGCAGATTAGTCTTAACCATTTGTCCTGTAATTCTGCAGACTAGAACAGGACACATATCTCCTGACCTAGCAATTTTCAAGCAACTTTGCCCCCTCCCAGTATTTCTGATTAAACTACCCCATCTGGGGTTTTTGGACTGAATGTTGATCAGCACCCAACAGCCAGCTGCTTCCTCACCCACCCATACTATATGGCTTCTAGATCCACAGCTGAGGGAGAGTAGTCCTTTAACCAAATAATGCCAGAAACACTTCATCAGAGGCTGATCAGGTATCTGTGCTAAGAATTTTTACACCAAGTACGAACATAAGCAATCATCACTGAAAATATCCGCAATAACTGAAAGACAACACCAAAATGGAGGCTAAAGCCTGCTGTGGTTTCCCTTGGCTGCAGCCTTCCCACTCTTTCCTCTTTTCGCTGTGTTCCAAAATAAATCCTCCCACCAGCAGAAAGCAATTATCACTGTTATTTTTAGACACCACCTCCCATATACTTCCTGACATTTCCTATAACAAAGTGATGTCTCGGCTGTTTACGAAAGAAAGAACTCACACTAGGAAGGAGCTGGACACTCAGCCTGCGGCCAGGAGGCAAGATTAAAACCCACACAGCACCAAAAGCAGTTTCCCCTGACAAGCTCAGCCCTGTCCCATCTGCTGATTGTTGCAATCCCTAGTTCAGTGTACCTGCCTCTCCTGAATTGTTACAGGAGGAGCTGAGGTACTCAGCTCTGTAGTTTCTTGCGTGTTGCAGCAGCTTCCTATCTGCTCTGTGCAGCAGTGCAGAGCACAGAGGTCCCGAGGCTCCTTCTACACGTACAAATGCTGCTTCTTCACAGAACATGAAAAAGCTGAGATCAAGGATTACACTTCAGGAGCTGCCAGAGGAACACGAATAGTTTCAAGACCTCAAAGAGCATCCATGGTACATGAGAGTGTTTCCATCTGTGTTATCGTTAGAGGCTGTATCTTTACTCATTGACATTGCATCCATTCCACATCTGCAAAGATGTGCTCACAATGCTTACACACGAAGGCAGAACATCATGAGAGACATTGAAACATGAAAAAATTTAAATTTTCCCTTTAAGAGGTCACAGATAGTGAAATGTATTTAGACAAACATACCACCAAATACAAAATGCATCAGTCAAGTTTCTTAAGAAAAACTGAGAAGTTTATGGCCAGCACCAAATTCATTGTCAAAATTAACTGAGCTGCCTTTTCAAACCATGGTTTGTGATGCCATCTTTCCCTCTCCACCATGGGTCAAATTACTCTCTACAAGTGCTCTTTAAACAGAATCAGGTTAATCAAAAGGTTAATCAAAAGCACTGAAGAACAATAAAAGCAAATCACGACACCATGCACAGAGAAATACAAATTAGTGAACATAAATCTCTCCCCTCCTTTTCTTACATGAAATTGATACTCTTAAATAATTTCTTTTTAAAGGTAGAAATCAAATATTAAGCATCTTTCCTCTTCCAAATATTAGGCATTTTCTATTTGCAAAACCCAGAAGCGTAAATTATAATATTTTATAAACATTATAATGTTTTTCCTGTAAGCTTTAGCACAATAGAATTTGACCCTTCCTGAGTATTGTTAATTTGAGCAAAATATGGAACATTTTTAATTGACCATTTTTAGACTTTATTCAATACAATCCACTTGGATACTCATAGCTGTTTAGGGGGTTACTGATCAGAGACAATTTGCTCAATCAGGTTGAAGTGTGACAATGACAGGCAGCAGTTTTCACTCCTGTGCTAAAAATAGAGACAAACCCCTCTCAGCTCAAGCAAGAAGCTTTTCTCCTCAGCTTACTTCCCTTTCTAGCCAAGCCTCCTTCAGCTCTTTCAATATCTGTTACCAGTGCAGCAGAAAGAGTGAGTCTATCTCTGGTACAGGTAACTAACCTGGGCATCTCTACATGCACGCATACACTATCTGCATTTTTTCCTTCCCTAAATATTTCACTTTTAGAAATAGGAAGGGTCATCAAATACCTTCACACTTACATTCTCCTTCTCCTTTAATATTTATTCCTCATCATTAATATTCTTGAGTATGCTGTATCCATTTCAACGACCAGGCATTATAAGGAAAATTAAACTTTTCACAAGGAATTGATTCTCAGAGAAAACAGGTAGGAGAGCATGAAATGCCTTTGGAAAGCCTCTTAATCATATGATGGAAATATTTTGTTTCACTTGTTGCAAGTTAAAATTTCAAATATGAAGCAGATGGCCTGAATTTCCAGCACAGGTTTGATTTTCCTATATATATTGGCCACAGAATGGTTTGGGCTGAAAGGGATCTCAAAGATCAATCACCTAGTTTCACTCCAGCTGCCATGGGCAGGGACATCTTTCATTAGGCCAGGTTTCTCAGAGCCCCATCCAAACTGGCCATGAACACTTCCAGGGATGGAACATCCACAATTTCTCTGGGCAATCTGTTTCAGTGCCTCACCACCTTCACAGTAAAGAATTTCTTCCTGAATTTTAATCTTAACCTAACCTCTTTCATTGTAAAACCATCCCCCATTGACCCTTGTCCTGTCAATGCTCTTGACATGCTCTTGTAAGAATCTCCTCTCCATCTTTCCTGTAGCTCCTTCAGAAAAAGGAAGGCCACAACTAGGTCACTCTAAAGCCTTCTCTTCTCCAGGTTCAACAACCCCAGTTCTTTCAGCCTTTCTCATGGAAGAGGTACTCCATCCCTCTGATCGTCCTGGTGGCCTCCTCCATGTCCTTCGTGTGCTGAAGATGCCAGGGCTGGACAGCATCACCTCCCTTAACCTGCTGGCCATACTGCTTTGGATGCAAGTGACATCTCTAAGGACAAAATCAAAACTAAACAGAATACTAGGAAAAAAAACCAAAACATAAAAACCCAACCAACCAACCAACCAACCAAAAAAAAAAGGAAAAGGCCATACCAAACCAAACCAACCAACCAAACCAAAACAAAAATACCCTAGAGAAAACAACAAAACATATTTCAAACTTGCTGATCCAATTTATGATTTACACTAGTATCACCTCTTCCATGTCATGACTATTTCTGACAGCCCTTTGTTGGTGCCCTGCTTTGGCATCTGTTCACAGAACTGTGTTTTGCCCCAGTTCTCAAATCCATGCCAGCTGCCTATGACCACCTGATGGAGCTGCAGTTCAGCCAATTCTCTGCTAGGGACACAGCATTGGCCTGGGTTTGGCCAGTAATTCACATATTGGATTTATCCATATTTTACTCTTGAATGGGAAAAGGGACCTGCAGTGAGTGAGTACCCCCATAATTTTGTAAGATCCTTTCAATGCTGCTATAGATAACACCTTGTTCGGCTACACAGAAAGAGTAGTTCTCAAATTTTACAGGAAACTGCAGTATATATCTGCAGAAAAACCCAAAAACTTACACATGTTGTCATATTTCTCCCACATAATCTTTTCTGGTTTCATATTAAAATTTTCATGATATCAAATCCTTGCTCACTTTCTAGTTAGGTTGCTTAGAAAAATCTGATCACTGTTCCACAAATGCCTGGAAATGTACTATAATTTCAACATGAATTTTTCATAGGAGTGATCTGAAACAGCTCTGAAAAGGTATGAAACAGATGAAGTCACCATGTATTTCAGTAAAGATTGGAAGATATATCCATCTTTAAGTTTCTAACTAGTTGACGAAACAGACTAGACATTTTGACTGCTAACCACAGTTCAACATCATAGTTCATTAGTAAAATATAATGCACCAATTTCTTTTTGAAAAACACTGAATCTTCCACAAAGGTATATCTATAGCTGAGAAGAAATTGTCTCAGTTTTTTGCAATGAACACGTTGTTCCAGCAGCTGAGTTCCTCTAAGTTGTCTCCCAAATGAAATACAGTTCTTAAAATACTGCAAGCACATGGCCTGGTTGTGGTATCAGTGTATAATTTTTAAAATTCCAAATTACTTTCAGCCAGAAAAATGCATAAACTTGCTCTTTATTTCCACAATATCTCTTTTTAAAAACCCTTATCCTTTGATTTGCAAGCTCTTAGGAACAGGAGTAATAGATTGGTAGAATTAAATAAATTGATTTGTTTCACTGTAATGCCTTCTGTACTTGTACCAAAAGCCAGAATTGCCTTGAGAAAGCTGCAATTAAAAAAAAATCTATATTAAACTCCTTGAAATCAGTTAAAGGTGCAAAGACAGAATATGGTGACATTTCTTTAAATGTTCATTGCATTTATTCACTAGCAAGTCCAAAATCCTCATTCTCACTCTGTCTTTGATCTTTTCTTATAAGAGCAGTTCACATTTTAGCCATTCTAAATGATTTTACACATCTTATGAGGAATTCAGGTTTGCAAAAACAAATCTAGAGGCTCTGTTTGGTTTTTTTTTTAAAAAACACCTACATCACTAGCCCTAAATGCTTAACCACAGGTAGTAATCTCTCAAAAGAAAATTGCCCTTTCTTCAGCAAATCAGGGCAATAGTTTCTTTCCACTGGTGTATGTGTCCTCAATAAATAAAAAATAACATTCACCAACTCTGTTCCCTTTAGGTGGCTCTCAAGAGGAATTGCTCCCTTCAAGCATTTTGGTCTCATATATCATTTCTACTGACTTTCAATCAGCCCTCCCTGAATTTGGAAGGATCTGTCCACCTTCTGTCCTCATGTGCTACAGCTGCTGAAATGGCTGTCATTTTCAGCAAATCTGCAGAGCAAAATCCTTCCTCCAACTCATCATTTATATCAAACAGCTTCCTACTTTCCCATAACTAGTGAATATATTTCACAGAGGTTTAGTCAAAACCTCCTACTAGACCTTCTCTAAATCTTTGTGTCTACTGTAACAGAACAGTTTTCAGGCTTTGTTGTCTGTGCCAGATATTCTTCAGATTTCAATTGAGAAGTTCCTTGTTTTAAAAGGACTACAAAACTTTGCTTCAAGTATGTGATGATAAGCCCATAAATTGAATTTTAATCAATCCATCTGATTATATTTTTGAGCATTTTTTTTTCCTTTAAACTGCCCAAGAAACTCAATATCTGTAGCTTCAACACCTAAAAAACCCCAGCCTCTAAAGCTACAGGGGTTACAAATACTAATATAAGTTCAATTAACTTTCACTCAGTCTTCCCTTCAGTTCATTGTGTTCAGGTAGTGCCACAGTTTGAGATAATCTTAATAGGTGTTTGCCAATTATTTCTATTAGTCTGTCAGTCAATAGAAAAGCTTTATTTCTTGAAAAATAAAATCCATGCCTTAATAGACCACATACATCTATTTAATGGTTGCAAAATACCCCACAGATTATCTGCGGGTTTTTTTCAGTCACTTTTAGAGTCTTTGCTTATAGACAATATTTTTTTCAATCATCCTGTTAAACTTCTTCTCCTAAGGACACAAAAGAGATACTTAATAGCAACTGACAAAATTAAATCTTCCTGTAGACCACTAACACAATGGTTCAACTAAGTACCTTCATAATGTGCACAAGATCTTAGGAACCCTTAAACCATGGATTACTGGCATAATGGACTACACCAGCTTGTGTCAATTCCTACTTATGTTACTTTAATCAGGATTACCAGCACAGGAAAAGCATCAGACCTTCAAAATGCCTATTATGCTGTATTCTGTAAATGAAACATTTTCATAAATGCTAATACTGCCGTGTGTATTAGCATTACATTTTATGCATCACTGCCCCCCTCCAAACTGAGTGTAAATGATCCATGTGAACACTACTGTCATAAGTATGCACACTAAATAATTTAAACGTACAATATGGTCTTTTGTTTTTACTTACAGCAGTCACAAATATGAGAGCTACCTGAAAATTACTTAAGAGGAGCCTTCTCCAGTTTGCAGAGAAGAATTCAAGTATCTTTTGCTACATAAAAAAATACTTCACTTCCTGGTTTAAATGTCATAATTAAGTTTAAAAATATGGATCTACTGAAACAGAGTTGAACACACTCGTGAAAGATGGAAATACTGTAACTAGTTTATTAACATCTAACTCAGTCGTGCATTGCCTTTGAACAAGTGACAAGCATACCACACACATCAACCTACATTTAAATACTGCATTTTTCCACAATATATGGCTATGGTAACGCAAGACAAGACAGGTGACTGTTTTACATACACAATTATATTAATATACATATTTTTGTGACTTCAAAGTAAATTACAGTAAAATTCTGAAAAATTCCCCAGTGTGATCTTACTAAAAGAAATAACAAAAGGTCATTTGAGATGGTAGTTATGACAGACAAAATTTAGAAAGATTCTCTGCATGCTAAATTATTCAAAATTTCAATTTTACTTCTGGAAACTATATCAAAACTAGTGATCTCGTCATGACTCTAAAGCCTCTCAAGAAGTAAAATAAAAACATTAGAATTTGACAATACTGCATTCCAATTTTTCATGTCTTGCATTTAAGGTGAATCCAACTTCATCAAGGGTTCTCTTATCTGTTTAATGACTCTACAAAACTGTCAACACTGAAAATCTACTATGACTATTGAGTATTATTATCCTCCTAAAAAGACAGAAACGGTAGTCAGCTTCCATCAGAATAAACACCCTAACAATTTTAATATATTTATATTCTATATTCACAGCAAAGATCTTAATATTCAGAAGAAATATCACAAGAAAAAAGTGTACAATTAACAACAAAGACATCAATGGCTATCTTTGCTTATTTTTACTGACAGCTTTTGAAGCAGAGAAATGACATTTCCAGTACCAGAACAGGCTGCCCGGGGAGGTGGTGGAGACGATATCCCTGGGAATGCTCAAGAAATGAGAGGACGTGGCACTCATTGCTATGGCTTAGTTGACACGGTGGTGTTCGGTCAAAAGCCAGACTCGATGACCTTGGAGGTCTTTCCAAACCTTAATGATTCTGTGGAATGGTAACTTCTTAACTTGCTCTTATGGGTCTCATAGTTTACCAAAATATTTTATTTGTCTACTGTTGGCACCAGACAAAATTTTTTAAAAATGGGTTTGGCCCATCTGGCTCTGTATCAGATCTGTGCCACAGCAGCTTCATGTGCTTCTCCTCATCTTTTTTACTATTAAGCTCTCTTACACTACTACTGCACATTTCTGATTAACTAAACGTAAAGCACAGCACTCAATGCAGAAATCACACATTTCTGCACTAAAAACAAACAAACAAGCAAAAACCCCAGCAACAGAAAGCAGAGTTTGAGTACTCACAAAGGGGAAAATTGGAACAGAAGTTGTGGAAAACAGTGATTTTTACACTATTTATCTGACATTTTCTAGAATAAGAACTAAAACTGAGATTTTTTTTAACTTCAGCCTAAATATGTCCCAAACCTTAACAACCACAGATTTCTCAGGTTTGGAAGGGTTTTTTGGTTATTTGTTTGTTTGCTTGCATAAGCCTAGCATAAATTCTCTAAGAATGAAAATTCAACAACTACTCCAATTCAATCACATTTTCATAGCTTCAACAAAAAAGCATTTCCTTTTTATAGAAAGGGATATAAACTATAAGTATTCTCCTGATAAAAAAGGTGGTATGTAGTTCTCAACATCCAAGATCTCAACAAAAGGCATCCTTTTTGTCCTACAGAACAACTACTATCTTTTCACTAACAGTGAATCAGTTTACTCTAGATTAGAGTTTAGCTCCTTGTAGAGAAGACTGGTTCGTCAGGACTCAGAACATTTACACAAGTTTGCCTCAGATGCTGCAGCTGCTGTACCCAGATAATCAGTAAAAAAGTTGCAAGACTACCAAACCTGAGTTCTTTATTTTCTGTTGATACTTTCAGTAACTCAAGCTGCGGGAAAGCTTTCTAGCAACATCCTCACAAAACTCCAATAGTCTTAAGAGACTCTTAAGGACACAACGATCTTGAATAAAGGGGTTGTGTTTAGGATATGTAATTTTCACTGTAATATTTTTTCTTAGCAGGTACAGATAATGCTGTGGTGGTAAATGATGTACAACATCTGTTGTTTTAATCCAGTGCTTTGAGCATTTGAAACATGTATCTTCAGTGCACCTCTAGGAAAGACTATTATTCAGCAATGGTTTGGATATGAAGCTTGAAATAGTGGACAGTGAAGGCAACCAAATCTTGTAGAAATAGAAGGATAGTCAGTAAATCAAAGAACAGGATGTCCTTGCCTCTACTCAGCACCCATTAGACCACTGAGTCCAGCTCGGGGCCTCTCACCGATAGGAAACATAGATAAATCACAGTAAGCTCAACGGAGAGACACCAGCAGCGTTGTAGCTGGATAATTTCTCTGTAAGGAGAGGCTGGAGGACCAAGGCTGGTTCAACCTGTAGAACGGGCAGCTCCAGGGGCATCAAACAGGTGTTTCACCTGCCTATGAGGGACTGTCAGGGAGCTGAACTCTTCTCAGCAGGGTTTGACAGGAGGGTGAGGGACAGGTGAGACTGGGACCAGCTTTAAGGAAACATTCCCCCTGAAGGACAAATGAGTGGTGGCTCAGGCTGCCTGGTGCTGTGCAGACTCCCTCCCTCCCTCCCTGAGCCCCCGGGTCTGCTCCTTGCTGCAAGGACAGCACCTGGCATCCAGTCCCTTGTGAGCTCCCTGCCCACAGGTTACCCCAGGACCCTGCTGCCAGAGGCAGCCGTGGGTCTGCAGGTGAGAGACAGAGGCACCTGGGCAGAGACAGGAGCTGCTGCAAGGAGAGGCAGCGCCCAGGGAGGCTTCAGTGAATTCACAGGTTTTAAAAACATGCAAGAGCCCAGAAGTGGATTCCCTGACAAGTCTCACAAGTGGTTAATGTGCAATGTGTAGATCAACGCTGGCATAATGGTCAAAAACTGTAGTTGTGCTTTCACTGTTGTTAAAACGTACAAAAAAAGATTTAATGTTTATAAAAGTACTGTTCTGCAGTGCATTGCACATGCCATCCTTGATCATATTTTACCTGATACTCTGCTCTCAGACACAGCTTTGTAAGAACATCGAACAGAAGAGAAAAATTTTGCCTTTAGAGCACCTCCACTTTTAGAGTACCACACAGTCCTTCACACGGATCCTAGAATCTGATACATGTAGTTGTTTTAGACTTCAGCAACTAGTCATATGGGAAGATCAACTAAATAAATCAATTAAATAAATACTGAAAATAAAATACTCATCTATAAACTGCTTCTCAGTGACCCACTGAGGTAGACCAGAAATACAAATACGTAATTCTATTCCATAATAATTTCACTACATTGTATAACAGAAGAAAAAGGAGCCATTCATTTTGAGAAGCACTCACAATTTGCATGTTTCACCCAAATCCTGATCAATGTTTTATTTGCAATCTCCACTTTCATATGTAGTAAATTTTACTGCACACTAGCCATTCTAATGGCTATCTTACCTGATTCTCAAGTCTCTCATTCTTTTCCACTTTGAAAAGAAACCTAAAATTGGACACTGTGCTCCACATGAGTAATTTCTAACTTTCATATTTTTGAGTTTCAAACCTCCCCTTAACACATTTAAGAATCCTACTTGCACAATCAGCTCCTGTTGCTAGATGTAGTTAATGCTAAGATCAAGCTGTGATGTTTTCATTGAAGGAAACAGTAACCCTCTAAGTACTGCAATTATTTAATGACTATCAGATGATGCGTGCATGTAAGTGGATGTCAAGGCAGAAAGAAACACTCTTGCTGAATATCTTAAATTCATTAGGTCCATTTAATAATAGCTTGGTTTTGGTGATATAAATACTGGATTTTCATTATTGTTGCCAGACTACATTTTTCATTAACAATACAAGCCAAATAGAAAACCAGCAAGAACTGGGACATGACAAGCTTTCCCCAGGAGGACACAGAAGTGTTGGCACAGGCTGTGGATCCTCAGGGGATCTCACGCCCCGAAATGACGAAGCCTCAGGCAGTCTGGTCTGACCCTCTGGCTGACTCCACTGTGTGCAGCTCCTTACACCCCCCAGATTTCTTCCCCAATGAAGGAGTCTTGTATTGGTGATTTCTATTTCAGTGTTGGCAAGAGGAAAAAGGAGCTCTGAAGTCTTCTCATGCCTTGAGCAGTCGGAGGAACAACTAATGCCAATGACTTCCCTTCCAGACAATAGATTTCCTCCAGATACTATAATACCCAGACCCTTTTGGTTTTACCTATTTAATATAAACACCATTTTGGAATTGAAGGACCATTCCAGTTTACAAAACAGTATGCCACTTCTAAAATTGTGATCCTATTGTTTTAAACTAAAAGAAAAAAATGTCAGATGCTTTTTATGATTACATGAAGAGTTCGTCCAGGTTGAAAGCTTTTTCTGTGGTACACAAGTTAGAAATGTAAATGTCTAAAGCAGTTTGCACTGCTTGAGACACAGCACTCCATTTTGCAATACAACATCATGCTAATTCAAGAAAGACCTGACTCTATGCTATTGGTCTCCTTAAATCAGCTTTACTTACGAGCACTTCAGATCACATCTAGTATGTCACAACATGCTTCAAAAAAAAAAAGAAAAAAAATCTTACAATGCTATTGACTTGCTCTTGAGATAATTTATAGAAAAGTCTTTGTAGAGGTGTGGAAAAGGAAGAAAAAACCCACACGAATCTAAAGGGGATTCTACAACAAAGACTGATCTATTTTCATCAAATACTACACCAAAAATATCTTCAGAAGGGCTGTTGGCTAGATGAAAGTCATCAAGTATTAAAAAGAACAGAATACAGCAGTTAGAAAGGAAACATACAAGTCATTTGAATTATGATTACCCCTGGCATGATGTTAATTAATTATCATAGAAATACCAGTGTAACATTTTGGGTCTTTATGTAAACATCAGCTTCCAAAGTGCATGCCTTTCTTCCTGTATTTGCAGCAAACCTTCCACTTTTAATACCATTTTTTATACTTTTTGAACTCAGGTTTTTCTAAAGGTCACAATTCTCTGTTTTCAAATATAAATAGAGTTTATATTACATGAGGAGCTGAAAAAGTAAGGGATTTAGCACTGGTGTACTCTTAATTCTCAAAACATTTGAGTTTCAAATAAAACTTTTTTTGTATCCAAGTAAAGCCCAGACAAGCATACAGTGACATGTTCCCTTTCACTTAAACCAAAACAAGAATCTTAAAATTCTGTCCTTCTTGTTAACTGTGTGTTTGACTGGCTTGTTGGTTTCATTTGCTTGTTTTAAGGAGAACAAAGCAAGTGACAGACTGAGAACGTCATCCTCTCCTCTGAGATGTCTGCATGAACTTGCACAACAGAAATTCCATGACTAATTCAACTCTGAGAAGACTAAGGTTTATAGTTATGCAATGCATTCTCACACCAGTGAGAATTAGTACCTTTTATTCTATTTTAATTACTTTGTGTTAGTATTTTGAACCTCATATCTGGTATACAACACATCAGGTGCATAAACATAGTCTCCTTTTCCTGGTGGATTTTAGGTACTTTATTGGTGCACAGTTAACTTAGTTTTATGCCTTATCATAAATACTAACATATTATTTGCAAGAGTTCCCTTCTGAAAAATCAAGAAAACAAACAAACTACGGAAATACAACTGCTTCAGGCAGGACTTAGTGCCTCACACATATGTGTGCACATATACTGAAGTGACATGATATAAAGATCTTACCAGATCTTTAATATAAATGTTAATTAGATGATTTTATACAAACCTAAAATTTGTCAATGACTAACACAAGTCAAGCATCTATCTAACTGGGGTATTTTTCATATAACATCTCTGAGAGAAAGTCTTGTAGACCTGTATTAACTGATTTATAAGCCAAAACCATGTCTACACATACAGAGTAATTATACTAACTATACATTCCATACACATTACATTCTGTTCACCAAGGCTTTATGATTACTGTTAACAGGTTTATGATCATTTTTAAGCAATAAGTGCAATCCACACTTTGCTGTATTCACATTAAATATGGAAAAGTGATTAATGATAGAATTTAGGACTGGTACTACTAGAGGAAATTAGGAATGCCTGCTCTGCAAGCTACAGCTGTAAGTCTATCTGCTATGCTAGATTGTGTAACTGCTGTGCTACCATGCCACCACAGCTGCCCCAGAGACACACATACTTCCAAGCGGGCAGGAACTTCTTTTTTCCCCACTGATAGTCCATTTAATTTATTAATTAAAAGGAAGCCATTAAGTTAATAAAGTTTAAGATGTGATACCTGATCCACTCTTCAATAAACTGTGAGAGGACATATTAATGTTCATCTAAATTGATACTTGTCTTGGTAAAGGTATCATTTAGAGAAAAGTTAAAATTACATAGTATCTATTTTACGAATTGCTTTACTAAATCACAATTGAAACTTTGGGTAAAGCAGGTCATCTAAATCCTTAGTATATTTTTCAGGCAAGACTGACATGACCCACTTTCTGTCCCTAAATCAATCTCATGCTCAAGCTGTGGCATGGGTAATCCATTCAGATATCTGCCTCAGCATACCAAAAAAGGTATAAAGGCAACCATCTTGAGGAAAACAAGCTGTCTTGGTTTAAATCTGTGTTTGACAAGTGATGTGAGGGTTAAAGGAAAACAGAATATAAACAAGAAAGTCACTAGCAAAACCAGTATCTGCTGAAGACAAAGAGTAATAAAGCTGCAAAATACTATACCTGTACATTTTTAATTTCTCTGTTTTCTGCCATTGCTAAGTGGAATGATGCTCAAAATGTGAATTGAAACAGCAAACTAATTCTCAGGAAGATAAATCAACAGGAAAAAAATATTGTGGAAGAGATGTCTGGAAAGATAGTACAAGTAGGTGTGGAACTGCCCACACGGCATGTTTGTATTTAATTTTCTTTTGCCACAAAGAGTAGGCCTGGACCAAGCATCACACCTGAATAGCCTTGCCTGAATTAGGGGGCACACCCATCTAATGCATCTTTTTTCCAACTCCTATTTTAGATGAGAAGGAGGACTGCTTTCAGTCTCAGTGATGTACTGTGATGTACTGCAGTACAGAGAATACAAGATACAGTTATCTTGTACCAAAGACTGCAATATTTTGCTTAAATCTGAAGTGTCAAAGAGATCCACCAAACAGACCTGCCACATCTTGTCTGGAAAATTCCCAGAAGGCTCCGAAGCAAGCAAACAAGATGTGCTGAGTAGTGCAGCATCCCATAACTTTACCTGCCTTGGCCTGGTCTTGGTTGACCTTGTTCCTGTGGCACCCAACCCACAGGAAACGTCTTAAGAGACTAAGCTTTCCTAAATCTTTAGTGTCACACGAACAACCTGGCATAAAGGCAAGGTAAAAATAAAATACAGTTATAAATAAAAATTCTCCATAGGGTTGGACTACGAGCAGACTATTGCAGAAATGCCTGGTTTAGGCAGAAAGCTCCGATTTCCCTCTGTAATTTCATTCTTTCATTGAAGGCTTTGAAAATCCTCACGGGTTAAGGCTGTGGAAGCTGTGTCGAGAATCCAGCAATTTGCACATATTGTAATGTGGATCAAGTTTTCCAGTAACTTCCTCACTTCCCCTCCTTTTGGTTTTATTTTAAGATAAAAAATAGTATACAGATCCATCAGAGAACAGACCTATGAGGTCTGAAGTATTTAATCTGAGCCTAAACTTTAATAAAAAAGCCCACATAAAAAGGATGTTAAAATAATTTTCAATTCTAAGAAATAACACTTATCATGGAGCAATTCTGTTTTGTCAGTTTTGAGTATAATACATGTAATCTAATTTTAGATTTGCAACAGAGTGGGTCTTTTCACTTCAAGAGGCATTCACATCTTTGAAAGCAAATTAAGTTATGCTTGTTTGCCAAGCTTCCCACTGTCTTGCCCTATAAAAAACAAATGGGACTGTATACTTCACCAAAAAGGCTTGATACTTCATCTTTTCACACAAACACTGTTTTTATTTACAGATTTTTGCTAAAGAATATAATATGCCAATACATAGAATGTAAGAAATAGTAATGAAATTAATTCACAAATACACTTGCTGAGCGAGAAGAGTACTAAGTACTGGAATCTATCTGTAAAATTTGATCTCTGTTAGGGGTGTCAAACAAACCCTGAACATAACTGAAAACATTTTGCAAATCACAGGATGGGTAAGGTTGGAAGGAATCACAGTGGGTCATCTGTTCCAAGCTCTCTGTTGAAGCAGGGCCATCATCATGGCTTTAAACTCAAATTAACATACATGCTGACAGTGTACTAATCAGCAGAAGACTTTTTCTCCACTAAAATGTTAATTACCCAGTGCTGAAATTGTTACAAATTATGATTTAATAAGCTACCAGGTTTGACAGCCCTACTGTACTCCTTGCCAAATAATTAAGATGTACCAAATTCCAGCTCATTTATTTCATTTTCAAGACAGAAAATTGAAATTGTGGAGCATTTTTAATGAAATAGTCTTTAAGAATAAAATTTTAAAATAAGGAACAAAGAATGACAAAGAAAACTTATAAATTCTAAATATCTGCAAAATTTAGATTATATTGACACATACTTGAACAGCTTGAGTATTCACTGCACAGGTGAAGTCCTGCAAACTTAAAAGTTTAAGGCAAATAAGTCTTTTTATTTTTCATTGCCAACAAAGAGAACATTGAAAGGAATGAGTTAAAGGTTATTTTACCTCTGTTCCCTAGTTTTACACCATTTGAAGTCTAATCAAGATAAAGAGGATTCTCTGAAGTGAGAAGAGAAAGTTTATCTTGTTGATTTTTAAGAAAAAAATCAAGTTTTATTAAGTAAGATGAAAATTACGATGATGTAAAAGGCAACTTTCTGGAAGTCATGTCAAATTTCTAAAACCTTAGAAAAATACCTCAGAAACAAAGCCAATTTCCAGGCATTCAGGCATTAAAATACCTTTTTTTTTCCCTATGTATTTTCAGTCAAATAGGCAAGAACATTATCCCTAAGATGCTTATTAACCAAAGAAAAAATAATTTATTCTTCAAAATTACTACTATCATTTCTATCTCAGAAACAATCACTATTATATAAGATTAAGAAAGAGGAAGGGTAAACGCACTTAGGAATTTTGAGAAACACTGAACATCTGAAAAATGTATACATTTTACTTAACTTGAAACTGAAGGTAGTCAGCAACCCTGACATAAGGTCACTGGAAGGAATGAAGAAATAAAAACTATGTTCAGAAAAGAAATATTTTTTAATTATGGCTGCTATCCTTTCCATCCCTAACTTTCCAAATAAAGCACTGAACATGTGCAGTACTCTGTGAAGAGATTAAATAGTAAAACACACATCGGTTGCACAGACAGAAGTCCTTCAATTTCTATCTGCTAACCTGCCTCTAATCATACTTCTAAATGATAAATATATGCCTAAACAAATTTTGCTTCACCACCATCCTGCTCACACATTCTCTTTAACATATGAATTAAGAAATCAGGAATTACAAAGATTCCAGATTATATCATTCTACTTCATTTACTAAAAGAACCTGAAAAAACCCAACAAACCACACCATCAAAACCAGCACTCCATGAATGGTAACACAGTACACTATCCCTTGCTGAGCCGAAAACTGGGAATTCCAGGTAAACCACAAGCTTTTTGAAGAACAGCAGCTTTGGTAAACTCTCTCAGAGGTGCTCTGGCTGGCCCAGGGAGCAAATGGAAAGCTAAGCAGAACCTATTTTTGTGCCTGTTTTGTAACATATGGAGTATTTCTGCCAAAACCACTTACCCTATGAAGATGTAAAACTACAATAGTTCTATTGCACTGAGAATAGCAAGATGCAAATCAGGAGACCCGAAACCCTGCCTGGAAATATGTCGTGCAAGGTCTGTCTGCTCTTTGACTTGCAAGCCAGAAATTCCACCCAGAAAGCCTCCTATGCAACTCCCTGCAGACTGGGTATGTCATTGCACCCTTTCCAGATGAACAATGTGCACTAGGGCTGCTGAAGAGCACTGCCAAGCCAGGCAGCTCAGAGGCAGAAGACAGCCTCAGGAACACCAGCCTGACCCAACTCTCACAGCAGACAACCCTGTGGACAGAACAACTGAATTCCTGGGAAAAACTTAATGCTGTTTTTATGAACATCAGGCCATGCTGTTCATCAGTTAAGCTCAGACAACACATATGGGATGCAAAAAAAGCACATTGTACAGCTGCCTACCTCAGCAAGTCCCACCAGGAGGGCAGTAACACAGCCAGGATTCATATTCAGTGCTCTGTGGAAGACAGCAGTTTTGTCTTTGTGGATTACACCAAGTATTCCAAACTAATTCCTTTTTCTCCTCCTCCCAAATAACACTGTTTCTTTAGGCCTAATTATTCACTTTTTATTCTGCAAATTTGGAAATCTTGGTCTGGAGTGCTGAAGACATTTGCATAAGGATCTCTGCCTCAAGATCAATGTTTTTAAATTTCACTATAATTCAGCCTTTTTATGAGTATTAGAGAACTACAGAATTTTTCAGATTACTTTTTTTTTTTTTCATGTATTTAAGTGAAATTTAGAACAGAAAAAAGGTAATGACATGCTAACAGGAAAATGGAACTCGATGATCACCACTAGGTTCCCATAGTCTTGGTACGTGAACATGCAGCTGATTGGACTAAACCACTTCAACATACCAGAGGTGGATTCACCAACGCCATAAGGAAAAAAAATCATAGAATCATAGCTACTCAGCACTGTCAGTCACATTTAAAAATCCCACAAGTTACAGTCAATAAATTGCTTAAGTGCTTCCAAGAGACCTTACATTTTCCAAACTGCCCACTTGATATGTAGTGATGAAATAAGGAAGTGATTAGCCTAAGTTGGTTGTTAAAATGAATAGGCCAGGTAACTTCCATGAGTATTTATCTACAACATCTGAAAATAAATTATACACTTGCAGATGGTTCCTAAATCGAGCTTTCAAACACTACTTATTACAACATCACATTGTCAAATCACTCTAGCAAGGTAAAAAGTATTTCCTGAACAAACATTTCTTATCCGTTTCAAGGAAAATGGGAGGAAGGGTGATTGAAGAAACAAGATGCCACTCATACGATAAGACATATAAAGTCTAGACAAGAAAAGGAAGGCTTACCTCTGCAAAAACACTTGGACAAATAAAACCACTAAAGTTGTTTTCAAAGCTGTGTTTGTATTTCAGTCATGTTCTCCCATATCCCCTTTCTTTTTCTATCCCTGCCTCAAGCTAGATGAAACCTTTTGGGGGGGAAAAAGGGTATTTCCCATACACATATTCTGCACAGGGACAAAACCTGAAAAAGAATAATGACACTTCAAAATACTTGAAAAAATAAATATTTACAGGTGATACGTTTTTATAGATTTATGGTTTTTAAATAGGGTTCTTAGTGATATTTTTCTTCTAGAGTCACTGGCTTGACATGTTGGTATTCACAGATACTTTTTTCACAGAATCAAATTAAGCTGGCTACAACCATGCTGAGAAATCACAGAGAGCTCACAAAGGACCATGTTCATAAGGGTGAAGAGTAACTGCCTGAACTTTCTGAGCTGCCAACTACAAAGCAGCAACACAGCCAAAAGAAAACATCTTCCAGCTGCAAAAAAAACCAAACCAACAAATCTCCACTACAATGCTGGAAATACAAACAAATGAATGAGACTTTCTTTGCATGCTCTGATACAGCCACACTTGGAAGGCTCAACGAAAAAATTAACTCACATTACATCAGAACAAAATTTGTTCCATCTTCCCAATGCAAATTCACCTTGAACTTAAATTTGAGTTAGTTATCTTTTCTATGTCATTTATGGAAGACTGACTAAACGTTAGCCCAAATGCGTTCTGTTTTATTTTTATGGTTCAGTAAGACTTCTTGAGCTGACATACAGCACCTGCACTATATAAGTAAAAGGACCCATCTGTAGTATCAGTCTGAGTTTTACCCTTAATAACAATGAATCTATTGAAAGTTTCAAGGCAATTATTAACCAGTGATACACTAGAGCTCCTTAAAAATTAGTAGGCAGCTGGCAGATTTCACTAACAAAAGATATACTCAGAGAACAAGAAGAACATCCATTGAAAGAGGTAACTTTTAAATTTTTCCCAATGACTCAGATGTTTTTTAGTATATTAAGTAACTCTGAATTAATTCAGAAAGGATTATCAAACAGTATTATACCAATTTCTTTTAATTCTCTTAACTAGAAAATAACATATATAAATTCCAGCACAGAAAGGAAACTGAACTGAAAAAGTATTTCTCATTCAGGCTCTTTTGGTAAACTGTATCTTAAGTTTCTTGCTGCTCTTCCTCTGTAATTGAATACAACTAAGAAATATTATATGATTATAGACTTTACAGTAAAACATATAATTAGAAAATGCTGTTGAGTGATAAATAATAAAATCAATTTTTCTCTTTAGATTGATGCTAGTAAGGTTCAAGCACATTAATCTTTCAAAATACAAAAAAAACCCCCAAAACCATGAAAATTTTATTTCAAATATTCACATTTCTTAGGATCCAACGACAACAAAAGTTAATGCAATGACAATGATTGAGATTGGACCTCTATAATATATCTGGACCAAAACCCCTCCTCATTTGTCCTCTGTGCCCATTGCCTCTTTGAAAGACAAGAAAGTTTATGCATTCAACTGCATGATCCACAAAATATGCCTAACATATAAATGCTGTTTACTGAATTCACACTGCATCTTTTTAGGTGTCCTTTCCAGCAATTTGCTGGTAGACTTGGACTCATGTCTCTGCTCATACTGTCTCTCTCCCACCTTGAACTGAGAGTCGCTGGCTAAAATAATACAGCACTCATTTTGAAGTTATGCTGCTGCATATCAGCTACCCATTAGTGGTCCCTTGCACGAGAATCCTACCTTAGCTGCCACTTGTGTGTGTGACATAAATAGCAGAAAGCCCACAAAAATTATACTGAATACTTGGGACTTCGGCACAGACTATGTTTTGAAACATAAAAACAGATGTGATAGGTTGTGACTGCACTAAATTTGCTCTCCTTAAACACTCTGAGGCCTTGAAAAATGCTTCAAATTTGTTTTCAGTACAACTACCGTTCAGATAAACTCACTCTTACTGAGTTAAATGCAGAATTCAATTCATTTTAGACACCAGTTAACAATTCTTTAATCACTGTCTTCTCATCTTGCTATACAAGAGCTTAGCATTACAACTTCAGTAAAATAATTATGCTCTTCAGTGTATTCACATTGTTAAATATGTAGAAAATTACTAAATACTTCTACTTAACCATCAAGAACATATTCTGATTTCTGTTTTATTTTTGACTTACACAAAGGTTTTTAGTTGAAGAAGAACAGCCATAAAACCAGAAATTGACAACATTAATTATAAAAAACACAATAAAAATTGAATGTTAATAAACAATCTTGAAAGATTAGGCTATTGAAGATAAATGTTTTCAACCTTCCAGCTATTGAAAGTGATCACTAAAAATGCAACATTAAACATCTACAAGCTCCACAGTTGTTTTGTTCATTATTAGCCTTCTTCCTCCATTAACAGTTTAATGCCCAACCCCTACCCTCTCCCCACCCAGAACAAAAGAACCAAAACAATATACTTTTTTTTTTTCCCTTTGTATGATCACTAGAAAACAACCTCTATATCCAGGATTTGATCTAAAAGTTTACTGGTTAAGAAGTTTCTATTAGTTAGCCATTTTTTTCTTTATATGGAAAGAGAACAAGAGGAGCAAAGAGAAGCCATTTTTAAAAGCATGCACTTTTCTTGCTCTGCCCTTAGCACTTCTTTTCTTGGCATTAGCTTCCAGCTTCCACTTTTGTTTTCTCAGCTTTTTTCTGATGATAAGTCATGTTGTGATAAGTCATATCAGGCTGCATCAGTCATGCAGCAAATACAATGAAATGCTGAAAAACACCTTCCCCCTCAAAGGCAGACTTACAGCAGTAAAGAATTTAAAAGGAGTTTCACAGGAAAAATCACACCTGCATGGTCTAGAAAAAAAAAGGTACAGTATTAATGGCCCATTTAAACTCTGCATTAGTTCTGGTTATTCACTGGAGCTAAGCATAATTCATTTCTGATGCCTGTCCAAGAACAAAATTTCAGTCTGTCTTTTTGGTATTATTTTGGGTTTTTAAAGCCATTGGATAAAGAAGAGATGCCTCAAAATGGATCTGCATAAGGCAAAAGCAACAGATCTGTGCATACTGACAAGTAAACCTAGAAGACACACAGTACATCACATACTTTAGTGTAGCTCTTCTTCTATCTGAAAAAATGGAGAAAAAAAAATCAAATCTACAATTAACATACAAGACATTTTTAAATTTGGAGAACAAAGGTCAAAAACCAACAGCCTTCACATAGGCAAGACTGCAATATGTCAGAAGACACTTATGAAATTAGGATCTGTAAAAGAGTCTTCCTGAAACAGATACTGCATACAACCTGAATTCAGGGGGCTCATGAATTTCATCTCCAGAATTTTAAATGATGCAGAACTCACTCCCATAACATGTGACAATCACAGCTGGATATTCTCTTGCCCCATGTGCCAACTTCATCCAAAGACCCCTGCTTTAAAACTCTTAAAAGGACAGACGTCATTCAGTTTCTCATCCTTCAGGAAAACTCTTCACAGCCTGTTGGAACTATTTATTGGCAAGCCACAGGGGCTTCTGAGATCAGTGACCAAAAGACCTGAGATGTGGCACTACACCAGAAGAGGAAATGCTAAGGTCAGTGCAAAGATGTGCTACTTGCCCTAACACGTGAGGTATCTTTACCTCAGAATAAGGAGCTGCAATAAAGCCCAACAAACCAGCTATTGTAACTCAAAAAGCCTCCAAAATTCACAACAATAGCTTTAAAAAGAGGGGGTTTGAACAGTGCATTTGCTTACATACATGTCCAGCTCTTCATGTCCCTTCGGTCTTTGCCGCAAAGGCACTACTGCACTGATGATAGCCAGAGATCTTGAAATCCTTGGCATTTTCTCACCATGAAAGTGGTGCCAGGAATGACATTTGACACTGAGATCAAGGGTTGGAGATTTTATGAAAACCACACAAACAACATTACAAAACATGTTACTGCAATGGGAGCTTGTAAACTTGGGGAATCTGACAGTGCAAAAACACTGTAAAGGAACTGGAGTGTTTGGGGATGACATTATTTGCAAAAACAGAGCTGGGGGAGGTTTGAGAGAGAAAACTTCTGCAGTTTATAGTCTTGTGGTGTGTAAATAGTGGGGAAAAAAGACAGAATCAGTGATGTCTTCTGTCCACTATGATTTCTGGCTTCATTAGAGAAGGCAATAATTAATTGGGAGCAGGTAAGCCACCAACAGCACTTCTAGCATCAGTTCTTGCTGTGCTGCAATCACTTGTTCTCAGAGACAGATTCTGCAGCCACTAAGAAATACAGGCTTCCATTCCTCAAGACAGAGTGATTACTGCCTGAAATGGCAGCTGTACAACAAGTGATTCCATGATCTGAAACATTTGTGTACTGTCCTGGGCATTCTTACTCACACACCCTGCTGAGCATAATGATTATCATAATCATTACAGGTCAAAAAATACTGTTATGATCTGACCATAGAAATCTCACAAAAAACATCAAAGACTGCTAGGGGAGAGGTTATTCACCAGACACTGTACAGATTATTGCAACATCCCTTTCCCAGGCCTCAAGAAAGATAAACTTGAACTATCCACAACAGAACTATCCACAATATTGCAGGGAAGATGGCTAACCTACAGTCTTTTGGAAAAGTTTTCTCTCTACTGGATCACTTTTTTAAGCATTATCTGCTTTGTTTTCCCTTCCCCATCCTCCACTGTGTGCTCTCACTCAGCCTTGCAGCAGGAACAGCATTAGCAGCACATCTATGATTATTCCAGAGTGTTAAATTTTGAAATGAAAATTTATGACCTTTCTCCAGTGATATCCCACAGAGGTAGTCTAGATATATCTGCAGAAAACCATTATCTTCCTTCCATCTCTTCCTACAAACTACACAAAAAGCCACAGCTGAACTAATCATATTGATTAATACTGTTTTCCTGTGCTTCCAGTTAATACTCATCCATTCTTTTTTGTCTTACTGTCGCACCACAAACTAGTAAGGACATTCTTCTACAGTATCTGGTGAATATGGTCCTGATACACAACCAAATAATATAAATCTTTTTGCACCACAAAGTACTCGTGGAAGCAACCTGTAGGTTTCTTTCCCTTCATCAACCACTTACTGAGTGAGTCTATTCCACCTTCCAGCCTCAGGTGTTTTGTTCTAAGCAGCAAGGTAAATACCTAATGCACCTAAGAAAAAAACCTAAGAAGCGGGGTGGCAAGCTCCGGTTGTCTCTAACACAGAATTAGACTGCTGTGTGCAGACTCTTGGCTGCTGTTTTCAGTTTTGCCTTTTCCTCCTGAACTAAAATATTTCACATCTCAGAACTTAAAAAGACCAAGTCCATTTCACTTTACTGTCTTCATCCCATCCAGGACCTGGAGTAATTCAATACTCAGATCTGCTTTCCTCAAGGACATGCTGTAGAATGCACTTGATCACAAGATAAACACATTCAGTTATAAAAAATGGTGTACGTGTTCAATATAAAATACTTTTTGTATACTTCTCAAGTGAAGGGACTCAAGGAATCACACATAAAGGTTTATAACTGCCATTTCTTGTCTATTTCTGGAATTTATACGTTGCACTCTTTTGACTTTGCTTCTAACTGGAAGTTTTGCTTGCCTCTACTGCTCCAGATACTTGTCCTTCACAATGCTGATTTTAGGGGGCTCTAAAGTCAGTCAATTATCAATCAAATTCACTTTTGGTCACAAAATAATTGTAAAATCACTTTTTTTTTTTTTTTAAATAAGTGTGACACAACTGATTTTCTATTACTTCTCTTTCCTCTCAGGCATCAGTGTTTTTTGTATAAGGATTGAATCTGATGTTGTTCAGGATGCTCACTTTAACATCTTATTATTAACAGACCTATTAAAATAGCAGTTTTATACTAATAACCACAATCTTGTGTCTCTGGAGAACAGATTATAAATCAGGCATGTCAGAATAACCTTCATGCCCTGAGAACCTCTCTTAGCTCCCAGCATAATGCCATCACAATGCATTGACAGCTCAGTGCTCTGAGTGAATTACTTGTGCACGGAAACCTGAAATGTCCCTCTGAAGCTCCAACAAAGTGTCTGTCCAAACCGGCTCCTCACCTACAGCAACCTAAACCCAAATGTCCTCCTCAACTTGAAACTGGCATAACATTTGACATATCTAATTCACTGTGAATTAAAAAGTCAAAGCTTTGTTAACATTTTAATAAAATATATAAAAAAGAAAATTATTGCATCAAATTTAAAGAAAGAAAATATTTATGGAAAAATTACCAAGTTTGCTGTAACACTAACACTGTTGCAGGAGATAGCGGAAAATCTTGAATCACAGCAAAAAGAAACCTGCTAGATATCAGCCCAGCAGGCTGAGAGCACATCAGGTTTGCATTATTCAGCTACCCATCTAGCAGACTTTCCATTAGTCAGCAAAAGCAAAGACCTTAGAGTCTCCATATTGTTTTGAATTAGATCAATAATGTACTGTAATAATGCAAAAAAGCATTATTACATTATTCCAATTTATTTTCTTTTTGCACATAAACAGGGAATCCTTAAATAAAAAATACAGCCTTTACCTATTCCAAAGTCATCCGTGGAACTTACAGTCTAGAAAAGTTTCCTGTTTCCTAATTATGACAAGAACTTCCACCACATCTTGCCTTCAGTGTGTGGGACTCCTATTAATCACTGGTACCCTCCACCCGCTGTACACTCCATTTACTCTCTGTGCTGGGTGCAGGTGCCCAGGTGCTGGCAGGAGAGCTGTAAGGTGGCCCCCTGTGAGCAGAGACTCTGTGCCAGCACAGCTGTTCCAGCCAGCTCCAACACACTCACCACAGCATGCACCTGAGCTCAGCAGCCAAGATCACAGAATCATCAACTGTCAAAAGAAATCTTTAAAGGTCAGCTAGTCCAACTCCCCTGCGATGATCAGACACATATTGTACCAGAACAGGTTGCTCAGAGCTCCATTATACCTGACCTTGAATGTTTCCAGGGATGAGGCATCTACAGCCTCTCTGAAAAACCTGTCCCAGTGTTTAACCATCCTCATTGTAAAACCTCCCTCCTTACATCAAATCAAAATTGACCTTTTTAGTTTAAAACCATTATCCCTTTTCCTGTCTCTACAGGTCCTGCTAAAAGGAGGTGTTCTAAGTGCTGGAGCTGAAATTTCCCTGCAATCCGTGACAAAGACCATGGTGAGGCAGCTGTCACCTGCAGCCCGTGGAGGTCCACGGGGGAGCAGAGATCCACCTGCAGCATTTGGAAGACCCCAGGTGGATAAGCTCTGAAGGAAGCTGCAACTTGTAGCGAAGGAAGCTGCAACCCGTAGCAAGCCCATGCCAGAGCAGGATCCCAACAGGAGCTGCAGCCTGGAGCCCACACAGGAGCAGGTTTTGTGGCAGGACCCATGTGCGACCTTGGCTGAAGCAGTCTGTTTCTGAAGGTCTGCATGCCATGATGAGGACCCAAGCTGGAGCAGGGGAAGAGCATGAGGAGATAGGAGAAGGGACCACACACTTGGAATTGACTGCAACCCGCATTACCCATCCCCCTGCATTACTTGAGAGGAGGACGTAGAACAGCTGGGAGTGAAGCTGAGTTTGAGAAGGAAGAGGTAAGGGAGAGGTGTTTCAGGTTTTGCCTTTGTTTCTCACAACCCTACTCTGTAGTTTTAATTAGAAATAAATTAAATTAATTTCACCAAGTCTGTTTTGCCTGTGATGGTAATTGCTAGGTGACCTCCGTCTTCTCATCTTGACCCACAAGCTTTTTCTTTTTATTGTCTCTCCTGCCCTGGTGAAGAGAGAGAGTGATAGAGCAGCTGGCATCCACCCAAGTTCAACCCACCAAAGCTTGTTTCCTTTCTCAGTCAAGTAGATTTTCTGTCATCAGAACAATGAAAGAATAAAATAGCAAATCCCCAGAAAATAATTTTATAGCATTCTTAGCATTTTAACTTTTACAGAATAAATTATTATTTTCAAAGGGAAAATATTTCACGAAGCCAGAAATAAAGTAATTTCAGTACTGTTTTAAAATTGAACTGTGATTAAAAAAAAAAAATCGGAAACCTCTAAAGCCATTGCAATTCCCTTATCTCAGGCAAGGGCCAAGAAAGGCTAAGTATACAATCTAAATCATGCAGACTGTTAAACGGTCACTAGAGACAAACTATTTAGTACCTAATGAGATAAAATTAGGAAGACTAAATCTAATTAAGGGTCTCTTAAAGAACAGTCCACAAGTGGCTACTTCACAAAATCTGTAGTTATCATCAAAACCAGACAAACACAGATTTTGAAACATCAAAGATGACTTCTGACTGCAAAACAATTTTACATTTTTAATTATCTTCTCCCAAAATTCCTTGAAATTAAAATTTAAAAAAAATACACAGCAAATATATATGTAATAAATTTAGACTGATAAAGAAAAGGAGGCAGTAGTATCTATTAGCAGAAAAGCAATCAATTCTTGCACTACTGTAAGGATTTCTTTAGACTTGGCATCAGCTGTTTAGACTTTCCTATGCTGGTGGGTTCTAATAAATTAGTCACAGATTTGGAAAACTATATCAATTATTAAAACATACCCCTTGTCCCTACTTTGATTTTACCTGTTGATTTTAAGTCAACAGGCTTAAAATCCCATATATAACAAACTACAGCATTTTACTACTGTAAGAAATCCTTCCTGCTAAGAACTATAAGCTGGTTCGTATCCTTACTGGAACTAAGAATGAACTGCCTTTGAATTCAGCTTCAAATTAATAACAAACTCGTCTGAAACAGCCATGGCTTTGATACAGAATTAACACCCTTCTGCATGTCCAGGGTTTCTCAAGGTAGAAAAGAATCCTGCTTCCAAATACCCATCACAGATTCTGTTGTATATTAATGGCAAATTTAACATCCAAAGTCTTCCACAAGAAATACAGCAAATTTCCTTGTGCATCCCTGCTCCACACACACACGCTGCAGGAGAAGTGGCAGAACAGTGGCATCAGCAGATCTGATAATGTCTAGAAGGATGGCTCTAAGGAGTCCATGAATTGAGTGCCTGGAACTGAAAGAAGTGTCTTGGACTACATCTAGCTGTGGGCACTATCACGCAGTCAGGATTTTGCTCTGGTGAATAAACTTCTACATGTACCAGCATTCTGCAACATTCTATTAATGAACTATAAATTATGAGAAGACATCCTCATCATCCTGCTGAGGATGATGCCATTATTGGTCCCTGTGCTTGCCATTTAGCCCGATATCCAGATATTAATGGCAGTTCTGGATTATGCTGATATAAGATGTAGAGTGATTTATAAGGCGTGTCATTCTTCATCTTCAGTGTTACTTGGATTTCTTGCATCTGTCTGTTTTGATAGGTGTTCATGCTTTCCTGCTACATGTCTATGTCCAGCTGATCTTGGAAAATGAAACTTTTTAGATTTAAACATCTTCCCAACAGTCCTGCACCGGTTATTCAAATCATGTCTTTGAACTATCTGTAGCTGTTTCTACCACCAGGAAATAAGTGAAGCAGTCAATTTAGTTACACCCAAAGCCAACAGCAACTTCACACAAGTATTTCAACCATCTTCCATCTATTCTAACAATTAAGAGCATTCTCCTTTCCCTAGAAGCCATTTCTCTCCATGCTATTCCTATTCCCTCCCATCTATTCATTTGACTCTGCCTGTCTAAATAACTAGCCTACAAGACTAAAAAATACAATACAAACTAATTAAAATACTGTCATTCTGATTTCAGAAAGTGCAATAAACTTTGTAACTTGCAGTTCTATCTATTGTATTAAGTTTCAGGATGTGCTGATTTAGTTTGGCCCAGGTTTTCTAGGGAGGGGCGGGGGGGAGCCACAAAGATGGCTCCTCAGTGAAGCTTCTCGAAGCCCTCACCATGTCCAGCTCGGAGATGATGGACATGCTGCTGGCCAAGGCTGGGCAATTAGAGATGTTGGTTATGCCTCTGTGAAAATATATTTAAGAAGAAATCAAAACAATGTGTGCACACACTTCTTCTTAGCCAGAGGAGGAGGAGGAGGTGAGAACATATGAGGGAAAACAACCTGGAGAGACCAAGGTCAGTGGAGAAGGAGGGGGAGGGGGAGCTCCAGGC
>VZRN01003949.1:72271-94090 GCA_013397935.1 Dasyornis broadbenti
GGTAAAGAGAAGAAGCCTTGCTCCCAAGATGGAAATGGCCTCGCTCGGAGGTCTGTACCCCATGGAAGAGAGACCTCACACCATAGCAGTTTTGGGGAGACTGCTTGCCCATGAGGGGCCACCATCACGTTGCCACAGTGTTGGGCGGGCTGCTGCAAGTGAGACCCATGGCTACGCAGAGGAAAAGAACCTCTCCCCAAGGCAGGGGAAGAAGATCTGGGTGATGAACTGACCTACCCACCCCCATGCCTTGTTCCCTTGTGCAGCTGCTGGGAAGGAGGGAGGGGGGTGAGCGGAGAAACGGTGGCCTTGAAGGGTTTATTTTACTTCTTATTTACTCCTCTGACTCTGGTAGCAATAAATTAGATCACTTTGCAACTTAAGTTTAAGCCTGTTTGCCCATTGAGTGCGTCTTCTCCCAGGTTTCCTTATCTCAACTCATGAGCCATGGGTGTTGGTGTGTAAACTTGGGGGTACCTGGCATTTGGCCAGGGTGAAACCATGACACAGGAAAACAACAATATTTTTTATCTCAATCAAAACCATAAGGAGCTGCAGTTTTAAAACCCTTGAAAAGTCCAAATGAATGCCATATGAAATACTGCAAGCAAGGCTTGTGATACTGACTATTCAATGACTAAGTTGCAAGGACAGTGAAAAAAGATGGTTTGAAAGGGAAAGGTGGTTATGTAAGAAGAGAAAGTGATTTTTTTTTGTTTGTTTTGACTAGGTTTTTTTGTAATTATAAGCATATAGAAACAGATAAAGAAGCAGTGGGGAACAATTAATGCAAATCAACTAGCTCTAGAGAAGAGAATGAATATACACTATATTATAAACACATCATCCTGATATACACACAAAGACTAAGAGAACTTTTTAATGGGTCTCTAAGCAAACATTGCTTCAACCTTGCTAATATCAAAATTATTTTTTAAATTAAAACGTAAGTTTCTTACTCTGTAATCATGATTTCATAGCACGATGTAATTTATAATTTAAGGTGGGAATTATTGCATAGAACAACATTAAGAACAAAATCCTTATGATTTTTTTATGATCCTTCAGCTATAAACCCTGGCTCTAATCTTTCTGGTTGGATAATTATTCTGGTAAGAATAAAAAGAAAAAAATAATCTACAAAATACTTTGTCCAAATTCTGTTTTTCTTTCAAACAGTCCAACTGGTCAGAGACATATTTGAGAGCCAAGTGTAGGACAAGAGTGAATGTAGGACACACACACACACACCACACACACACACACACACACACCCCCCCACACACACCTGTGTGAGCCCTGAATCAGTCATCACCGAGGGGATGGATTGGGCCATACTGTTCCTACCTGCCCACAGACCACCAAAACACTCCTGTTTTTACATACACCTTTTATCATAATGGTGTTCTGATTAAACTACTAGAATTTGAGCAGTACAAACCCTAATATCCTTTTAAATTTGTAGGTATTGCCCTTCAAGAAGTCTCGTAAGGTTAAAGCCCTGATCACAAAACCACAGAATCAGAGAATCACAGAATCAACTAGGTTGGAAAGATCTCCAAGGTAAACGAGTCCAAGCCATGATCTAACACCACTTTGTCAACCAGGCCACTGAGTGCCACATCCAGGCTCTTCTTGAACACCTCGAGACAATCACTTCACTACAACCCCAGGCAGCCCACTCCAGTTCCTAATCACCCTTACTGTGAAGAAATTCTTCCTAATGTCCAACCTAAACCTCTCCTGGTGCAGCTTACGAGTGTGTCCTCCCCTCCTGTCACTGGTTGTCTGGGAGAAGAGACTGACCTCCACCTGGCTATAACTTCCTTTCAGGGAGCTGGAAAGAGTGATAAGGTCTACCCTGAGCCTCCTTTTCTCCAAGGTAAACACCCCCAGCTCCCTCAGTTGCTTCTCACAGGACTTGTGCTCCAGACCCTTCACCAGCCTTGTTGCCCTTCTCTGGACATGCTCCAGTACCTCAACATCCTTCCTAAACTGAGGGGCCCAGAGCTCCACACAGAACTCCAGGTGCAGCCTCACCAGTGCTGAATATAGGGTAACAATGACTTCCCTGGTCCTGCTGGCCACACTACTGCTGATACAAGCCACAATGCCATTGGTCTTCTTGGCCACATGGGCACACTGTTGGCTCATGTTCAGCTGCTGCCAACCAGTACCCACTGGTCCCCTTTTGGCTGGCCACTGTCCAGCCACTCTGTTCCCAGCCGGTAGCACTGCAGGGGATTGTTGTGGCCAAAGTGCAGGACCCAGCACTTGATCTTGTTGAACCTCACATTGCTGGATTTGGCCCATTGATCCAGCCTGTCCAGGTTCCTCTGCAGAACCCTCCTATCCTCCAGCAGATCAACATTTTCCCCCGGCTTGGTGTCATCTCCAAATTTGCTGATGGTGGACTCGATCCCCTCATCCAAGACCCAGAATACAGATACCAAACAGGACTGGGCTCAACACTGATACTTTACCCATGGGGAATACCAAAGCCACAGTGCAGTTTGCAGCCAAACCCGTAAATGTTTAGCCTAAATCTTTACCACAGAAAAGGCATGACATATTGGTTTATGAAAATTAGAAAGATGAGTACTACACCAAAATCCCAACAAACTGTAACAAACTCCTTACAGAAGGGTGATGTAAGATAGTACCAATACTGTTTCATTCCAACTGTGATGACACATTCACCTTTTGACGCAGTTTAATGCCTAGTTCTTACACAGATCTTGTATTTCTGAGACCATTCATGTGACAATTTCTTCTTTTTATTTTGAGCACAACATGAACACATAATGAGAGAATGAGCCATAGAAAGGAAACAGACACTGGCAAATTTAGTGCATTAAATCCTAACACTCCTCTATATTCCTCATGGTTGTAAAGCCTCACTTCAAAAGTTCTGGGTACAGTGGAAAGACCCTACAGACGTGGCTGTTATGTAATGCACAGTGTAAAAATACAGTGTATTTGAACAAGACAAAGCAATATCTTAATGTGTTATTTGCACAAACTCTCCGTTTGAAGAGTTTGAAACTCTTCTGATATGAGGGAGTAGCTTCTAAATGGTATCATTTCAAAGGCAGACAGGGATGGTATAAAGCTATAGAATACGATCTTGCATGTGTTGTAATGCTACCATTTATCTGCAAGACAGACCTGATGGATGCTGTAAGAGCAAAGTTTCAAGCTCCTGGAAGGAAAAAAAATTGCAATAATTATCCATAAAAGCTTAGTGGAAAATTTTCTTCCATTGGTTCTATTAAAAAGTAATTAGCGCCTGTGCAACTGCCAAAAATTGGCAATTAACATTGTTACATAGGAGAACACTGGCACTTAATCCGGTTAGTGTTCTCAAGGAAACCTCTAATGCACTAATGCTATCTGTCTATCTATCTATCTTAGGCACTTACATGGCTCCTATTACTATAATATATAGGCATTTAACAAGCTTCACTGCAGTTATTTTTACAACACCCCGGCGAGGTCATGAAATATAGTCAAACCAAGTGCACAGATGTGCAGCTGCGTTTAGGCTATAGCATTACACAGCATTTAATTTACAAAATCCTGTTTTAGGAGGTATTTCCAGGTGCACTAGACTTGTAATAAAACACACAACTAGGTCAACCAAGGAAAAATTATTAACTTCAGAGTTTAATTTCAAATTTAAAACCACATTCAGATAGTAAAATGGTTTTCAGGAGTAGAATTTGCTGAAGCCCAAGTTTAGAGCCAGAGCCAGGGCTTCTTTTTGATGTTTGTTGCAACAATTCCCACCTCCCACTGAATTTAAAACTAATTCTCATTCAGCTAATGAAACTGCAAAGATGGTGTTCCTAGTATCTGAACAGATGCACATGCGATGGAAGGACATCAACAGCTGAGTAAGAAAGTTGAAAAATGTGCTCTGAACATGCCAGACCTTGAACACTCTCACAGTGATCATCTGGAAAGGTGACTAAAGGATCCAGAAGAAATCATGCTTAAAAGAAACCAAACAGACAAGACAGTGTCCTTGTACACGAGTGTACACGAAGAACAGTCAGCAGTACATACATAACAAAACTGTTCTAAACTCTGTTTTGCTTAAAAACTCTAACCTAAAAACACAAGAGCTATATAAAAGTCAACAAAATACCAATATAATCTGATTTTCAGTTTCAACTGCTGACTTAGGCATAATTTTAGCTATATGTAAGCTAGCAATTTGTCACTTCTAAATATAACAAAAACTTAGGAAAAAAACCCCTCCTTTTCCCATATTTCCAAGCTGTGGAGCAGCTTGCAACATATGGGAAACAAAATACATCACTGACTTCTGTTTTAAGCTGCAACACAATTCAGGACTGAAAGCCAATTTGGAACAGTAGCTAAACAGTGTCTTTCCTAACGGTGTATTACACCAGAAGCTGCACTGCCTTTGTAAGAAGAAACAAAATGTTGATAATATCCAGTGAAAGAAATAAGGGACTACAAGAGATAAAAAAAGATTCATATCTTCATTTTTAGTGTCCTTTTACTACATAAAAGGTACACTGCATGGAAACCAAATGCACCATGGAAATAACATAGACTATCTTACATAGTTCACCTATAGCAAGAATTTCCTTTTTGCAATATGCTTAGCTTTTCCAAGGATTTCAATTTACAATTTTTAAAAGCATCTACCCTAGTTCCTTGATGCCTTTGCTTAATTAAAATTCCAGTAGAAGAGTGTAACCAGTCTGTTTTCACAGTACACACTATAATGAAGCACAAGCAAATTGCACTTTTTTTTTTAACTTTCTTCTGAAAGGGACCAAGATCATCCATATTTAGGGAACAAAAGATTTTCTTTGAGTGTCATAGTATGATTAAAGGTGATTACTGATCTAGTTAACAAGGTAAAACAAGTGCACATTTCGTCAAGAACAGGATGAATTTTTAATTGTTTTTTAATAGAAAATAGTTTAGATTATCTTTGAGGAATAAGATAAAATAGGACTGAAATTTCAACAAGGAGATTTATATAATCGAGACTACAGGAGAAAAAATGACATATCAATAGGACAAAATGTAGATTTAGTAATACTATACAATTCAGAGCATTTAAAATTAATGTTTACAGTTACTTTATTCAATTATAGTTGAAGACGTTTCCATAGCCTGACTAGACTTCTCAGATCCTGAAATAGTTTTAAAATAGCTACCTGCTTATACGTGATGCCTTTGAGATCAGTAAGTGTTACATGAGCATTACAAGATCTTTCTCTAAAAGAGGTTCTGAAAACACAGAATAATGAAAATAGAATCACAGAATCACAGAATGGTTTGGGTTGGAAGGGCCTTTAAAGGTCATCTAGGTCCAGGCCCCCTGCCATATACAGCGCACCTTCCACTACATCAGATTGTTCAAGCATAATTCTGTTAGCTAATTTCAGCTACCTGTGAATTTGTTTCGCATAAACCATCTCAGAAATTTCCATTATCACCATTTCAGTCAGGGATTTAGTTTTAGATGTTGGTTCTAATATGTCTGTTTCAGTTTTCCTGGACCACTTAACTGGTCAAACTTTGCAAGCCTTTGGTGTCCTTTCTACTGGAGTCTAAACCTTAAAAATTAGGGCATAAACTAGAATAAAGAGGCCAAAACTGACCCTAGAATTTTAGCTGGAGCTCCTGCCACGTGTATTTGTGGTCCAGACTTAGATTGCACAGTAGTTTCAACCTAAGACTGATCTGACTGAAAAGCAAAAGTCAAGCTGGCCTGAGAGCAGAACAATATCTTTTCTTAAGAGAGCTCTGGATTATTGTGTTGGAAGACACAAAAGCAACAGGGACTTTAAAAATCCCTAAAATGTGGCAGGGGAAAGATCCAGTAGCCAATTAAATAAATTAATTTCAAAGACACACTGATCCTACCGCTGCCTCTGCCACACAGCTTGGTGACACCATAGGAAATTACTGACATCAAAATTGTACCTACCTTGCAGATGTGTTTCTTATTTTCTGACCTGAAATAGTCATATATGATTTGTCAAAGATAAAACTATTTCAGCTGAAGTATGAAGATTCATAAAGTCCTTAATACACTGAAAAATGATGTGTTTACTGTTTTATATTTGCCACCCTCCAGTCTTGTATCTGTGAAGTGGAGATAAAACCCCGTCACTTCATAAGTGTATTATGAAAATAAATTCATTAAACATTTATGAGACTTTCCAGCACCACAGTGACAGAAAAGGCCAACAGAAAATTAATTCTTCATTCAGAAAAGCTCTGAATGTCATGCTATGTATAGGGCAGGGCTATCACACCAAATAATTAAAGCGGTATAGTATCACACAGCTAATTATTGTGCATGAACCATCACAAAATACACTGAGTAAGGCAGTCTTACATAAAACAGCTATGGGAAGGCAACTGAAAACTCCATCAAAACAAATTAGGAAACCATTTTAAGAATACACACCCCAAGTTTATGCTGCATCTCCTACTTTAAAATGCAAATCAAAAGAGGGGAAAAGACCAACTATCATTTGGCACCATGCTAATAGCTGTGTCATGTAGATCATCATATGACCACTGGTACACAAAGAAACAAGAGAACTGACACTCATGATATGAGGGATCTGAAAGTCTGATGGACCTTTTACTTGAGCGTTTCGCCCACGTACATACAGATCAAGCTGCAAGAGTGCCCAGGATACTGGGAGTCTTTTAATCCAGCACGCTGAAGAAAAGAGAGTTTAGTACATGGATTCTGCTCAAAACTCTCAAACTTCCAGTCAATCTTCTCCTTTCCTTTGAGGTATGCATCTCTCCACCAAGTTAGCTCAGCACAGTAGCATGGCTTACTCAGGAGAAGAGGGGGTAAAAAAAAGAACCTTGTTACAGCAGCTCAGAGGGAACATTTACATCCCCTGGTCATGTCAGACAGGCTTCCGTGATCAAAAAATTATACTCTAGCAAAGGCTAGACTTCTTCGCTAGAGTACAGAAAGGAAGCAGCAGGGGGCTGGGGGTGGGGGGAAGCTTTCAAGCATGAAGATGACAAGTATGGCCAAAACCATGATGTTTTCCCAGACTTATTGCTCTGAAGTAGATCAGCTACATAGTCTAAACGAAAGGATTTTTAAAAAAAATTATAACATCATGATACAGAATTCAGCATTGAAAAATTCCATCTGAACTATTCGACCTTAACAAAATAACTGAAGGTGGTATTTTATAATGGGAAGCACCTGGCAGCTAGCAATGTGTTACATTTTCTGCAGCATTATGTTTGTCTGCAAAGCAAATTAACAAAACCAAGTAAACTCTTCAGAACGGCATTTTATGCATTTTTAAATGTACCCAGTCATTCTGGACAGTGTTCCTTTGATGTGAATATACAGCATTCTACAGCAAATTTGTCCTTCAAACACTATTTTACTTCACAGAAAGATTTGTACCAATATGCAATGACAAATGCTCTCAGTCCCTCACAGAAGAACACCACTTAAATTGCTGTATTCTACTACTATTACTATTGCTTGTAATTGGGTATGCTGATATTTCATTTCCCAGAGCCTGAAAAAAAGGCCAGAATACTGGAGAGCAGGGAAAAAATTACTAGATAGGAGACTGTAGTCCCAACAGGGTGTTACTCTCTGGCCATGGTTTCACACCAGATGAAACCTAACCCTCCAGGAAGAAGACAATGAAACATTGTGAAAGTTCACTGCTCTGATGAGAGAATTAAAGTGTTGCCACAAGACAAAACAACCACGACACCTAATGTTAGTCAATTAGAGGCATTACTTTGTCTTAGAACAAGGACAGAATTCAAGTCTTGTAAATAAACAGCTTTTATTTGCTCTAAGATGAAGAGGGAAAGGAGAAGGAGAAAAAGCCATTTTGAAATATGCTTTTGGAAAATTATCATGATCTGAGAAAACAGTCAGAGAAAATTCAGAACTATGATATATGCTTTCTTAATCATGCAATATGCAAGAATGTGATGTTTGAATATCCAAACAACAAAATATTAACAAAAGAATCCCAAAATAAATAGAAACTTAAGTTTATAAATAATAATAGATGACTACCACTGTGGGAAAGTCAAAGCGGGCATATTCCTTTGTGAAAATAAGAGTGGCAATTTATGGTTACGAAGAGAAAGTTTTCACAGGCAGTGGGGAAAAAATAAAATTGAGAATAACATGGATAAAGAATAGCGAGGATAAACTTCAGTGAAAATCTTTCTGAGGTTGTATTCCTAGCATTTTGGATTTCCTTGCCAGACCACATATTGCTCAGATTCTGAAGACCAACATCAGTTTCTTTCACTTTTTTCTTGCTTTTTTCAATTCATCTCTTTGCAGGCTCAACTCCTCTAATATAAATTTCTGGGAAAGTAATTTAATAGCAGTACAGTGTTGTAACCATTGCTTCATAAAAATGTTTGGTAACTGTAAGTCCTTGAACCTAGTCTGCAGAGTCTACTTCACTGTCCAGTAGAATACTCATTCACTGGTACTGGCACTTCCCAGCTCCAAATATGTCAATTAACACCTGTAACATTACTACTGTTAATGGTAATACACAAGTATTCCTGAGGGTGAAAGCAGACAAATCCTTCTCAACCACTCACTGCTTCAATAAAAGATTATACACTTGCAAACCATTTCAGATCCCATAAAAAGAGCAATCATAGAAACCCTGGCACAAATAACAGTAGATTAAAACACTTAGAATGAAATAAATGAATAATTTTAGAACCCTAGCCATAAAGACACCTTGATTTTAAAAAATATAGATGTTGACAGAAGCTATTAAACAGAACTGACCCCAGCACTGAGTCCTGGGGAAAGCCACTTGTGACTGGCCACCAGTAACTCCATTCACCACCACTCTCTGGGCCCAGCCATATAGCCAGTTTTTCACCCAGCAAATTGTACACCCACTACACTCCCAGAAAAGGCTGTTTCTCCAGGAAAATGCTGTGGGTGACAGTGTCAAAGGCTCTACTAAAATCTTGGTAGAAGGAGATGCTGAAGAATGGAGATGTTTTTCTATGCATTTAGAGAATGCCCTCTTCCTTAATTTTGTCTGCTCTCATCTTCAGTGCATGAAAACTCATAATCTGCATATTGTATCGCACAGAAATGTTCTACAATTAAAGAATGTACTGCCTGAAAAGCCAGCTACAGGTAGACTGCTGTTTACTTTACAGCTAGCTTGCTTTCTACATATTCACAAGCAGTAGACTTGGGTCATGAAGAAATAGTAATGAAACTCCTTAACCAGACTTTGGCTGATGTCATACACTATTTTTATTGATTACCCTGTCACAAAAATTGAAAATACTCTCAGAAAATTTGCTGATGCAGCATAGCTAATAGACAATACACAAGACAAAAAGTAAATCTCTCAGATACTTAGAACTGGGATAAAATTCCCCTTGTGCATTATCATAATCATAAGGAGGAAGTAAATTTCTTTGTGCCACTGACTGAAGTTCAGCAATTCATAGACCTCTGTGCAGAGGGTCATCACAGAATGGCTGCCAGCAGGCAATCTCTCACCAGATAGAAATGAAACTTCAGAATGTAGCAAAATACAGTTCCAGCAAAGATAAGCAACTCTGTGTAAAGTTCTGATTAGATCTCACCTGCAGTATAGTACACAGCTCTGTGAAGAACAACTCAACCAAAAGAAAGCAAGAAAAGCTCTTTTTCATCAAGTGGAAAGAGTCTACCAAGGGAATAAAAAAATTATTCTTTACTCATGTACTGACATACATGTACAACTAAATGAAGAAATATTCAAGAGCTACGAGAGTTGAGTGGCAACATTAGGAAAAATTTTTAACATTTGTGTTGTTACTTATTTTTCATTATTTATTTGTTTGCCCAATGCAACCTTTGGCCTAGATTAAACTGTTGCCAGCCACAAAAACATTGTACTATGCTTCCTGTCTCTATCAAATGGCAATCTGCAGTAAGAAGCATGTGAAGACTCAAAAAGTATCTCCTTCATTGGAAGAAAACCTTAAAGACACCTGCTAGAACACTACATCAGAAGAAAGCAAAATGCTGATGTCTCATCCTCTAGCCACACAGGCTACCAAAGTCTAATACTATGTTCTTCAAGGAAAAATTCTACAGAAGTGTTGCAAGTCTATAGTGACTGTACAAAAAGCAAGGAAACAATTTAAACTGTTCAAAATAGACATTTAATTATCATAAATTCCACTTGATCAAGATTTAATTGCAGTGTATTAGCATTTATGCAACAGACAACTTTGTTATATACAAGAAATCATGCATTCCAGGAAGACATATCATCTGTAATTCACAGTGACAAAAATGATGCCTCATTCTTGATTAGTAAATGAAACTGAGAAATAATAGACGAACATGGCAAAAGTACTCTGCCTGTACAAAATAAACAGTTATTAAACTAGAACTTGATTTTTATAAAATTAAGGATCAACAATGTTCCAAATTCCCTCTGGGCCTTGCCACTCTTCTGAAAGACTGTGATAAAAAACACAAAAGCCATCTGAAAATCTGTCACACAACACCAGGATGTCAGTCCTAGAACACGAGATGTCACTGTCAGAAGTTGTGAAATCTAAACAAAAGCACATTTCACATTTAGCAAATGATTCACAAGATCTACAAGATCTTCCCTTTTTTCATAATAGATTATTATTAACTACACTTGACTTCATAATACAAAGCATCAAGTCCAGGTTATTTACATTTTCCCAAAGAAAGAACAAATCTGGAGAGTTATTTATAAACTTTATTTTACTACGTTATTTTATGCCCTTGATTGACCAATACCTGTTGAACATACAAATTCAGAAACAATTTATATTCTAAGCCAGATATAAGTTTATAGAAGACTACCAGATTATGGGAAAAATAACTGACTAAGTATGTTTAATATTCTGTTGAAATTATCATTAAGTAGCTCCTGTTTCTAAGATGTACATTGAATAAACTTTGACTTTGATAGAGCTGATTTTTTTAAAATCATAAGAAACTTGAAGTAGATATTCATGATGCCTGCCAAGTGCTCATGTCCTAGAAATAGTATACAACAGTCATTCATTGAAATACAGTCAATTTTTTTTACAAGAATCATACCTGTCATACTTGCAATCTTGCAATGAACATTCAGAAAAGATTCATTATTGAACACAAAGTTTTAAACCTACCTTTAAGAACTTTTAAAATTTAGAATATATTTTTAGGGATTTTTTAAAGGTCATTTCCATAAGTTACCTGATATTAAATGTAAAATTTCTATGTATGTCTAGCTTTAATCAATCTTAGACTACAATTCTTTTGTATGCAATGAACTTCAGGTTTAAATAAAAGGATAGGAACTTCATCATTGCAATTAATACACATTATTGTCTATACAAATACTTGGCTTCTAATTTTTCCTAATATTAGGAATGGTGAATCCAAGACTCCAACTTTGCATACAAACATACACATCAAATATCTGGAGTGACTGGCACTGCTAAAGGACAACAGCCAAGCTAATCCATGATGGCACAGCTCTATCAAAGTCAAAGCTGTATCCCATCAGCAAATATTCTGCTTGCTAAGATTTAAGACATATAAACAAAATAATTACATAAAGTGTTTGTACATGATTTAAGTCTTTGTAATTCAAGCATTCTTTTTATGATTTTTTTTTAGTAGAAAGAATCAAATAATCACCAAGTGAAAAACAAGCGCATGTATCAATTTTCAACAGGAAACAAGAAAAAATAACAATCATAACTTCCTCCTTCTTTTGCTTGAGCACAAACATCCCAGATTGGTCAAACACCAGTTTTCTGGAAGTCTTACAAGTTCACTTTACCACCTGTACTTTGATTTCAAGAAACAGAAAGTTATTACTTCTGCAGAGATAGATATACTTGTATAGTTTTCTAGTCTTAATAAGTTATCCAAGCACTGTGTCCATACAAAGGTTATTTCTTTATCCAAATGCCGTAGTTTTACTGAACCTTAAAACATGCCATAAAATTATCTATAAGCAACGAAACAGATTGTACCACCCTAGATACCACAGATAAAATCCCACAGCACTACCAGAGACCACATGCTTTGATGAACTTACCTCATTCAAAGCATCTCTGCAATCATCAGTAAAAACACGTAGAGAATAAAGTACACTTTAGTTGGTAACTGAAAATTATTAGTTTAAGAGAACAGTTATAGAGTATTTTGAGAAAAGATAAAGCAAATTTTAGAAATCAATGTTAATTTCATCTGTCAGGGATGGCTTTTGCTTTTAATAACAACCAGATAACTTGAATGCAAACAACAGCTTTCATTTCTGTCTACACCAGATTAGAAACGGAGATAAACAAAATACTAACAATGTGCCTACACAGGAGAATCTCCTAGTAGCATACAGAAGATGAATGAGGAGAACAACTGAGGTTCTACAATGAATGTCAGAGTCACCTGAAATTTTTAACACCAATGTCAAAATTTTGATGTTGACTTTCATACATCAACATTCAAGACTGGAGAGACAAGCATTCTCACGTTTAAGAACCTAGATGATGCCTGACAGCTCCTAGCAGTGAGGTAAATAAAGTTACATACACACCAGAAACTGTTATGAGAAAAAAAGAAAAGGGGCTAGGAAAAGAAAACAAAGAGCCTTACAGAAATGGAGAGATTACTATGAGATTAGCATAGTGAAAATGAAAGTGAAAATTAAGCAGACGAGCAAAATTAATCTGAATTGTTCACAAAGTTAATTTGAATAATTACACTGGGTTTGCCTGAACAATTTCAATTGAAGGTGGGGAAAAGGATATATCATGGTTTAGTGAGCAGATGTTATGGGAGTAGGAGCATTCCTATAAAAGCAGAAGGGGCTGCAGCCCTCTCTTCCAATCATCGCTTCCTAATGTCACATACAGGCTTCCAGTGGCTGCACTCACAAACACCAACTCCAAACCCTTGGTGTATGCATCTGTTATATTCACATAGGGAGCTATACTGCAAACATGTTATTTATTATTCTGTCTGAAATTTATTAAAATCCATCTTCAGATCACAGGCAGTGTGAAGTACACAAACACTTACTACTGCAACTTTAATGAAAAAGTAGACAATATGTGTTTCAGCTAATTTAAAAAATTCAGCTTAAGAAATATTTATTGAGGGAAGTAAATATTTGTGACCTAGAATTTTTAATAAATAATACCTGATCTTTTGGATCTAAAGTTGAAATGTTGTTCGCAGGTCCAGGCTCCCCAGCACAAGATGGATATAAACACACTGTAGCTAGCCCAGAAAAGGAGTTGGAAGGGGTTGGAGCTTATGTTACATACTTGATTAGAAAGAGTAAAGCAGACAACAGCTGACACAGTTAGAAATAAAGGAAATTCAACCTAAACACAAGACAAAACACTTTCACCATAAGGGTGACTCAACACTAAAATAAGTAGTCCAAAAAGGTTGTGGAGTCACCACCCTTGAAGATATTCAAGTACAAGATCCTAAGCAACCTACTCTAGCTGACTCTTGAATGGGTTGGACACTTTCTAGAGGCCCTTCTGAATCTCAACCAGTCTGTAATTCTGTATTAAGAAATAAATATATCTGTTCTTCTTCCAATAACTACTGAACTTTCAGACAATAGTTTAGCTGAAAATCACAATGAAAAAGCATACAAAGAAAGAATTACTCTTTATTTTATTACACTGCAGTAAAGATATACTGACCTTGATGTTTCAAATTTTCATATATAATTTTATACAAAGGACACAGTTACATGTGTATGAACCAATAAATTATAATGGAGAAGCAAGTCCAAACACTTAATTCTGTAATGCTTTCACTTTGTTAAGTTTTTAGAATCTGCATCTTTTATGCCACATAAGCTGCCTGCTTTAACACAGTGACATTTAAGTATGCAATGTTATTAGATACCAAAATTTTGAATAATTTCAACACTTATCTCATTTTCTGAAGCTGAATGAAAAGCTCAAATCAAGTTTTTGCTATCCCATCAAAGTCTTGCAGCCTGCTGCAGCTCATCTCACCTAATAATAAATACATAATAAACTTCTCACATTATTTTCCTAGGTATTAAGTTTTATCTTCTTCTCCTACTTACAAGGCAAACAATTACACTGCAAGTAAGGATTTCTTACTCTGATTCTACCTTGAAGCTCTTCACTCAAAGAACTGTAAACAGATCACCATAAATAGAAGAACATAATCCCATCATGGGTCAAACACTGGAATAATGACTGTGGATCTATCAAAAAAAAAAAAGGGAGAAAAAATGAAAAGTGTTTTAAAATTATAGGATTCTTCACATTACTGAGAAATGATCTTCAATGAAATCTGGAAATGATTCAACATCAGTGCTCTCCATCTTCATAACGCAATGTGGCACATGCTGCATGAAACAACAGAAGAGTTTGTTAACCTTTAAAGACACGTGAACACGCTACAGTTTCTGCAAAAGCAGCGACTGATGGTACGACTACTGTTTGGAGGCAATCACTCCTCACTACCTCCCTTCAGCTGTAGTGCAACAATTTCAAACTAAAGCAGAATGCCAGCGGCTCAGCCACCAGGCCCTCTATCACGCCAGTCATCCAACACGCACAACCTGACAGAGGGAAGCTGCAGCCAGAGATCTGCTGGAAGATTTTCTCAGCCCTTCTATACTGAAAGCAGGGTCTGGTTTTCTTCTTCCTCTGGGTACAGGAACAAATAGCATTTTGAAGCACTGCAGGTTGCCGCAGCAAAAATGGACAGTCAATTTTGTATAGAGATGGACAGGAGCTGTAAGTAGGAGGCTTGTATAGGCCATAGGCCTTATCACACATTCATACCTCAAGAAGAGGTTGCATTTTACTTATCAAGAAAACAATGTACATTAACTGCTATTTGATACTTCAATTAAAAAACAAACAAACAAACAAAAAGCCCAACTAATAGTAAATAAAAATAAAGCCCTGTCTACATATAGATAACTAGCTTAGCGGTAACCTGCATGGCTGTCAGCTTCAGGTTATGTGGGAAAGAAAGGCAATCCTTTTGCAAAACAGACCCCTTTACTCTCTCTGCCTCACAGCAACAGACTCTATCGAAGAAATTTAAAAAGGGAGAACCTGAGTAGGATATACATGAGCTACCCTGTGAGGTTACTGAACATTTACTTTTTTTCACCAGCCTTTCGAAGAACAACTATAACATACAAAGAAGATTACGGGCCCTCAATACTTTGCAGCTCTAAAAGAAATGAAATCTGGATGAGAATAGTGATGCTCATTCATGAAGATATTGTGAAATAGGCACTGTGTGAAAGCACTCTAAACTCAGTGATAACATATGCACCTCTCCCACAGCTCCCCCAAGAGCAGTGCTAATTAGCTGTGCACAACACACGTACAACATACGAGCAGTAATTTGGCTGGAAGATTTTGACTGGAAGTAGGATGAGTATTCCAGAACTTTGTCCAATGTGAGTAATGGGAACAGAAACATTATATAATTGCCAGAAGAAAATGTCAAAAATCTTCAAAGATTCAATGACAGTGTTCAACCAAGATATTGGTGCTGCATAATGCACTCATACAAACATGTAGGAGCAACGAATTCCTCTAAATTTTGAAGTTTGAATAAAAATTATGTAACCCAAAACCAACTTCCACCAACTCAAACTTAGTTTTGTTCCTTCCAAAGTCAATGGAAAAAATCTGACTGCAACAGACTGAAGTTTGAGCTCCCTGCTTCTGTTTTCTGTACCACGGTCAGTAGTGCACCGAGTGTGTGTGAAATTCAAATTCTACAAAAAGATACATATTTCCACTGTATCACTGTTTTTATTTGAAAACTGAATTTATATATGCTCTATTTAGCTCCTGGTTGCACAATACACATTACTATCAGGAGTATTACATATAAGGAATGAAGTAGCTGATGAGTTCACATAAAAATAAAACAGCTAGCACAAATTAGCAGTGTGCTTCCCTCTGTCAAGTATCTTGATATTAATAAGCACTTCTCTATAGGTATACTAGTTATTCTTTCCATTGAGTTACACAATACAATTACTAGCTCTTGGCAGCTTTGGTTACAAATTAGACCTGGAGCAACCTCACCTAGTCATGTATATATAAACACATACAAATATTTCTGACCACCTTAACACAGGGGTTTTTTTTAAGCTTACCTTTTAGCTCCATTAGTTTAATTGACACTACTACTAGCATAAGAGTTTTATCCTAGTCCATTGCACATTTTATTGTCTATAACTTTATAAATGCTTCATAGACCACAAGAAATAAATGGAAAGAAAAAACATAATTCAGTTATCTGCAAAGACTATTTATGGACCTCTTTGGACCCCTGGGCAGATCACAATAAAGTTGCTGTGCAGTGCTTCTCTTACATAATGAATCATACTCTGCAGTCAAACATCCAGGTACAGTACATGATTGCATCTGGCACAAAGGAATAAGTGCAATAAGAAAGCAGAAAAAAAGAGGTCTGCTGTTGGAGAGATTAACATGTTTTGGAATGGCAAATGCTTTTACTCACACAACACCTTGATCCTCGTACCTGAACTGGATCCCAGTACCAGCCACAGCCAAAAAAATACAAAAATTACAAAAAATCTTACTGACCAGGATCTGCATAAGCAGACAGTGTATGCACTGAAGCAAAACTTCAGAAGAAACACTGTTAAGAGGGCCTGCATGCAGGGTCCAGATATAAGTAGAGCATCTGCATTTAACTAGATTTATAATGGTAGGAACACATGCACAAAAACCTCTTCCTTTAACTGCCACTACCTAGCAAAAAAGAGTGGCAGGTCCTTGACATCTGAACAGAATCCAAAGAGGAGAAGAGGCAAGAATCAGAAGGAGAAGAAGGAAAGTTTTAGAAGAAGGAAAGTTAAAGTTTATTTTAGAAGAAGGAAATGGTTAGTTATTTTTCTACCTATCCTCAGGTTTCTCCATAGTATATCCTGTAACTGTGCTGTAATAACTCTTCACCTCATCTTCATGCAACTATATGACCCAACACATTTTTTATATTGGTGCTTGCATTGCCTGCACATCAGACATACTGATACATGACTGACTATTGCTGTTCCAGTCCTGTTGGTGGACCTAACGCCTCCTAGTTTCCGGTTTAACCGGCAAGAACTTGAAGTACGTTCTGCCATCTGGAGAGTTACCAGAACACAAAACCAAAATTGGAATGGAACACATTGGTGGTTGAAATTGTAGCACACTTCTGCAGTCCTGATCCAGAAACTAAAACCACAGAACACATGACCACCCTTCACTTAACAGAGTGATAACTGGCCCAGTTATGGAATGAGGTCATTTATCCTGTAACAAACTTCGTCATGGTGTTTTGGGGGAGGGAGATTGGTTTCTGCTAGTCTCATCATCACTTAGGAAATATTTATTAAGTCATGCCCAAATTTTATAGATCATATCTTTACAGAAAATAAACACATCAGTTAGATGACAGGGGATTATGCACTCATTCTGTCAGCAAGATATTTTCACAGGATTTAAAGCAGAGGAGGTATATTCAAATGACTGGAAATTTACTGATGCATGTGCAATGCCTATGAGGGCTTTCTGTTACTGCTGCACCTCCATTTTGGAGTATTCTAAACATTGGCAATAGCTACACAGCTGCTTCCTTTCGATAAAAGGTTGAAGCATATTTAGCCAATTAAAAGTTATGCAAATGTCTCTCACATAACTTCCAGGAATTTGTTCTGCAAGGTGAATTTTTATTGCTACAAAAAGTATTTATAAAATTATTCAGTTAAGTATTTCCTTAATGAAAACAAGCACAAGACTACAGAAAAGTGCAACATATCATCAAATGTGAAAGCAGGGAAGCCTTAAAAATTATACTATCATTATTAAGGTTATATACATCTATGTGCCCTGCTATCCATAGGTGCATATGTCCATCCCCTACAATCCCTTCTGAAGTCATCAGAGATGCAGGGCTACATCATGCATTTTACCACAGTTTAATTGGCACACATCTGATTTCCAGTAGTACATTGCTTATGTACCAGCCAGTTAAGTATCAACTCTAAAACAAGATAATAATAACCATCTTTCCAGACAAACTCCAGTGAAAAAGGTCTTTTATGCAATCCTCTGGAGAAGAATCAAAGTTTAAGGCTCCACCAACTTAATTTTGAAGTAGTCTGGACTAAAGGAATAGAAAGTGTTACTCAATCCTCTGGCACCCCTTTGATTTTTCTTTGGAATATTCATCAAATAACAGCCATTTAATCCATTTCGAATCCATTCTTTTATTTTAATACAGAAACACATCCCGTTGTTGCTACACACCCACACGATGTTTCTTTTTACCAAGGAGACAAAAGGGGCCAAGCCTCTCCTAAATTAACTGCACCCTAGAGAAGACTTGCCATATGGCAGTTCAGACTCTGGACTCAGCACTGCTCCATCCTACCACGTCTCCCAGCCATCCCATTCTCCATCTCTCATCCTCTGTGGTTACCTTAGTTTAAGCAGACCAGAACAATAGATAAGGGGGAGGGGGAGAGGAAAGGGATGTCGCACTTCTCAGAACCAGTAACTCTTAAAATGTACTTGTTTTAATCCACATGATTTAGTCACGTGCTTCTACGGAATATTTATAAGCTTCATGGTTTGTCCATTGGCATTTAACACACCCTCCTCTACCCACCCTTCTCTTTCCCCTTTTTAATAACACAAAAAAGTCTTATAAAGAACCAATTAGAAAAAGGTTTAGAGCAAAGGGCAGATGCAAATGCCCTATGTAAAACATAACAAGCTAAAAGTAATAAGACACACAAGTCGTGTACAGCCATGCTCCTTACTGTTACTGAGCAGCTCACCTGGAAGCAACAAAATGGTATTTCAGTTTGACAGTACTTTGACCATGAAATCTTAAAAAAGAAAACTGAAAGACAGACATGTAGTCTATCACAATACTCAGAGTGTTACATTAAGTATAATCATAATTTATATTTAAGGGTAACAAATATGTAGGCATGAAAAAAAGGTGTTTGATAAACAATGTAAATCGCAAATAATTATTACTCCAACATTATATTTTCTATACCACAATGAAATATTACTGGAACTACACAAAAAGGACCCAAAAATCCTTAATGTCCTACCACTGTACCAGAATTGAAAACTTTTTAAATAGTAATAAAAATAATGAAATGCTGTTTCCAGAATACTATATTACTAATTTAAAAAAAGGTAACAGAAAATGTTGTAGCACAACAGCTGGGCTGCAGCAAACACCCTGGGGGGAAACAAAAGGTAGCAACAACATTTCCTGAAATACACAATTTGTAGTGAAAGTGGAAAGTGTGAACTTACATCCTCTATTTCATCATTTTGACTGGCCCTACAGTAGGGAACCTAAATGAAGTACAATTATATTTCTGTTTGTAATACACCAAAACAGACTATGGACTAACTTCCTCTAAATTTTAACAAAGAGCCTGTCAATGCTTTCTAACACCTACAAACAACCTGTGAAATAGTCTGATTATTAGCTCGTAATATCACCAATTAACTCACTTTCACATAAGAAGTATACACTGCAGTTAAGAGCTTTTGTACAGTTTTAGCCCAACCTACAAAACCATAAAACCAAAGGTACTCAGATGGCAAACTTTTGCAGACTTTTCAAAATAAATGTCACACAAAGTGTATTTAACACACAGTGATAATATTGCAAACAATTATATGCGTATGCAACTCTTGTTTGTTGGACTATCATAGCTACCATCTTTGTAGGACATATTTGGTGAAAAGTATTACTCAAAACCTCATATATAGTTAGAAACAAGATTTAACTATTCTTTTTATAAAAATACTTTTATTTTCTCCAAACAGATGCTGTTGGCAACCCTTTCACCCTTCAACAGGTACACAGTACTTAATAGAGTTACAGCTCCCTTTCTCTACAAGTTTCCCCATCAAGCAGAGGTAAATCCAGTTCTCTTTTACAGATGCAGTCAACCAGGACAAGTTTGCTTAGATAAAACATGCCACAGTAAATGATGATATACGATTTCCACTTACAGCAATCCTGTTTGCTCACTAGAAGAAAGCTATGAGTGATTATGTGCAGGGAACGATTTACATTCATGGGACAGAACACATTACATCCTCTCCAGGTCCTGAAAATGTGCTTCTGCAGCAACAGAAGCCAGTTTGCACTATCAGTCTTAAAAACAATTGAAGGAGCTGCTCTACAAACAGTGTTTATTTTCACTTCCATATATGTCGAAAAATTACAAAGCATAGACAGCAGCACATTAAGGAATACAGAAATTACAGATATATTAAAAAAAAAAAAGAGAGAGGAGAAACCTGGAATTGTGGGTGAAAAAAGAGCCTAACAGCTGTGATTAGTGAGCCGTGTGTTTATATATCTTTCAACATTATACAAAGCACTGTGTGAATTTCAGACTGCCTCAGATGGCAAAAGACTGTTGAAAGAAACTTGTTGACAATGTTGTTAAAATAGAAAACTAATATTTGATAGCAAAAAACCACAGCCTGTTACAAATGTCAAATATAGGATTATAAAGCAATACACAGAGATTCTGGACTTGAATTTCGGTGCATAATCCAACCATCTGTCGACCAATTGTGTAGCAAAATCAAGATAACGTGGAAATCTCCAAAAGGACAGCCAAATTCTTTTCCTTCAGCTACTGCATTTCCCTGCTTATGAACATGCCCTCGGTAATCGCACTCTGCCTGCAGATTAACCTAGAGGAGATGACACTCGCCACCGGCAAAAGAGAGATTGCAAAGGCAATCTTGCCAGATAGGGACGATAAACAGGGCGCTCAGCTCCCGGTGAAGCAGGCTTCAGCGGCTGAAGCAGACTTCGCCGGGCGCGGACCCTTCCCCAAGGGCAGCGCGGGGTCCGGGACCGCTCAGCCCTCCCCGCTGGGGAGATGCGAGCGGGGCTGCTGCTGGGAACCAGCACGGGGCTGCACCGCGCACCCGGAAAGTTAAACCCGCAGGAGCGGGAATGGGGTCGTTCCTGACTCCTCTCCCACCGCCGGGATGCCGGCGCGGCGCAGCCCGGAATCGGGCAGCGCTGCGGGTCCCGCAGCTCCCCAGAGCACCTTCCTCGCCCAGGAGGGACCTCTCAACAGAGGCTACCCCCGGAAAAAAAAAAAACTCCGAGGGGTGCGCCGAGGTGAGAAGTGCCCGAGCAGAGCCGCCTCGCAGCCGAGGAGAGCACGGGCGGTCCCGGGGGGCACGGCACCGGGGACACGGGGCTCCAGCCGCGCCCCTCGTCCCGTTCCGGGCCGCCGGGCAGCGCAGCGATGCTCAGCCGCCCGCCCCGGGGCACGGCCGGGAGCTGTCCCGTGGCCAGCCTGGACACCAGTTGCTCGACCCGCGGTGAAGAAGCGGCAAAAGGCGCCTGGGGTCGGAAGCGGAGCGCCGGCGGGGAGTCGAACCCCGGCCTGCGGGCTGCTTACCCCACACGGGGCAGCCGGGCGGTCCGCCCGCGCAGCCCTTCGTTCTCACCTCCTTAAGTTCCTTGGCGACATCTTTCAGGTCCCCCAGGACTAATTCCAAATCCTCCACGATGATCTTGATCTGCTCCTTCACCTTGGCTTTGGAGGCTGCCGGCGGCCCCTCGGACGGCGACGAGGAGGAGGATGCGGTCCCCTTGGACTGGGCGGACATCCTTCGGGGCAGCCCGGCGCAGCCAGCGGGGCACGCAGGTCAGGCGAGCGCGGCGGCCGCCGGCCGCCC
>VZRN01003949.1:94410-114098 GCA_013397935.1 Dasyornis broadbenti
TTCAACCTCTCCGGCGCCCGAAGGCCCGTGGGGGCGAGAGCACTGCGCTGTATCACCCGGAGCGGGCACGGTGCTGTCTCTCTCCGAAGGCCCCCGCGTCGGTCCTCGGGAGCGGAACGGGTCGCACCAGCTTTGCTGGGGAAAAGATATTTACTCGCCAGAACAGCCCCCCTAAAAATGAAACACTTTTCGTGGCTGGCTCAATGAACAATTCTGTCGAAGGAGACAACAGTGCCTGTGATAAAACTCATTAGTGGTGGGTAACACTCACATCCCTCTGCTGTGAAGGGACCCGTTTGGCTCGTCTGGAGTGCACATGGCTCAGTTTGGACTACGAAAGGAAGCTATGGAAGGACAGTGTTGTGTAAATGCCACCAAATTGGTAAAAGGCACTTACGTGTCCCTGCTCACCGGTATATATTGTGCTGCAAAACCACAATAATCAGTAGACCTTGTTCTAGTTGGGAAGGAAAGGTTGTGTATCATATCATATAGAAATAAAGGAGGCACATGAGCCAGAGTGTCTTTCACGAATATTCTATCAGGCTCTTTGAAATACCGGCCAGTGCCACTTTTGAACACATACTTTCCCTACCACTCTTCAGAGATCGGTCTGTGGTGCAAAATGAAGAGATAGTAAGATACCACTAACCTCTGGTCGTTTTTCATTTTACTGCAAAAAAAAAAGCTAAAAGGAGTTGGTTTAGGTGTTTCTATCTCCCACTAGCTATGAACAGTGAGAAGAAGGCATGCAGCCAAGCTCTGCTTTGAGCATCACCCTGCATGGCTGCAGCTGACTTTGATATTGTAAATGTTTCTGAGAGTTCTGGCAGACTGAGATGTTTTAACCTAACTAAAACAGGACAGGAAAAGCAACCTTGCCCAGAGCAGTGTGTCTGCACGTGGTAAAAATCCCACTTGGTGATGAACAGTTTGTCTCTGGGAAGATTGTGGGACTGTGATATGAATAGTATCTGTTACTGACAGTACCTGTTACTGCCTAAGATAAAGCGTAATTATCTTTCCACATTTTGTCACTATAAAATTTGTGATATTTGGCTGTAATTATATGTTAGTGGGCATAGAGTGCAATTTTTCCCCCAGGTGTCTCAAAGACCTTTCAAACAATTTCAAGGAGGCCATGTTCAAGAAGAGCCCCCATCTTCCCTCTAAACTTTTCTCAAGTCAAATGGGAGATTACTTTTTCATCTCACCAAGTGAAAGCTCTTCCAACACTGACTTTTAAAAGCATTCCTTCTGGTTATTTTTACTTTACTGTATCTATATGAGCAACAACATCATATGATTTTTGAAACTGTCTAAGTAATACAGTCAGAATTTCCAAACTGCAGTCACCACTAAATTAGAAAGAAAGCAACCCACAAGTTGTTGAGTAAGTTTCAATTAATGTGTTTGAATATTATTCCTCAGGGGCATTATTGTATGAACAGAAAAAAATAAAACATTTATGAAACTCTATCAGTGGAATTATCTATGCAGAAACCAGCACACATCCAGTTTATAATTAGAGAAAAAAGCCTATTTTGTGACAAGAGTTAAGGTATATTGTATATAGCTACACATAACATGGGATACATAGATGAGGGGTCGTTTCTTACCCTACAAATCACCATCATTGTCACAAAATTGCTACCAAATTTACTATGTACACTGTAATTTGAGCATTCATTATTAAGCATACTTTTCCTACACAATTGCTCATTTTATATATTGTGTCTGTATAAAGTGTTGCCATGTCTCACTGCTAAATATTTTTACTTCAAGAAGGCAGAATTGATCCCTGTTCTATCTCATCAGTTAGTTTTAAGTCATGACAAGACTTTACCCATAATCCTGTGGTTATCCAATTTCTGTAAGCCTGTGACCACCTTTGGAGACTTCCCAAACTTTTGAAGATATAAATCATGTTTGCTTTACCAATCCCTCCACTTTTGTAGTGACATTCTTCTAAGAGCTATGCAGACTTACACAGTGGCTGATATTTTTTATTCATTCAAGTGGCTACTGTTTAGCCCTGAAAAATACTGACAGCACTTCTAAGTCCTGTGTAAAGTTTATTGTCTAATTGGTCTTTAAAGCGATTTAATGCCTTTAAAAATTTTCTGTACCTTGCAACACCATGCCTCAGTTAACTAACAGGTCATTTCCCACAGCAAAGTTATCTATTAGTTGTTTTATTTCTTTTTCCTTCTCTCTCTGCATAAAATGTTATTTATTAATGTGCTGTTTTTATAGTTTTTCTGTCTATACCTTTACCAAACCCGAACTAGCTAATCAGGGAAAAAGGGAGTAACTCCTTATCGGAAATCTGACCTCTTTAGGGTGTTAAAGAGATGCAGAGGGTGCACAAGAAGTCTCCCCAAAAATCTTAGGAGCACAAGTTATTTTGAAAGGAAAAATCTTAAGACATTCAACGTGCAGGTCTATGATTTTCCATTAACAATTGAAATCCAGGAACACTGTAAGGCTTGGTCTGATCAGTAATTGGGAAGGACCTCTCTAGGGAAATCTCTCAAGATGCTGAGAAGTTTTGTTTTGGTGATTCAGTAGATGGCACTTTTCCTTCTGGAAAAAAAGTCCTATGTCTTAGCCAAGTGTTACAAATAGAATGAACTGCACACACACAAAGCAGTGATTTTATCAGGCTGTTTTGTTTATGCTATTTATTTTACGTATGCAGTCACTAAGAGTTAGAAGCTATGCAGGAAATCATGAATAATCGTAAAATGTACATGAATAACAGAAATGATTTTGCATGAGAATCAGCCAGACCAACAGTACTGGAAATGGAATTACTTTTAAATTTAATTATTTGTCTTTTATTAAAAAAAAAAAAAAGCCTCAAATTCTTGCCTAGTTGGGATGGCTTCTTTAGTACCATAAAAGCTGCGTAGTTATTCTTGTATGAGAATAGAAACCAAAGGAGCACTTTACAAATTATATATGTAAAGCTACATTCCGGTTTCCTCCAGCTGTTAATATTTCAGAGAGATTAATTACAAATAATTTGCTATTGCCTGATGAAGGTATTTTGTTTAGAGTTTGGACTATTTATCAAAGGCAAAACTTCCGTAAAGCCTTTTAGGTCAAATAAGATCTGGATGTTCTGATTTATTTAAAACATTGTGATACTTTCCAAACAAAATTAAATAATTTACAAAGCAAAAAGATATTCCAACTGAACTAATAATTTGGTGAATGATAATATAAAACCTTTATTTATTTTCTCTCCCTCTTTAGAATTTGTCCTTAAAGGAAATACTCCACATACAAGTTAGGGAAGCAGTGAAACAGTAAACCTGTCTTTCTCTTGCCAAATGAAATTGTGTGGAAGAAAATTTAGATCAATTGCCACAGGCTTGCATATTGGACATATACTATTTAAAGTGTTCAATAAAATCTTAAAAATTAATCATAAGTTAAATTTAAACAACGGGCTAAGATACAGTACAATGCCACTAACTTGGATTCCACATACTTGTTAAAGACAGATTTCCATCTATTATATTTTTCATCCTGTTTCATCCACCCAAAAGAACAGTGGGGTAATCTCTTTTCAAAATGCCTCCATACTTAACTAAATATTATGTTCTCTTCTTAACTCTTAAAGAGATTTTTAATGTTTATGATGAGGAAGTCACACTGGCTGTTTAACATTGCAAACTGTAGCGCTGTTGTTCATTTGGATAGACGATGAAAAATTTTTCAGTTAAAGAAACAAAAATAAAAATAATTTCTGAAGGTGGCATAATTTAATGTCATTATATTCTTCCACTTCTTTAAAAACAGGTTATTCCTTAAAAAAACCCTCAAGATCTCACAAAATAAAATACATACTTCTGAATTAAGTTTGCTTATTTTTAAAATGTACCTAGAAAACATAATGGAAGTCAGGATTGAGGCAAAGTCACCCTTTGCACCTATTTCTTGTCCTACTACTCCAACTTTTTGTTCTTGATATTGATTCAAAATCGTACATATCATATGTATAACATGAAAGTCATGCTTTCTGTCAATCCACAGATACTCCTCAAAAGTATTGCTAAACATGGTTCAGTATTGATTATTTGTAGAGCCGAACTCTAGGCATGGAGCCAAGCTTTTAGGAAACTGAACACACACCTTAAACTATCTTATTTTCTTTTAGAAGTAAAAGTAGAGCAGAGTTTTATGGAATCCAAATCTATTTTCTTTGCACATTGCTTGTAATGTGTAAAATGAGGATGGCAATAAAAGTTATTTTTCTTATCTGGCAAATCCTTTGTTGAGTTATGTTGTGAAAAGAAAGAGAAGTTATTTTCTCCTATCTTAAAAACATACCTGAAGTAATTATTAAATATGAATAAAATATATCCCATGCATCCCTTATGTTCAATTCTTTCAATCTGCTTAGGATGGAGTGTCACATTTATTAACACAGTTTAAAGAAAAATCTATATTCATGTCTCTGTAATGAATGCCTACTCAAGATTTATTACGGCTTCATGGGGAAGTAAGTACTGGAAAATAAACATGTTGAAACTAACTCCTTTTTTGAATCACTTGTGTTCTGTCAGGCTTCCTCAGTGAGATGTAAACAACTGTACCATACGAACCCATTCTGCATCTGGGATATTCCCCAGGCACTAAATTGCAGTGGGCTTTTTTCCCATAAAATTTTAACTAGTGGTATTTCTCTAAAAATGTCAAAAGCTCTGAAAAATGCACAAGAGAAAGAATTTAAACTATTTATTTTTTCCAAACTAGTTCCTCAGTAGCTAGAGAAAGAAATGGAGCATCTTACTAAAAAACATGAGTATTTGTTATATCTGTGATTTATTTTAATTCAATAAATATACAGTTTTCAGTGTAAAACTCAGCCAAGTACTACGTATAGATTTAGTAAGATAGGATAACGAAACCAAATTCAGTCAGAATACAAGTATCTAGAGATGATGTGAACTTTGTCAAAGTTACATGAATTTTGTCCATCCATTTTATACCATGACTTCTAACATCGTGTAAATAATTCTCTGTAGAATGCTTTGACTTAGAAAAGATCCACAGTATAGGCAAGCATACATAAAAAAACAATCTGTTGATTTAATGTGGGAGAATAACAAACATGAGCTATTACGAATACACTACCTTGAAAAATGCAAAAATGTATTTGCTGTCACACTAAGTACTCAGTGTACTGTCCACTGCTTTGGTGGAAAGAATGAACAGAAATGGCTGTCTTAATTAATGCAAATCAATAGAATATTGTAGGGAAAAATATGAAATGGGTCAGGCAAGGAAAAACACACAGCATTCTTACTACATCTCTCTTTTTAATAGCTATCAAAATGCTTTTAAAGTGCAGGAATAAATGGAGATAAAGAATGACTTTTTTTCTCTTGAATATGTTCTGCATAATTGCTTAGAAAGAATAGAAGTTTCCTTCCTTTTTCAAAATGTAAAGTTTGGTGGTAAACAAAGTGGTAAAACTGAAAGGAGAAGGTTGGCTGAATATATTTCTGCAGTAATCCTAAAGCAGTAGTTTCTATTAGTCATTTTTAACATTTGTTTTTCAAACTCAATTATTGGAAGTTATATACTTAATTTTTCCAAGTTTACCAGGATTACTTTTTTGTTTACTGGTTAACTGTGAGCTAACAAATTGGTGCCTTTTATTCCCCTAAGGAGCTGATGGTTGGTGTCAGATGCAAAGTATTTCCTGTGGAGGAATATCCTTTTACTGCTGGCATTCACTTCAGTAGTACATTATTGCAAACATCTGGAGCATAGAAGAAAAACACTGTCTGGATTCTTTCCTAAAGCACCTCAATAAGAATAGTCTGAGCTAGAGAAATGCCACATTATCTAAGTAACCCGAAAATGGAAAAGGACTAGAGTACAGTAGCAGGAATGCAAAGGTAAAAAAAATGCAATTCTTCAGCCTGCAAACCTACAGTGGATTTATAGAACCTTTATCTTAAAGCCCACTCCAATTACTGCAATTAAAAAAACCATTTCTTCTGTGTCATACTCCATAAAGCAAAGGTGAACATTCATGTTTGAGGCTTTAATTTTAGATTGATGAATTATCTATGGACAGACAATGAATCTCTGCCACTTTGTCCTCTACTCCCCAGATTCAAATTATGTTAAAAGCCACGGTGCAAACAAAGAGAAAGAAGCCAGAAACATAAATGGGAAGGATCCATTACTCACTGATGAGCATTGGCTGGATTGTGCCAAGTAGTCCCTTGAGGTACTGACTGTTCTCCAAGTTAAGGCATGAGAAAACGCTGCTTCTGTCCATGCCTTGCTGGACTGGACCTATAATATTACAGACTGAAGTACGCAGGGGCACCAGTTAAAATCTTCCAAATTACATAAAAATATTCCCATATTCCCATTCTAAATTCAGGTAATTAGAATTTTAAATCTGTGGGCTTTCCAATTTGCTAATGTCATTACTCATTTGGACATCAATGCTTTTACACTATGTTGTTTTTGTTATTACTTTAAACAGTATTTTCTATGAAACAATCTCCTTGTGAATTTCCACCATCAATTTACCTGGAATTTGCTACATCATTTCTTCTAGTCTTTCAGGACCTATGATCTGTCTTCAAAATGTCAGTTGCAGAACGACACATTCAGATATTGTATCTAATGCTTCTCTGAGAAGTGATGGAAGGTAAAAAGGTAATGTTTTCAGTGGATATCCAAATGTCTAATCCACCAGTCTAATTCAAACAAAGTGACCATTTTTGTTTCTCTCAGCTTTGAATTTGTTCTGGAGAATATGAAATTCTCTGCAGCTGTGGTAGGAAAACTCACAACTCTCCTTCTCCCTAGGAAAGAGGGAGAGAAAGAGAAATCCCTAGATTTCTGTTGCTAACAGAAATCTTCAGAATCAAGGGTGTGCTGTTTGCTTTCTTGATAATTACCATCAGTCCACTATTAGCTAGTCATTTAGAATAAGGAGCTCTAGAGCCTGTGCACTCTGGATTATAATCTCACTTGACAGGTAGAGAAAAAACAACACAGCGAAAGCACATAAAAACCAACATGTGAACAACTTTTTCATGTACTTGAATGTCTATTTGCTTTCAAAACAGTATAGTAGTTTCTGATATTTTTAGCAAGCATCAGGAAAAAGCAATAGGCATCCAGGTGGCAGCCAAAGGCAGTTCTGCCATACTTTTTTTTTTTAAAACCTGACGTAATATTGCAAAATTTAGGAAGAGCATTCAGATCAGAATGAATTTTTCCATTCAGATATAGGCTGCTTTTTTCACAAACCAAACCTGGTAATTTAGTTAATAGTAACAACTTGATTGCTAGGTAACATGTAGAGAGAGAAAAACAGGCTATTCAACTTTTGAAAAAGTCACAGTAATTAAATTTATAATTCACATGCTTGAGTTTTATTACCAGAAGGTCTGACCCACAGTCTATGAGCCTGATTTAAAAAGGGAATCAGTTTGGTCTAAATATCTGCAAAATTGTTTTATGATGATTCTTCAGTATATCCAATCTTATCTTTTGGCAGAAATATTCAACTCTTGTGAAAGTCAGAACACAAGAAGACTCTATTTTAAATTCCCTAGAATGTGCTCTGGTTTTATGCTACTGTCCTTTTGTTCTATGGTTATTTAATACCAGACACAGATTACTGGGTTAAAGAGACCTTGTCTCCTACCCAGTACACATCCACTTCTGTTCCTGAGGTCTCAAATCATACAGTCACTCTAAAATTATATTGCTGAATACTTCTATCTAACCAATAAGTATGCCTAAATTAATTTTGATAAAGGTGTAAAGTTCCGTATTTAGTAATTTGCCATATAAGTCTCTCCTATATTGATTTTTTAGCATTGAAAAAAGTTAAATATAATTAGCATTGAATAGTCTTGCCTTAGAAGAGCTTACACAGAATAACTTTATTCTGAAAAGAACTTTAAAAACTATAGTGCAGTGAATAAAAAAAATTTCCACATATAATTTGCCATCTGAAAGATGGTGAAAATCCTGGACCTATGTATTATTTTGTGTAGGAACAGCAGACTTAGGCTTCTCTGGTATCCAAAGATTAACAAAGGAAGAGCAACCTGATTTTTATTTTTTTTTTTACCCTGTTAATACTCAATCTCTTAATACATGAAGAGAATGTTTTGAAGTTTTTTACACAAGATCAGATTTCATTTAGAGATTAAATGGCAAAGATCAGAAGGCTTAATATAAATATGCTCATTTGTGCCTCTCTGATAATTCATATTATTTTTTTCTGCACTTGCAAAATAATACATCAGTAGTGTGCTTGACAAACCAAGTATGGTCCATTTAATTTAATTTACCTTTGTAAATATGTGACTTCAACCTTGTCAGTGTTTGAATGAAAAAACAATCAAACAACAAAGGAAGAGCTACAAAGAAAACTTCTTAAAAGTCTGCTCAGTTTTGCAAATTATTTGAAGTTGTTGATTAAAGTTTCTATAAATATTTTACAGCACTGACCTGCTGCTTCAGAAGTTACTTAAACTAGAGGCACTGGAAGCAAATACAATCCTAAACCTGTGTAATCTGATAAAAAAAGATGATCAAGCCAACAGTTAGCTCACAGCTGGTTTGGTCTTCCTCCACCTACTACAGAGACCATCTCTTCTTCCTCTGTGAAGTTCAAGGGAGTATCTTTCTTGCTTTGTCAGATAGTGGAATCTATATTCCCATTCTTAAATTTCCATGCCACTGTGCCTTCTCTTAAATTCACACAGGAACCCAAGTTTTACAGAAATTGCTGGGCTGATAACTAGCATTTATGATTTTGAGATCCAAACATTTTGCTACTGCACAAAGCAAGTAACCTAAGTACAAAGATTTCTTCTAAAAAGATCTTCTGTGTAAGATCTTCTAAGGCATTTATGAGCTGAGTCCAGTTGATGTAGGAGCCAAGGACCTGAGGTCTCAAGGTCCATCAGATGAAGCAGACTTTTACTCTGCTCTCTCAGGTCACCCCCATGTCAAGACAGAAATCTTTTTACTGTTGTACAGGTTGCATAAGGGAATAATTCATCTATGCAATTTCGATCAGTAGAGCAAGAAACAGAAACTTGTAACTTTTGCCTTGTTTAAGATTTTTGACAGTCACTTCTGTTTTCTGTGGCAGGAAGGATGTAATTATTGTGGGTGTTTATTGAAGAAATGAACAAAAAATGCATTCCCATTCTCACTATCCTCTCCAATGATCATTTATTCTGAAGTGTTGAAATTTTTATCAAGCCTTAGCTTTTAAATGATGATGCCTTTTGAAGCTGGTAGGTCTGTTGTTATGGTGCAGGAGTTTATTCTAGCTGAAATGTTTTTTGCATGTCATAGATCCTAAGTCTTTGCAGTCACCAAGCTAAGGAGCAAAAGATAAGTATAAACTGTACAATAAACAGAGGTAAATGTGAAATATCATCTCTTTGATTTGGCATCACCTTTGACAGGACTTTATACATGTACAAACACAAGGAAAGAACCTGAAATCAAGGTGCAAAAAATCTCTGTGCAGAATTAACTGCTATGGCTTTCTTACGTGTCTTTTGGAGTAAAGTGACTCAGCTTTGTTTTTCTGCAGCACTGCCAAATCACTGTCAAATCAAGCATTAGAAGTCCTGGTAACTCACTTCCTGTTTATTTTTTTCTTACAAAAGATAAGCATGATAAACCATGAGATTCAGAGTTTGAAGTTCTTATATTTACAATTGTTTTTAGTTAGTATTTGTTAAAACAGATTCACTATCATAACTGTATTTTAACACATGGACTACCTTTTCCTGTGGCAATTAAACACTGGAGGAGGGATCAGGCACAGGATTTTGAACTCCTCACAAGAAATTCTGATATAAGGGATCAAATTCACAAAAGCTCTGATGCTTACAACTGGCAATGGGCACTTCTAAAGTTTCAAAACAACTTAAAAGCCCCTCAGCCCCTCAGTCTATTGAAAAATGCCCTAGGGACTTGGCAATAGGCCTTGTCACACAAAAGCCATGTACTGGATCCAGTGAAACAAAGAGGATCAGCTCCAGAACTCAGTGAGGCCGAAGGCTGCCTGAGATCACCTGAGACAAGAACGGACATAGTCTCCTCTGTGCTTGCAGGCAGGACCTGAGCACTTTGCAAAGTAGGCACCTCATGATACAGATTCTGCCTTCTGGAGCGAGGCTTCTGAGTGTTCTTCAGAATAGATACCCAGATTCCTACCTTTCCCAAGTATAGATTTTTGAGAGGACACAGACTCACGTTTGGGTCACACCTAGCAAACAGTCTGTGCAGAAGTGAGTGAAAATGAATATTAACATTTTTGTGACTCTCTTTTCCTATAGCTTCAGTGGTTGAAATTTCTGAAATCTGGGATTTAAAATTTGCAAGTTAGGCAAAAGTTCCAACATTGTTTTGGATCAACACTTCATCAACAGGATCAAGCTAACCTGGTTCTTCATGGCCTATTCCAACTAACATTCCCTGTTAGTGAGTGAACAGTCTAGCACTTGGTGAATTTGTATTTTAAAGATCTGGATCTTTTTCCATTAATATAAGGAGGAAGCATCCTTTAGAAATCATTACATACTTTAAAATAAGAAGCAAACCCCCTATGAAATTAAATGTATAGTCTATATTTTTGTTAGTTGTCAAACCATTTGGGTACTATTGCAACACCCTGATAGATTCAAAAGTTGAGAGGAATAGTTTATAAATGTGAGAAGAAAGTTTGTCCACCCAACCAGTAGTATTCTTAAATATTTGGTCTTATAAATACTAAGAGTGTCATTGGTTGACACTCTTAATGAGAGGAATCATATGAGGACTTAAGCAAATAGACAACATTCATTCACTTTTTGCTAAGAAGGTACTCACTTCCTTTCTTACACTTCTGCTTCCCTTTAATGCAAAGAAGTTGACTTGAGAAAAAGCATTGGTTCCGTTGTGTGGCAAGGTGGGATACTTGAAACTTTTCAATATCCTGGCATATAATTCTTTGGAAAATGTCCAAAGTACTCATGTTTTATTCCAGCTAGCATGTAACATACCCTTCCACTGTCAAGACCTGAAAATGTTTACTCAGAAAATATATAAAATTTTGTTGCAGCAGAAATAGTCACTTTTATCTCTACTTTTTTTTTTTTTTTTTTACATCTAATGACAGTATTTCTGTCTCCCAAAATTATTTTATTCATTGGGTTTTGTTCCTTTTGACCTCATTCTGATGGAATTTTAAATACTTATAGAGAATAATAAACCTTGAGGTTGTGTGTGCTCATATTGTAATAATTTTGGGAGATTTTTTTTATGCATTATCTTCAGTTGGGATGAGGTAATACATCAAGAAAAAATAATTAAGATTCGTAATACATTTAAGTTTTAATCTACTCTAAAAATTGAATTCATACAACTACAAAGACTAAGTTATAATTTTTAACAACTTTATTGAATAAAAGCATAACTTTAGATCAAAATTACTAGCTTTCTATGAATGTATTATATCAAATATTGAATAATATACAGGACAGATTTTTGACAATGAGGAACAGGTCATTGCCCTACTCTTGAGGCTATAAAACCATACTGTTATCTCCTCCTTATGACCTTATGAGTCTTGAATTTTTTTTTCCCCAGACCTTTGATTCCTTAGGATTTTAGCTTCTATATTTTTCATGTATCTGTAATCCTGTAATTCTTTAGTGTATAATTCTAGACTCCATATAGGGTCCTAAGCTACTGTTCTCTGATTTTTAGACAAAACAATTCCTCTCTAAGCCCGAAACTCAAGGACTCCTTACTGTCTCAGGCCCCAAGATATGTAAACAACAGTGAATTGGGGGGCGCAAATTTGGAGTAACTGACTTCATTACCTGAAGCTGTAATTGGAGAATTAACCCCCAATATGCGAATGGATGAAGCTTATAAATTATTAAAAACCCATGGCCTGTCTTCCATTTTGGGTGTAGCCCCTGGGTGGGCTGTGACTGACCTAAATATACCTGAAAGGCCTTCAGTAAATATAACTGCTTTTTATTCTCTTAACTTTGTCTAGCCTCTGTTTTAGGTAAGCCTGTTTAGGTGTCACCTCACTTCTCTGATTCCTTTTGACATTTCTATGTGAGATAAAAGTTTTTAACATCTCATAACCTGTTCTGTGCATTTTCGCTCTGAAACTCCAAAGAGCCCACTTGCAACTCAGAGTGACTTCTGGATTCCCTTCCAACAGTTCATATACCTTGGAGTTGATGTTACAAGGGGACTCAGATGAGAAGAAGATCAAGAATGTCTTTGGAAGCATTTTTGAAGAAGCAAAGTTATCTTAAAATCCGTAGAGGTGAAACTCCATTAAGATATTAAAATATATTGCTTTCTGGCTATCATGCACAGATCAAGTTTCAGGTCTGCTGTTAGATTTTCAGAGAACAGTTACATATAATGGGCAGAATTGGTACATATAATGTATGCGCATTGAGTAGAAAGATGTGTATTATAAAAAGGCAGAATTGAAGATACTCTTGAATTACTAGTGGTTCTTAACCTTTCTAAATATACCCTTGTTTTCAACAAAAGCAGGAATATATATTTCCTTAAGAAAAGGTATTTATCCTTTTAGAAATAGTGCTTTTGTCTACCCTTTGACAAATCTTTGACAGGTAAAGCTAGTGTCTGTGTTTTTTTAAATTTTTCAGGAAAAGAAAATTGGGTTTGATTAGTAAGGACATGATGTTGCAAGCTAAAAAACCTGGCATGGTTGACCTCAGTGGACAGGGATAAAGTGGCAGTAAATGACTGCAGCCAAGGAGTGTACTTGCAACTCAGATGAGAAGATCTGACAGTGTGTACTGGATTCTCATTCTCTGTTTCTGAAAAGAGCAGCTAGAAAGTTGCATGTAAGTTCTAGGGGCCTACAAGGGTGATCTGCCAGAGCACTTCAGCACGTTAGGCCTTGAAGCAGGCTCTCTGAGCACTGAGAAGAGGAAGGAAAAAGACTCTGTTATGTTGTCTGATAGAGTAGCTTTAGAAAAGAAAGTACTGCTGTTTCTGGGGCTGTGAATAGGACACTGGATTATTTTAGAATATGAGTACATAGCAAATACCATCGTTCATTTTTTTTCCTGTCACTAATGTCTTCCATTCATTACCATACTGGTTTTAGAAAAACAATTTTGCCAGTTCTGTTTATACCAAACAAAATTAGACCGATTTCAGCTGGAAATTTGACAGCATAGCTGCTGTAAACTCCTCTCAAACCCAGGAAGAAATTGGTAAGACCTGGTATCTAATCTAAGACCTGCCCCAGAAGGAGATTGGGTATCCTCAGGCAGAAGGACAATTCTAATGACAGGAACTTCTCATATCTCTGGCTGAATGAAAGAGGGATAAACATCTTGCATGTACTGAGATTTAAAATTCCTGTTTGAGACAAGTGCAGCTTGGAGCAAATCACTGAATTTATAGCAAGTAGAGAGAAAGACTAAATACCTCCCAGTTTAGCAAGTGAACTGTTGAGGACCAGCTTCACAAATGCCTAGACATCCCTAAATAGACAACAGGGAGCTTGAACACTGAACTCCAACCAGCCATTTCTACAGCAGATTGGTGGACCTTCCTTTAATTTCTGCCATGCTGAGGTTACATTGGTTTTCAGACATACTCCTATTCTTCCACTCCATATTTAAACAAGCTTTTATTGATATAAAACCTTGCTTTTATGTATAGAATCTTGATTTCAGAAAACTATATCCTCAAACATCGTACTTACAGAAATAAAATATTTGCTAAGTAGATTTAAAGAGATATCTCAAATTTAAAGAGTTACATTTAAAACATGATAAAAAAGTAACACTGAAAACATTAGTAGGTCTTTACAATAATACCTTAAATAACTGTGTCATGCCATAAATGCCAATTAAAGATATATTTTTAATTCTTGAATTAATAAGGCAAAGTCTTTTACATGTGAAAGTTTGCAGGATATCCACTTCCTTAGGTTAAAATATTTTCAGCAGTATTATGTAAGATATTTATGCTAGTTGAATTCACCTTCAACAAACTGTATATATTCCTTGTAAACACATATTACTAGCACTATATTTCCATGTATCATCTTGTCACAAAACAGTAGGTTTCAACAACTCCTGCTTTCCTAAATCACACTTACAATGTTTGAAGCCATCTAATTTTCACAAAAAAGCAGGGGAAGATTAATTTAAGAATGCATTTAGTTACACATATGTTTGCAATCAAACTATTGTTTTAAATTACTTAATTAGAACAGTTTGTCCTACTTACTGGAAACTAGCATAATAGTAGTGTTGAGACCACAAAAGTCAGAGAACAACTGAAAGGACTGTGAGTGAAAGGAAAAGAGCAAGTGTTTTAGAATTCCCAGAATTTAACAGTTCTGGAAAAAAATCAGTCTTCAATTCCAGTCACACATCTCTGTGTGTGAACACACCTATATGTTTTCTTACAGTGAGAATTGTAAATTTGTTTTTACCATAGTATTTCACCCGCAGTAAACTGTGATTTCTAAAACTTGGCTGAGCTATGCTACATATCTCACAGTGGTACCATGCAGAAAAAGGAAAAACATTCAGTCACTGCCTTGGCTTTGCCTCCATGGGATTTTCCACTTGGAGTTTTAGTTACCAACAGCGTTGCTCAGAAGTTCTTCCAAAACTTTATGGAAGAAAGATTGATGGAAACATCATGGCATTACAAACGTCAGTAGTGATGCTCAACAAAAGTTTCTGGGTTTCAAATGGAAGTCATTTACTGTGACTTCTGCTGATGCTCCCAGAGCAGGTGTCTCCTTTCAGACATGTTTGAATCCAGACTCTGACTGCAGGCTCTCTGCACTCACATTCCGCACTAGCCAGAAGCTCACCTTGTGAGGAATTTTAAAAGTTAACCAGACAAAATTTTATTTTCCCACAAGCTCACAAGCTTTTATTCAGGTGCATCATCTCATATGTTGCGGTTTCAGGTTTCATAGTCTCAGCATTGATAATGGCCATACCACTGAGCCCCATTTCTTCAGACACATCCATTTAGATTTAGATAAAAACTGAGGTACTGAACACATTCTTTGCCTGAGCCTTCAACAGAAGGTTGGTTGTCTTCAGGACAACGAGGCCTCTTAGCTGGTAGACAGGGACTGGGAGCAGAATAGACCCCTTGTAATCCAGGAGGAGGTAGATAGTGACCTGCTGGGCCATTTAGACACTCATAAGTCTCTCGGAGTGGATGGGGATTCATCCAAAATTACTGAGGTATCTGGTGGAAGACCTCACTAAGCCACTCTCAGTAATTTACCATCAGTCCTGGCTCACTGGGGAGGTCCCCGGTAACTGGAGGTTCGCCAATGTGACACTCATCCACAAGAAGAATCAGAAGAAGAATCCAGAGACTACAGACCTGTCAGCTTGGCCTCAGTGCCCAGCAAGGTTATGGAGGAGATCATCTGGAGTGCCATCACTTGGCACTCATGAGACAGCCAAGGGGCCAGGATCACAACCAGCTTGGGTTTAGGAAAGGTGGGTCCAGCCTGACCAACCTGTTCTCCTTTTATGACCAGGTGACCTGCGTGGTGGATGAGAAGGCTGTGGGTGTTGTCTACCTGGACTTCAGAAAAGCCCATAATGCTCTCCCATAGCATTCTCCTGGAAAAGCTGGCAGCCCATGGCTTGGACAGGCATAATATTTGTTGGCTTAAAAAACAGAGAGTGGTGGTGAATGCAGCTACATCAAGTTGACATCTGGTCACTGCTGTTGTCTGACACAAATCACTGTTGGATGCATTCCTGTTTAATATATTTATTGACAGTGTGGATGAGGTGATCAAAAGTATCCTCAGTAAGTTCATGGGCAGCACTAAGTTGGGTGCGAGTGTTGAACTGCTGGAGAGTGGGAAGGTCTGAAGAGGAATCTGGACTGGGTGGCTCAGTGGGCTGAGGCCAGGTGGATGAGGTTCAACAAGACAAGGTGCCAGATCCTGCACTTCAGTCACAGTAGCCCCATGCAGTGCTACAGGCTGAGAGTGCTGGTCAACAGTGACTGAATACGAGCCAGGTGTGAGCCCAGGCAGCCCAGAAGCCCAGTGACATTCTGGGTTATACCAAAAATAGTGTGGCCAGGGCAGTGACCATCCAAATGTGCTGGACGCCGGTTAGACCTCACCTCAAATCCTGTATCCAGTTTTAGGCCCTTCACAACAAGAAAGACACTGAGATGCTAGAGTGTGTCCAGAGAGGGGCAACAGAGCTGGTGAAGAGTCTGGAGCATAAGTCCTTGGGGAGTGGGTGAGGGAGCTGCAGTTTAGCCTGAGAAAAGGAGGGTCAGAGGATGCCTTGCTGCCCTGTACAGCTGTCTGAAAGGAGGTTGTAGCCAGGTGAGGATTGGCCTCTTCTCCCAGGCAATGAGTGACACAGGCCTCAGGCTGTTCTAGGGGAGGTTCAGATTGAACATCAGGAGGAATTTCATCGTGGAAAGGGTTGTTGAACACTGGAACTGCTCAGGGAGGTGGTGGTGGTGGTAGAGTCACCATCCCTGGAGACAGAGATAGTCAAGAAAGAACTGGACATGGCATTTAGTGTCCTGGTCCTAGTTGACAAGGTGGAGTCAAAGGTTGAAGTCAATGGGCTTGGAAGTCTTTTCCAACCTAAATGATTCTGTCATTCTGTGATTTATGATTTCCATTATAGCGCTCACTCCTCTTTTGAAGTAACTCTAGAATATGAATAATATTTGACTAAACTAATGAACAAGAAAAATACATTTATAGTTTCCTTGCTTTTACACAGACTGAGGGGATACCTTTCTCTAGCTAATTTTTCAGCAGCCAAAGCTCCCACCTTTCCAGACCACTGTTACTGTCTTCTGCCAAGACTGATCCCTTCAGACTTGCTGTCACAACAGCAGCATCACATAAAAATTTGGTATTTGTTTTCACAGACCTTTGTGTTCCGCATAAATCTCACACTATAAGCATAATATGGAAGCTTAATCACACACTGAACATGCATCCAAATAGTTGATGTACCTCAAAGCATTTTAAACATCAAGGAGTAATATATGGTAACATGTTTTACCAGGACAGCTCTAAAAGATATTTAGATATTTAAAAAAACAAACTGATGTCTCATTAAGTACACATATTCATTGAGAAAACTAACTGACATTGCAGGACATGAAAGTTAGAAATATAAGTATCTTTTAGAATCTCAGTAGATACTTGCATACTAGAAATTAATGGAAAATGTAAATTTTGTCCTACCAGAAGTTTTACTATAAAGAAGTACCCTGCAACTAAAGAGAATTCAAAGCCAGGAGTTTCTTTGCTGTTTTCTTGAACTCTTTCTTTAGTACCAGAAATCAAAAGCAGATTCTATCCCCTTTTTCCCTTCCAATTTTAGTATCTTTGAAGAAGGTTCACAATCCGTTTGTCTTAAGACCTCTTTAGTGTCACACCAATTAGTCAGATAGGCAGATCGAGAGCTGAAAGCAAACCCTTGGTTATCACTAAGAATGAAGTTCTCCATGCTTTCCTGCCAGACACACTTTCCCTCCTTCCTCTGTAAATGGTAAAAAAGAAAAAGTGCAAACAGTCTTGGGACAGTTAGAAATTGATAGAAGATTCCCATTCAAATGCAATTTGCTTCTCTTACAACTCAATGGTGGGAATTTATGTTTTCAAACTTTATATTTGGGTTAGGATTACCCTCCAACTTTAGATTTTGCAGGTTTTCTGCATCATAAAAATTGTTACTGTAATCCATGTTCTGATTGGTTTTTTTCCCCAAGTGTAAGAATACAAAATAATATACAAGAGTCAACAATCTGGAGTTCCAGGGTGTGTCATTAGTAAAATTCACACACTTGAAATGATACAGAAAAAAACTGGAAATAGCACAGCCAATACCATCATCAGTCTTTCTTATGTCCTTTTTTATCAGAAACTGAAGGTACCTGCCAGATACTGACTAAAATTTTGAAGTTTTTTTGCATAGTGCTCAGAATAAGTAGTGAGTTTGAATCACAGATGGAGTGAAATAGAGAGCTCTTGTCTCTGTCTTAGTTACATATGTCTTGACTCAAACAGAAATTACAGTTATCGTGTCTGTAGTATGGCTTTTTTCCCATCAGCACAGTCTTTAGATTAAATGCTTCTGTGCTAAGGAGAGAATGTCATATTCTTCCTCCCTTTCCTCTTCCCTTTAATCTAAATTTAAAAATCTTCTGAAGTTTACTTTTATTTTTATACCCTCTGGAGAGAGAAGGAATTGTATTAGGATTTAAGTTGATGGAGAGCAGTAGCGAGATTAAATCTAATCTAAAAGGAAGAGGCTCAGGAGAAAAATACTTACAACATAAAATAAAAAGCCCAAACCACTCAAAACCAACAACAATTTTCAGAATAAAGTTTAATTCCTGTGTTCTCAAAAGCAACTGTCCTTTCAAGAAGCTGCCCATTTTTTTGTCTTTAAGGAATCTATCTGATTCCAAATGAAACATTTGTTTCTCCATTTCTGTTTTGAAGTAGAAAACACACAACTCCTGTTCAGTTCCTGAGTATGAAAAAGGCAAACAGCAGCAGCCTGTTAGGGAAGGGATGATGTCAAATGGAAATCAGTGGTTATTTATTCTTGATCCTGAGTAGTAGGGCATTTACAAAATGAGGAAAGAAAATAAGGGGGTTTATGTGTCGGCAGGTTGTATAATCTATCTCCCATTGTTAGGTTTCTTAAAACATCTTCCCATGTTGCTGCCACTGGCCCAAGAAGTGTAGCTAGTTAAACAGATTATCTTTTCTGAGGAGGTATTTGTGCTCAGCAAAATGTGCATTTCAAGCTTGTGAATCTTTGGGAGGACATTAAAGGTTATTCAACGAGAAGTCTGGTAGAATTAGTGAATAATTGCATTAATAATGAACATCTAGAGAATAAACAGGCTGTCCTATGGCCCCAGAATCATAAGAACATATTGGCTGGCCTGGGAAAATTTTAATGTTTCCAAGTCTGATACTTTTTTTACTTGATGCTCACTTAAGAGACAATATATTAGCATGCTGTCATTGCACATAAACTCAGTAAGCTTCAACAGTGCAATAAATACCAGGTCCATTAAACAGAGAGGAGACTTCACTGACATGAAATATGTTGGTCCCTGCTCCTTGTGTAATATGCACTCTTTGAGATTCGGGATTGTTAAAAAGACATGGAAACGTGATGTGGTGCTCACACTCCATGTGTCTACCTAAATACTAAACTCACATCAATAAAGAGAATTTTTTCTAGTTTTGACAAAGATGCCACATGAAAATGCTTAAAACTGTGGATAGATTCTACAGCCCTCAATTACAAGAGAATATTTTAAGTGATTATGCAATTACCCGTTGATCAAGTAATCAGACATCCTGTTCCTTTATTATTACAAGCTATTGGACTTGTAATGTACTAGGACACTTACCTTAAAGGCAGAATTATAGTAATTTTAAATGGTCAGTGTGGGACTCTTGCTTATAGCATTTTGGGTGGGGTTTTTTGGAAGAAAAAAAAAGATACTGAAGTGTTTTAGTTGCAGAGATAGGCCATGGGACTAGGTTTCTGTATCTTTCCAAAATTGCCTCTGAAATATCTCTTTTTCTTTTTTTTTCCTCTCTCTCT
>VZRN01003949.1:114138-187726 GCA_013397935.1 Dasyornis broadbenti
TTTTTTTTTTTTTTTTAATATTTGAATATACCTTCAGCTTGTGGCCATGAAGTTCTCCTTCTCTAAGAGAGTACTTGGGCACAGTTCACTGTGATCAGCTGTGGTGAACTAAAAAACAACTTCGTATCTTAGTAAAGTTAGACCCAAGGCACCAAATTAGTCTTAGTTCAAATAAATATTCTGCAGAGAAATGAAGACCTTAGACTAGAGACACAGTGATGGACTGCTCCTTTCTTGTGCATATTTTTTGTTAACTATTTTGTTTCCAGAGAGAACAGGAAAAAATGAAAAGGGTAGATTTAGAACAAAGAAGCTTCGTCGACACAGCTACAACTAAGTGTCAAATCTTCTGGACATACTGGAAAGAGATACATTTGTTTGGTGTAGAATGAAATTCAAAGAAATTTTGCTAAACTTCCAGAAATTATTGATATTTTTCCACATGTTAATAAAAAGCAGAAAAAAAAAGTCTATAAAAGTAAACCGGATTTTATTTCTTACTAAATATTATTTTAAAAATTCTTTCTAGACACTTTTCAAATTGAGCAATATTTTTCAGGAAGGGTACCTTTCCATGTGTAATGATCCAGACTCCATTGCCACCAAAACTAGTGAAACTTTACATTTAAATGTGATAAAAATGGTAAAAGGAAAATTAGCATGTGTTTTCTGCCTTCCTGGATGGGAAATTTAAGTCTTTAGAGCCCACAGAATGGAACGTGCTATGAAAATATGAAATATTACAACTCTTAAATGTTCAAAAAAAGATTTAGCATGGTAATGAATCAGATCCAGCACCTGTTTGCATCACTTGGATGATATATTTCAGTTATGTGATTGAGATATTGCAAACAGCACCACCTAGAATACAAATGTTTGTCTGATGAATTGGGCAAAACTTAACAAAATGTTAAAGGGTAAAAATGTTATCCCAACCAATAGGCTGATGATGCTTTTATGTAAACTACAGTACTCTATCTGTGAAAGCATCTGGTACAGCCTTCCAGAAAACATCAGATGAACTCCCATGAATGACTTTTTGTTGTGGTGGAAAATACTGTCTTGATTGAAAATGGTATTTTTGGCAGAAACAACAGTGGAACCCATTTTGGCGGAAAAAAACAAGTATGCTCTGATTATTTCCCTAATATTATATGAAGCCACTGCCAAGTAGTTAGTAGTGGACCATTTAAGAAAAAGGATTCCCCTAACTTGCCCTGAAATATATGGATTGTGGGATAGTCAAATCACCCATGAGACAAGGCAGATAAAGAAAAATAGATGATTAAATGTGTTAGTTTCCATCAGGTAAAACGTGGAATTTTTCTTCACATGGCAGTGAACGTATTCAAAGGAAAGCAACAAGATGATACCACAGCTGGTAGTGATAAGGAGTTTCAGTTCAACCATACAGATATGACTGAGGACTGGGAACTCACTGTGTCCTGTGAGTGAAAACAGGTAGTGGCATTATCAATGTTCCTGCACTCCCAGACATGAGATAAATCTTTCAGTGCAAAGAAAATTGCTTGAATTAAATCCCTTTTTCTAAAGTAGTCTGACTATATTCTGCCTTTATGTAAGTATTTCTATGCAAATGGTGTATTTGTAATAGCACAGTAGGTATTTATCCCAAACCCAAGAGATCTGAACACAGGAAACCGGGGCATCAGAAATATAGAAAGTCAGCTCTACTTGTATAGGCTAGCAATAGAATTACAGTGGTTTGATGACTTCAGTATATGATATTTGAAGGAACTAACTTGTTTCTTTTAAACCCTGGCAGAAGTCAGAGGAATCTACATCACAGGAAATCCCCTTTATGGTCAGCTGTTATATTAAGCAGACATATGAACAGTCATAATCTATTAAGTTCATTTCCACCCTTTCATGCATCATGTTTAACCTTGCAGAAGTCCACACACTGCAATTATACATTCCAGTCACCTGCTTTGCACTGCCTTACAGTACAGGCCACTGCAACTGGAACAGGACTTGGGGCCAGAAAACTGATTTCTCCTTTCAAACATTTTAAGTCAGATTTTCAGTAAGCCTCTGTGGTGGTTTGACCCTGGCCAAATGTCAGGTACCCACTAATTAACACACACACACACAGGGGTTGAGATAAGGAACCCTAGGAGAAGACGCACTCAAATGACTACAACAAGACTTAACTAAAGTTGCAAAAGGTGATTTTATTACTAAAAGGGACAGAGGAGTAAATAAGAAGTAAAATAAACCCTTCAAAGACACCATTTCTCTGCTCACCCCTCTCCCTCCTTTGCAGCAGCTGCACAGGGGAACAAGGCATGGAGGGGGTGGTGGGGTAGGTCAGTTCATCACCCAGATCTTCTTCCCCTGCCTGGCGGAGAGGCACTTTTCCTCTGTGTAGCCATGGGTCTCACTGTTGGCAGCCCGCCCGACACTGCAGCAACGTGATGGTGGCCCCCACGCAGACAAGCAATCTCCCCAAAACTGCTCCAGCGTGGGGTCCCTCTTCCACGGGATACAGGCCTCTGAGGCCAGGCCATTCCATCTCGAGAGCAAGGCTTTTTCTCTTTACTGTTCTCCTGCTGGACCACTCTCTCTCTCTCTCAAGCACCCACCCACTCCAGTGTGGGGCAGTCAGTTCAGTCTCAGTGTGCAAATCAAGGCCTGTTTCTCCACTGGGACTCCCTCTGGACCACGGCCTCCCCCAGGGCATCCACTCGCTCTGGCATGGGCATGGGCAAGGGCAAGCGGATCTCAGCATTTCCCATGAGCCCCCACGGGCTGCAGGGGCACCCCCTGCTTCACCATGGGCCTCCCCACCGCCTGCAGAGGCTGCAGAGCTCCGGCGCCTGGAGCTCCCCCTGCCCCTCCTTCTCCACTGACCTTGCTCTCTCCATGTTGTTTTCCCTCATATGTTCTCACCTCCTCCTCCCCCTCTGGCTAAGAAGAAGTGTGTGCACCCATTGTTTTGATTTCTTCTTAAATATGTTTTTCACAGAGGCGTAACCAACATCTCTAATTGGCCCAGCCTTGGCCAGCAACATGTCCATCATCTCAGAGCTGGACATGGTGAAGGCTTCAAGAAGCTTCGCACAGGAGCCATATTTGTGCCCCCTCCTCCCCCCCAATAGAAGAAATTGGGCCAAGCTAAACCAGCACAACCTCCTGTTCCATGAGTCTTACACAAAAACAGTTAAGAGATTTACAGTATCTACACATTAGATCATGTGAGTGCCAACAGCCTACTATGTTAACCATACGTTGTTAACATCCCTTCCATGTTGCTAAATGAGCGCACAGTGCAGAATTCTGGTCCTGGGCACAGACCTGTACTGCTGTATCCTGCCATGTAACCTTCATCTGTGTCCTGGGAGCCTGTCTTTCTAGGCCACTCATTGAACATGAAATATCCCTTTCTGCGATAGAACACAACTGCTTTGTTAGGCTTTTCAAAATGTATGTAAACCAACTTTGGCTAAGCCTTAGGATCAAGCTGAGGAATACAACAAAGTAAAAAATGTTTTGAAGTATTTAAAGAAGTATCTGTGCCTTCTTTCTGTAGTACAAAAGTCTTTCAAATAACTGTGAGAAGCAAAAAGAAATATTTCTGGCAGTTAAATGTAATTCTTCTGCTATACATATCAAATGATCACCACTTCAAGTGATATCTTTGAGTGGTTTAAGAAGGTATAGATTCTTTATCAATCAGATCGCTTTATTGAATATTTTTTTTGTATTTCATTTCATCAGAAAATCCATTATTAAAATAAGAGCATGGTGCTAACAATGTCAAGGTCACGGGTTTGATCCCTATACAAACCACTTCACTTAAGTTCACTTAAAGTTGAACTTGATGATCCTTGGGGGTCCCTTCTGACTCAGAATATTTTGTGTTTCTCTGATTCTGAGATAGCTACTCCAAAAAATAATATCGTCAGTAAAATATGATTCACTCTGTGAAACCACATGGAAGCTATATGAAACAGTATGAAACTCTTGGTGCTCTGCACAGCATTACACGTGGCTTGATAACCATCTTCCTCATTTCCCAATGAAAAACTCAACTGCAATGATGTTTGGTAGGCAAACTTGCTCCTGTTTGCTTTCTAGAATACACTGAGTTTTTCCAAAGCATAATGTCTTTGACACGTGTGGTCTGAAATGTGCACATGTAAGATACATCTGTATCATTGGTCACGGAAGTCATTAAACAAACAAAAAGATCAACTTCCATCTTCTGGGGTTTGAAAGCAAACCATGTAAGAGTAAGCAATCATTTAAATTAAACTAGGAGAATGTTCAGGATATACTGGGATAGTTACAGTAGAAAAACTTGAGTACTGAAAACATGGGAAGATTAAATCTGGAAAACACATAACAGTAAAGGCATAGTTTCTGAATAGCACAGTATTCAGAATTGGGGTAATCTTCCCCAGTTAAGCTTCATTAACTACTTATGATGTACTAGTTCTGCAGTAGAATCCGTAGATACAAAATTAAATTATGCAAATTGTTTTAACAGATTGCTTAATCCAAGTGAGAACAGCAAATGACACAGGAGAAGCTGCCTGTAATCTTAGCTTTAACAGAAGTCCTCATGTATATCACAGGTACATTAAGTTTGCTGACAACACAAAATTGGGAGGAGTTGTTTACTGCCTTGAAGGCAGAGAGTCCCTGCAGAGAGACCCCAACAATTTAGAGGACTGGACAATCACAAACTGTATGAAGGATGAGGCAACCCTGGATGTACAGACAGACTGGGAAATGAGATGTTGGAGAGCATCACCATGGAAAGGGACCTGAGAGTCCTATCAATGACAAAGTGAACATGAGCCAGCAGTGCCCTAGCAGCCAGGAGGGCCACCCATGTCCTGGGCAGCATCAGGCCCAGCATTGCCAGCCAGGCAAGGGAGGAGATTGTCCCACTCTGCTCTGCACTGGAGTGGCCACACCTTGAGAGCTGTGGGCAGTTTTGGGTGCCACAACATAGAAAAGACATTGAGCTGTTAGAGAGTGTCCAAAGGCAGGCAACGAGGATGGTGCAGGGCCTTGAGGGGAAGCCTCAAGTGTGAGGAGTGGCTGAGGTCACTTGGTCTGTTCAACATCGAGAGGAGACTGAGGGGAGATAGTGCAGTTACAACTTCCTCATGAGGGGAAGAGGAGCGGCAGGCACTGATCTCTTCTCTCTGGTGACCAGGGACAGGATCCGAGGGAATGGCCTGAAGTTGTGTCATGGGAGGTTTAAATTGGATATTAGGAAAAAGCTCTTCCCCCACAGGGTGGTTGGTCATTGGAACAGGCTCCCCAGGGAAGTGATCACAGCACTAAAACTGGAAGAGTTTAAGAAACTTTTGGACAATACTCTCATGCACATGGTGTGCCTGTTGTGGCTGTCCTGTATAGGACCAGGAGCTGGACTTCCACGATGCTTGTGGATCCCTTCTAACTCAGGATAGTCTATTCTGTGATCTAACAATCCTAATCCTAGATATATGTTTTGCATGTCTACTTGTTTTATCCTCGCACTTATGAAACAAAAGGGCATTATGAAATATGTCATTTCTTTGTCTCCTCTGCTGGAATTTTCATAGCTATTTTACTAGTTAATTTTCTTATTCCCCTGACTGTTTTACTTTCCTGCTGCTCACTGTAAATATACTTTAAAGAAGTCTTTATAGGTGGTTGAAATATACCCTGTAATTCTACACTCACTCCTTCCTTTTGTTTTTTAACATTTTTATGACTCCCAGTGTTTTCCCTTTCCAGATTGTTTCTGCTGCTTAAAAAACTTCTGCTTATTACTTATGCTGACTTTTTATATCCTCTAACCACACTGGCCTCTGCTTCCCCATTTCCTGTTTAAGTTTGAAAGGAATGAATTTCTACTATAATATCTATAAAATTATATCCTGTGGAGCAGGCACAATCACTGTAAAACATCAGTGTACACTTGTACAAAAGGCTGGAATTCCTGCATTGGTGTTTTGGGAAGGTCAACACAGGTAGAATAATTTCACAGTCTTTGCTAAGAAAGAAAAGCAAATATTTTTGTGACACTTTTCCACAGCCACTTTCCAAAGCTCTAAAACAGAAAACCAGAGACATAAATATGACAAAAATAATCTGAGTACACCCTCCTTGCATAAAAAATCACTAGTAGTAAAACACAGAAATCAGCCCCTGTCAGATGACAGCTCTGAGATTCTCTGAAATCATATTCTGAAAAAAGAAACTTTGATGGAAATATAAATTTACATATACGATATACTGCAGTTTTATGTGGTGTGGATATATTTGCATGATAAAATCTCAATTACTTTATGAATAAAGATGTATTTCTAATAAGTAGATGCTCCTGTTCTGATTGCACAGTGACAGAAATTTTACTGTGTATATTTTATTTCTTTATTTGAAGGGTGCAATAATGTCAAATTTTTTTTGTTGTTTGGAGCAATAGTGTAACAAATCTAAATAATTATGCATTAAATTTTCCATGATACGCAAGAAGCACCCATTATGCATATTTGGACAATGGCTTAAACACATTAACGATGTATGATGTTTATTGTGAGTGTCCTGACCAGCTATTTGGATATGGCCAATTTCAGAAGCAAAATTTTATCCCTATTTCTAAATGAAATTTTTCAGATTGAAAATTAAGAGGAATTGGAATTCCAGCAATAGTTCAGTGCTGGAACTAGGTGGCTTTTAAGGTCCCTTCCAACCCAGATAATTCTGTTGCTCTGTGAGTCTATGATTCAGAGCCATCAGTCCTTCCTTCCTTTCCAATAAATAGTAAATCAAAGATGCCAGCTGTGAAAATTAAATGGATTATTTTCTGGTCTCCGACTTAAAAAAGGAAAGAAATAAAGAAAGGCAAACAGAGACCATTTGAGAAAGCAGATCAACAACCACCTGAACAAAGGAGACAAGCCAAGGAAGGAGAGTTGGAGAGTGACAATCATCACAAAACTATAGGGTCATAAATATGCAGAGAGAAAAGGATCTTGGAAGAAATACACATACTCCTGTACATTCTTTGCAAATGGTATGTACAAGTATTTTAAGAATAGTAAAGAAGCCTCAGATTTATCACCTTATAGCATCAGATTAACATCTTTATCAGTGAACCTGCTATACCTGCATGGACTCAGTTCCTGTAGAATGATTGGACTCTACTCCTCTGGAATAATGAAGTATTATGGAATAACAACAATCTTTTTTATACCTAGTTATCAACAGCTAGTTGGAATACCTCTGAAACATTCTCTTTCAGATAGCTTTGGCATATACTCAGGGGGAAAAATGTCATCTGCTTGAAAAAGAAACCTCTTTGTCATTGATTAAAAGGCTTGTAAAACACTATTCTTCAGAGGATGGTCCTCTCACATGGCAAAAAAAGGCTGAGGAACTGAAGAAAAGTTTTTTGGTTAGGGGCAGCTTCCTGTTTATCAAAAACCATCTCCCTATCTCATTAAACTTGTCAGGATTAAATAGCTCAGCAACCTGTTTGGTTCTAAATAACCTCTACTTTTTCATTAAGGGAGCTGTCAGAAATGACCATAATCCTTAATCTGCAAAAATGTTCTTTAGTCCTCTCCAACTCATCCACATAGTTGGCCAGATTTCTACCCTCCAAAATTACAGCGATAAAACATGTCATTATGAAGAGAGACAAAATTCTCCACATCTGATGCATGAACATCTGCTGTTTGCAACCTAGATGAAAGTCCTCTGGTTTTGGCTCAGTGACAGTGAAACTGTGCTATCTAGGCCTCCTGTTGTTGGGGGACAAAACTTAGAGGGGGTATGTCAATGTGTAAACCAGCACCAGGGTTTAGACAAGATAGATAAAACCAAAATAATAATAATAATAATAATAATAATAATAATAATAATAATAATAATAATAATAATAGCCTTCAACCTTCCCATTTTTCCTCAAGTATTACTTCCATTTGTTACTATCAAGCAAGCTTTTAAGATTTCACCCTGGGGTAAATCATGCTGTCATGAACAACATAATCTTAATATTTTTATGAGAATAAAAAAGGAAATAACAACTTATTATTTATAAAAGCTGTATATACATTTTTTCCCTCATGACAACAAGATATCACAAGTTAAAGACAAAGAATCAACTGTCATATTTTTTTCAGAACTGTTATGTAAATGTGACAGTTGACAGAGAAAAATATTATACGAATACTAATCAGGCATTTAGATTAGTAAAAAGATGTTTCTGTGTGCATGAAGAATTCTTTATAAATTGTATTTTCTCAAAAGAATACAAGATTGGCTTAAAATGGAATCAAATCAGTGAACTGGAAATCTTTTCCTTTAATGATTTAACCTTTCGTGAGGTTTGCTGTCCTCTGTTCTGTATTCAATGTGCTGGATCACCCTGCTGTTTAAAGAGTCAGAGCCCTTACTAGGCAGTTCAGAAGGACAGCCACACAATCTTTATTACAACTCACAACAGCCATGGTGTTAGCCTTATTCCATGTTAGATATCTGGTAGAGGAAGAAGATATAAAATAAAACCAATGAGTGCCAGTATTATGCACTTCAAAGGCCAGGCTTGGTAGCTGTAAGGGAATTGTGCATAACTCTTTGAAGAATCGCTCAGAAAGCTATTTGTTCTAGTAATTAATTTGTATTTTCAAAACTTTTGAGAAGTAGAAGATTTGGGCCTTAGAAAATTGTGGAAACGTTTCAAGAGTTCAAACTATCATCAGAAGAAATACGAACATATTAGCATATTTCTCTCATTTCTCCTCTGTCTTCAAAAAGGATAGATAAGAATGCTTATTTAATCTCTAACCTGTAACTCTAAACTCTGTACACATATTATATAAAGACTAAGTAAATAAATTCCAGATTAAGATAAGTTTTATAGCTGTAAGAATAAATCAGATTCTATAGTTAGGGTCAGGCCATCTAAGGATTCATCCAATGGGTTTTATTGCAAAAGTTAGTAAAACAACAAGTGCTTGAATGTGCAGTGGTGGATATTGTTGAACTACCATAGCCAAACATGAGCAAATGCCAATGATCAGAAAAATCAAGGCTAGATACAGCACCTCACAACTTCCATTTCAGAGCATATTAACATTAGAACAAAACTTAGCAATTGATAAGATAATTGCATGAGAAGGAGTAGGTTGTCTCTTTTCCTGTTAGATTGTCAAGACTCTTAAACCTTAATTCAAAGCTATTTTGAAGATTCTTATGTACAGCTGACATTGTATTTCTAGACTCCTTAATGTTACACTATCTAGGGTATCTAGGAGCTGGAATACTTTTCCAGTCTTTGAAAATATTCAAACTGAAACTTTCAAATTGCTTGTGTGCCCGACCAAAGGCTCATCTTAAAACAAACCCAGAAATCCAACTTCAGATCTCCATAAACTGGGTCATTTTGGAGTGCTGTAATGCAAATAATAATGAATCCCTAGTAAAAACGCACCCCAAAACAAACAAAAACCCCATTTTAATAGATTGCTTGTTTTCAAGCTAATATATGCAGAATTTCTGTGTTGATTGAAGATAACAAAGGAATGTACAAGGATACTCAAAGTGAATTTTCAAGGGAAGGGGAAGGTTTCTGACCAGCTTGCCGGTACACTACAGGCATTCTGTATTCTCTGTAAGTGAAAAATCTCAGACATGATTGTTTAGCAGATTAGAAACACCTTCCTAGATAGGAATGTTGTTACCTCATTTTCCAGAGGAGACACAAACTTCTGTGGCCAGCAGGTACCCAACCCTGCAGGGTCAGAATTGAACATAGCTCATTCAGCAAACATTCTTTGTTTGCTGAATAAATGAGAGATAAATTGTACTGTCACGACTAAAGATAGAAGATATAGGCAAAGGTTTCATTTGGAAGTTTTGCATACACTTGGAAGAAATTAGGCCCTTTCTTAATCATTCTCAGCTGAAACTGAGAATGGAAACCACCCCCCTTGCCCCTACTCTACATACATGTATATGTGACAGACTGTAATCTTAGTGTGCAGTAATATAAGACTCGCCTTATATTTCTAAATCATGAGGTAAAAAAATTCCTGAAATATGGAAGAAAGTACATGACTTTTTCTGTGGTCTTGCTGTAGGCTGAGGTACAAATGACTGGAAACTAGCACATAGAGCAAGGCTATTTTATTTTGTACCATCACGTTTTTAGACACTTGCCTCCAGGCTGCATGGTTCTCTTTTTAGAGCTCTTGTTTTTTACTTGCTGCACACATATTTTTAACTGCATGGTTCTACAAAAACAGTTAGATTCTTTGTGCTACAAAATAGTGCCCACGTGGTGTAGTTAAATACATTCTTCCCCTTGTAAATGCTTCAAAGTCAAGACAGAAGTATCAGTAGTATCACATTTTGGAACTGAATAGTGGAGGGGAAGCCAAACAAGGCACCATATTACAGGGGCTGCAATTTTGAATTCATAAATATTCAGGTGTTCCTTAACTCTTTGATTTTTTCCTCAGCTGTACCAATGTAATCTATTAATTTGAAGTGGGACTTAAAGTGCCTAGTGAAACAGGAGTGGCTCATTTACGTGAATAACAGTCAACTACACAGAAAAAAAAGCCCTCTTTTTCCTCAAAATAGGCAATTGTTAGAAAATAAAATTAATATGTTTATTTATAGAAGAAGAAAATGCTCATTGTTACCAAACTAATCTTCAGAATATTCTTTCAAAGGACACTGTTGATGCAAATATTGTTTGTACTGTGGTAGTGCTGTAGAAGTTTCAGTTATTGTCTGGCAATTTTATGGCGTTCATCACAAAATGGTGTTTGGAGGGGTTAGTTGAATGACTTTTTTGCACTAACCGTGTTTCCAAAGGATGAGTTTGAGCCTGGGAGAAAGTACAGGTATGCTAGAAAGAGGAAATGATAGGAACTGATATTAGTCAGTGAAAGTAAGAGTCCATGAAAATGATAGTTGATGGAAAAATGGAAAGGGAAAATGGAAATTACAGGTTTTGCTGCAGCAAAATTAAAAGAAGCAGATAATGCTAGTGAAATAAGCATAGATTACAAGGTGAAAACAAAAAGATATGAAATTACTTCTTGTAGCAGAATTCTGACTCATATAAGCAAAGCCACAGAAAAGGGTGCTGCAAAAACCAAAACATAATATGATACAAGTCTGGAGGAGAGTTTTAGCCATATGGCTACTTGGGAAAGAAATATCCATAACACCCACATCTTAAGTTATTATACTCACAAAAGCATCAGGTTTTTGAGCATATTCCAGATTTGAAAATCTAGAAATTGAAGAAGAATGTCACAACCACATTATATATTTGAGTGATAGGCTGGATGGTAGTACCATCAATGCCAATCAAGAAATAGCAAAAGGGAGAGAGAAAAAAAAGAGAGTTTTGATTAGACAAGGAGAGGAGAAGAGAAGCTGATCTACAAGTTGTTGTCATAGAGATATTCACTAAGTTCATGCTTATAGATTAGATCAAATATAGAGAGAAGAATTACAGGAGTTGCCTGAAGAACCATTGAATTTCCTTCTAATGCTGCACAGGTAGAGGAACAGTGATAAATGCTGAAGGTGTATTAGTAGATTACAGAGTAGTGTAACCTAATAAAAGACAACAAAGACCACAAATAATTTTGGATGAAAATTAAAAGTATATTTGAAATGTACCAAAGAGAAAATATTAATAAAAACTGAGACAGGGTAAAAAACAAACACAGAGAGCTAAACTGAAGAAGTTTCCAAGTGCAGATGCAAAACCTGACACAGATATCAGCAAGAGTTTTAAATTAGCTGGAAGATTAAAATTAGTAAGATAATTAGGCTATTATTGGATATTATTTGTACGACACTGATAATGTTATCAATGAGGCTCCCTTTCAGAGGAGTTAAAACATATAGGTATCATATAGCATACTACATGACAACCACCACTAAAATTATGCCACCATGTTTGAACACTCAGTTGTAAAAACATTTGGTATGACTCTATCCCAGGTAAAATTAATGAATTAAGTGAAAAAAATGTAAGGAAATAGCATCTAGTTTACATATATCTCTGTACTATATGACTTTTTTTTTTTTTTTTTAGACTATTATGATCTCTGAACATTTTTAGAGCATTATATTCAGTAGGAAAAAATCCAACTTAGTTCAAGGTCACCAATAGGAAAAGCTGGTGCAATGTAATTGTAATAGTCAGGACATAATTGTAGTGTAATAGTTTCCAATACTTCAGTTTAAAGTCACTGACAGTGATCCCAAATCTAGAAATCTGTCAGTTCCAAAACATATACAGTATTGCCTTAAGAATGGTTTCTTAATAACTTACCTGAACAGAATTTACACAGGATATTAATTGTCATGTCCCTATATGCTGACGTATCTGAAATACTGAATATCTTCACATTCAGCAGCAGACAAAAAAAAATCTCAGAAAATATTGTACATCACTGGGAAGGATATGTGGAGAACAAGACAGAGAACATAATTTTGCTTTATAAAAGACCTTGCTGCACCAATATTTTAAGTACTCTGTGCAGTTCTGATTTCTGCATCTCAAGAAGGACATAGTGCAATTAGAAATATACAGAGGTAAAAAACTAAAATAACCTTAAAAACAACTGCCTTGTGAATTGTTACTGAAAATATTTGAATTCTTTATTTAGGCAAAGCATAACATGGTATATGATCAAGGTTTCCAAAATCATGAAAGCAGATACGGTGAGTGACACCCACTAACTTATACAATAAGTAAGGTTGAATCATTGAAACTAGAGGGAGATCCATTTAACAGAGTTAATTGAAAGTACATAGCGCCTAAGTTTTGGATTTTGAATGAAGTTTTCAATGAGGTATCACCAGATTCAAGCATGCCATTAGACAAATGTACAGAAAATCAGTCCCTAAGAAATAAGCAGGGGTGTAACTTCCAACATCCAAAATATAACATGTGTAGACATTGGCAGAGGTGAGTGCCATGGACCACTCAAAATGGCCTGCATTGAGAGGTCCTGCTAAAGGAGCATCTCCCACTGTCATGGGATAGTTGAATCACTGTACTTACGCAGAGGGTCATGTCTATAATGTGGGTGTTTTTCGTTGAACGAAGCACACCCAGATGGTATACTAAAATCTTAAAATTGACTGATTTTTGTAGTTCCACCTGTACTTTACAACTCCACTGTCCATCCTTTCTGACATAGTATCAAAAAGACTGTATGTAATCCTTTAACATGTCTGATTAGTACCAGCATTATCATAACCTGACTCCTGTTTTCTGAACAGGAATCTGTATTGATTGATAATTGGTTTTGTTTATGGTGGGAGTATAAAAAATTACATTAGCAGAATAGACCTTTGCTAAACTCACCTTTTGTTACAAACTCATTCCACAGCTCTTGCCACCCAAAAACGTGATCATGAGCACTACTTAGAAATAGATTGCCGTATCATTTCTGATTCCTTTATTATAGAATTCCCCTAATATAAATAAAAAATGGAAGTAACCATTCCTTAAAAATTTTGAATCTTCCTCATTGATAATCAGATAGAGATTGTTTTCTGTTGGGTTTTTGTACTTTTACTTTCACAAGGTATTTCTGTCTGGTTTAGTTTGGCTTCCTTGCTTTTGCAGCTGGACAGCACAACACAATTTTAACATTTAAGGAATTTTCTTCTAACATCTATTTATTCCTCCTTATCTTATTGCTGATCCTTTTTGTCCAGGATGCAATCGGTCAGTTTTTACAAACTTATTTTCCATTGATTTAGGAACTATGATGGTCAAGATCATAAGCCAGGGCAAAACCTTCACTGCTATTGCACATTTTTGTGTTTATCTACACATAAATGCATATAAAGTGACTTTAAAATTATGTAGAAAAGAAAATATTCCCTCTTGATGCCTGTAAGTTGATGCTGAAAATTCATATGAAGGTATTGGTGGTTGCACTCAACCTAAACTAATAGTCAATCATACTTTATTTGAAAGTTTTCTTTAAAAACACTGTAGAGATAAAAAGAAGAAATTAAAGGAACTATTACACTGTGATATGAAGAGCTGTGGTTTAGAAGGCTTAAAAATAAGTTTGAATACTTAAATATTTTAAATTTTGCAGAGCATTAAACCACATGTAGTATTCTGTCCCTTCTTTTGGTGTTGTGGCTGTGAGGGATTGGCAATTCTCTACAGAGGTCTGTAGAAATGCAATAGTAAAAGGAGGAAAGATTTGCAGCTTTCTGAATTTTAGAGCAAATACCATCTGGACTAATTGTGAATCCAGTAGCACTGCTTCAGTTGAGCTCAACACGCAGGGAAATGTCTGAGATGGAGTATGGTTATATAGAGGAAAGCAACTGACTTATCACTAATTCACATACTTCAGGAGCTCTCTAGTATTTCTTAGAAGATTCTCTACAATAGGTTACAGTATGTTTGATTAAGGTGGTGCAAAACATTTGTCTCACTGGAAATAAAGTCACAACTTTAAACAAATAACTTGTCCATTTGTCTTCTGATTTTAGACAGAGAAGAGTTCAGCATGCATGGTGCTGTGTGGATTGCATCAGCTGTTCATCACATTTATGGGGTTGTATTTTCTATCTGCTTGGATGTTGTGACCATCTCTTTAAAATATCACTTTTTTACAGGCTGTCCTTACTAGTTAGCCCATTGCCTAACTTTCCCAAACAAATGATGAAGCCAAAACTTGCTGGGCCCTAAATAATAGCTGTACTCTTCCTAACACCATCTGTTGGTTTTGGACACAATGCAATATGCCATACTTCCAGCAGGTCACATGTGCTTCAACTGTCAATCTGGCCATAATAAATTTTTCCTGTAGCTCTAGAAATTACCTAATGAAACATCCAATTATATTAGGCCACATACATTCACACACTTTATTTAACATAAATATCTGGTAAATTAAAAATAAACTTTTAAATGGAAATAATTTGGAAATATTCAGATGTTGCTTATTGCAACATCGGTTTTGATTATCCCTGATTTGTAAAATACATTGGTAGCCTAAAGGAGAAGAATAATACTCTTTCAACAAGCTGAATAATTCAGTTGAAAACATAGACTCTTGCTGGTTAGCTTCTTATGCCAAGAATGAATCTCAGCTATTTACTAATATGAAACAAGTAAAAGGTACCTCATGTGAAGTCAAAAAGAACATACTTAACAGCAGTTTCTAAAACTGGAACTCCATTAAAAATCTAAATTACAGCAATACCCAGAGAATGACTAATAAACTTAAACTTATGGATCTCACTGTGATTTTATCACTGTTTGTGCTGTAAACAAATTCTGTTCTTAATTACAGTGAATAAGCTATTGCAATCAGATGTCAGACTTTGCAATTGGGATTTCACTCACATTGCATTATGTATAAGCAGTAGTTTATCCAAAGAGAAGTATTGTTGGTAAGACAAAGACAATATTTGAAGGTATTTGGAGGCTTTTATGTCTCCGAGCACCTAAACATCTTTAAAAATCTCTATTTCATAATTATTTATTGCCATGAAACTGATTTAATTGATACCATGGTTCTGATCAGTAATAAAACTTGACAAGGCACCTGGGCAGACTGACTGACAACATAGTTCTTTACCAATTTACTGGGGGGGGAGGGGGAAGGGTTTTTTTAACTGACAATTAAAATTTTTTCACAGAATCACAGAATCAATTATACTGGAAAAGTCATCTGAGATATCAAATCCAACCTATGGCCTAACACTACTTTGTCAACTAGACCACTGAGTGCCACATCCAGTCTTTTCTTAAGTCCCCACCTCTCAGCGCAGCCTATTCCAGTGTTTAATCACCCTTTCTTTGAAGAAATTCCTCCTAACATCCAATGTAAACCTCCCCTCATGCAACGTGTGACTAAAGACAAGATCAAGAGCAATGTTTAGAGATTTTTGAGTAGCTCAGAGACGTACTTCAGGACTTTATTCAAAATGTAGCTGTGCACTAAAATTCCATTTAGCAAGTACCAGGCAGTATGAGGGCCAAAATTCAGAAAAAATCTGTTTCTGGTCCACAGGAATATTGCTCTCTGGGGAGAGGATGTTGTTGAACTGCTCCAGCCTTCTGTCTGATGCCTTCTCCAGCCTGAAGAGAACAGCAGGATGACTGACAGATTTATCATGCCAATTTCTTATTGTCTGTGAATTTGTTTAGGATGCACTTTGCCCCATCACCAAGTTATTAATGGAGGTGCTGATCAATACTGCATATCAAAAATTTTACAGAAATACAGAAAAGGAAGATACTGTTGGGGCCCAGAAAGCACCAATAGGCTTCAGCAGCCCTGTCAGCCTTCCTGTGCCCCTGGCAGAGAACCCCACCTGAGCACTTGCTCCCAGCTCTGTCAGCCCCTGGTCCCAGTGTTAGTGCTGCTGGGCTGATCTGCAGCTGCTCCAGCCCAGCTGTGCCCAGCTTTGGGTTCTGCTGAGCCAGGTCCAACACAAAGGCTGCTGTCCTGTCCCCATGGCACTACTGAGCCTGAGCCTGACCTCCACCTGCACACTGACTTCCCATCCATCACTGTCCCTCTGATCAACCATCTCTGATCGGGTCCTAGCAATGCCATTACAGTCCCTAGCCTGGCCTCACACCTGCTCCATGGCTATGATACTGCATTATGACCTGGGTTCCTTCCTGGACCTGGCCACCACTTCCAGGCCTGTCCTGCTGGCCTTGCTCAGGCTCTCACCTCCCTGTCCTCCCAGTGAGCTCCACCTGCTCCTTCTGCTTCCCAGCAAAGCCACAAATGGATTTCACAGGCTCCTTTCCTGATACTGCTAAAACAGGCAAACTTTTTCCATGTATAATTCATACTTGGGTGACTGCTGCAGCACTTTCTTTGGTACACTCAGCCTATGGAGGGAGACATTCACAATTCGATAGGTGATTTAAATGGTCATAACTCATTCAAACCAAAACAAATTACTTCCGCTATAGGAGTTTTTGAAAAAGTTCCATTCTTATAGCAGATTTCTTCTTGCAAGAGTCAGCAACTTTCAGAGGAGTGTTCAAAAATAGGTCAGTTTTTTATATTGCAGAGATCTTATTGTTTTCCCCCACTTATGCTCAGAATTACTCTGAAAATGCTTAGGCTTTTAAAATACAGTGAAAGGCAAAAAACAACAGAAGGAAATATTTAAGAACAGGTTTAGAGTGAAAATTTATAGGCAAGTTCATTTAAAATAGTAATTATTACTCTGCTGCTTTAAAGAGGGCAAAATCTCCATTTGGTTACAACAGGGTTGTCTGATTATTCTTTTAACTGTTACTAGTTCTCCTTCCTATGTAGTTTTCTCATCTCACATGCCTTCCAGAGGTGCTGCTGTTAGAGATTAGCTGACTAGCAGTGGCAAAAGAGCAATTTTGCATTTTCTTGCTGACAAAAGGCATGAAAGAAGTACCTGATGCCTCTTTGCCTCCATGTCTTCTGGTAAGATCAATAGATGGGAATCCAAATTTCCTAATATGAGAGGGAAAGTCTGGAACAAGGAAGCCTTTCTCTAAGAGGGGGAGCAGGTTAGAAAACATTTAAAGAAATAAGATATACTTAGGTTCATCGGACTTGATGGGATGCACTCCCAAGTCCTGGGTGAGCCGTGTTTTTCACAGGCCACTCCTGAAATACACAAAGGACAAGGAGACAGAATGATCAGGTGGGTCTTGTGAAGGAGAAATCCTCCTTAAGCAACCTGACAGTTTTCTGTGTTGAGATGACCAACTCAGTGGATGATGGAGAACAGTACAAGTTGTTTACACTGCCACTAATCACTAACAAGCCACATCACTGTCCACTTTATGGAGCTAGAAAAGCAACAAAAGGAGGGCTAACGGGACTCTCTATGTTTTATTGGATGTCAGGGAAAACATAATGGCAAAGGATGACGAAAAGGCTGATGTACTCAATACCTTCTTTGCCTCAGTCTTTAATAGTAAGATCAGTTGTCACCAAGGTACCCAGCCCCCTGAGCTTAAAGATGGAGACAGGGAGCAGAATGAAATCCCCATAATCCATGAGGGAATGGTGAGTGACCTGCAACGCCACTTAGACCACAGAAGTTCATAGTATTCACTCAAAAGTACTGGCAGTAGGGCTCATGAAACCACTTTCAGTCACTTATCTGCAGACCTGGTCCACCAGGGAGGTCCCAGGTGACTGGAAATGGTCAAATCTGACACCCATCTACAAGAATGGTAGGAAGGATGATTCAGGAAATTACAGGCCTTCAGCACTACAGCGCTACTTTGATCTGAGTGCAGGAAAGATTGTGGGGTAGAGCCTCTTGAGTGCCATTGGGCAAAAAGTACAGGACAACCAGTGGATCATGGTTTCAACAGCATTTCAACACCATTTTCAACTGCATTCTCCTGGAGAAACTGGCTGTCCATATCATGGGCAGTGCACTGTGGATACAGGAGAGGCTGGATGGCTGGGCCTGGAGAGTTCTGGTTGATGGAACTAAACTCAGTTGGCAAGTGAGGTTCCTCAGGGCTCAGTATTGGGTCCAACCCTGTTTAATGTCTTCAGCAACAACCTGGACAAGGGGATCAAGAGTGTCCTCAGTAAGTTTGCAAACAACACCCAGTTGGGTTGTAATGTTGATCTGTTGGAGGGTAGAAAGGCTCTGCAGAAGGGTCTGGAAATACTGGATCTGTGGGCTGAGGACAACAGAATGAGGTTTAATAAGGTGTTGGGTCCTGCCCTTGGGTCACAAGAACCCCATGCAATGCTACAAGCTGGAGGAGGAGTGGCTTGAGAGCTGCTCAGCAGAAAGGAGCTTGGTGGTAGTGGGTGACAGCCAGCTGATGTGAGCCAGCAGCGTGCCCAAGTGACCTAGAAAGCCAGCATCCTGGCTTGGATCATCAATGGTATGGCCAACAAGATTAATCAGTGATCATTCCCCTGTTCTGGGCAGTGGTGAGGCTGCACCTGGAGTGCTGTGTTCGATTTTGGACCCCTCACTGCAGAAAGGAGATTGAGGTGCTGGCATGTGTCCAGAGAAAGGCAATAGAGTTGATGAAAGGTCTGAAACACAAGTCTTATGAGGAACAGCTGAAGGAACAGGGGTTATTTAGCCTCAAAAAAGAAGATACAGGGAGGACTGTCACTCTGTACCATTACCTGAAGGGAGGTTGTAATGAGGTGGGTGTTGGTCATTTTTCTCAAGTATGAAGAGACAAGATAAGAGAAAATGTTCTCAGCTTGTTCCAGAGGAGGTTTAAATTATATAATGGGAAAAATTTCTTAACAGAAAGATTTGTAAAGCATTGGAGCAGACTGCCCAGGGAAGTGGTCAGAAGTGGTCACCATCCCATAAAAAGTTAAAAAAAAAGTGTGGATATGGCAAGTAAATAAACCATAGTGCTAGACTGATGGTTGGATTTTATGATCTGAGAGATCTTTTCCAACCTTAACAAGTCTATGACTCTATGATTTGAAGTCTTGCCAAGAACACTGATTTGCAGGAAGCAGCATAGAGAAAATTCCTGTCACATTACAGAGAGAAAAATAGCCACACATCCTTCACTAAGTCATTTGACAAGGGATTCTTCTGAGGATACTCTTGATCTACCATGTTCATCAGTTAGGTCTGTACTGAGATTGATTTATTATAAACTCTGAATGTTTGCATAATTAATCTGAGCACCAATAGGAGGAACCTGACAGCTGACCCACAGCTGCATTAATTATTCCTCCAAGTACAAATGCATTTGTTGTGGTGTAAAATCTGAGTATTTCACTCAGACTCTTTTGCTGGTAATTAGGGGCAGTGCCCTTTTAAAAAGATGTGACCATTTTCCTAAGCTGTGCTGTAATAATTGCAATAAAGAAAGGCAATATGAAGATTTTAGTCATGAAGAACTACCTAAAACTCCTAATTTTACAAGGGCTCTAATCATGCAATTTCTATTGCATGAGGAGGTAAGCCCATTAATATTCTTCATTCTCACAAGGCTCTGCTACAGGGTACTCCTTGCAAGTGGCAGGGATGTTTGTATTTGAAAAAAAAAGATCTTGTTTATATCTTATGTCTTTGCTTCATTTTGCTGTAGCTTATGACACCTTTTCAAAAAAAGAAGACAAAATAAAGAAATAGATAATTACATTGTTGCAGAATTCAATAACCAGAATGTCTTTCAGAGATGAAACGTTAAACTCATCTTGAGATACAGTGGTGCAAAGCAGATGGCTGAAACCAGCCTTTATTTATGAATGTATTAGGATATTTAGCAATCTTAGAGGACTGAAAGTTTCACCACCTTGCTAAATTTGTTCTTTTTTAAAATACATGATATTCCTGTTCCAATTCTGTTCTTAATTACAGTAAGTATTTTTCTACATCTACACTGTTCACCTGTTGTATGATATTGCCTGCACATCTGGTAAAGTAATTGAAGGGAATAGATTTCAGAACACATGCAGATCCACCATCTGAATAAGCAGGTTCTTGCACTGGTCAAAGAGGAACTAAAATCACTGCATGAAGGAGCAAGAAAAAGCAAGATTGTTAATGTAAGAAAAGATTATTGAGTCCAGCCATCAAGCTAGCACCACTGTGCTCACCACTAAACCGTATCAAGTGCCACGTCCACACATTTTCTAAACACTTCCAGGAATGGTTACTCGGTTACTGTGTTACTTCCCCGGGAAACCTGTTCCAATGTGTGCTGAACAATTCCATTTTTAATGATTAGAATGTTTATTGTCATGCTCATGAACCAGAGAGATCACAAACATAATTTTGCAATACAATTTTCCATAAAGCATAAAAGAAATCAAAGACTGTCTTTCCCTTAAAAAACAAAAACAAAAAAAAAAAAAGAAAAGAAAAAAAAACCAAAAAAAAAAACAAAACAACAAAAAAAGAAATATCACAGTTCGGAAAGAGAAGGAGCAAAGTGAATGTAACATAGTAAATGCAACATAGTCTGCAACAACAACAGGTTTGCAGGCCAAACCAAAGAACCACAACATAATCCTCTACCTCTTCAGATTCTTTAACTTCTTATGGTATGTATTAAATGTCACTTTCATCCCAACCTTGTGCTATGGGGAACCAGCTATCAAAATACAATGAATCATAGTCTTCAAATCAAACCCCTTCTCTCAAAGCAAGTACTTTCCAATATATTCAAGAGGATAAAATCAGAATTTCAAATTATATCAAGAACCAAGTAAACAAATAGAAACAAAGAAAATAAATGCTGTAATTAGTAATCAAAATTTGGTGTGTACATAATGTTTCATGTAAACAGTAAACACTGTAGTTTCATGTTCAATTATATGCATGGAAGTTCTACTACTTGCAAGCAAATGAGGTTTGAAGCACTCTGTAGTTGTATAGATGTGTGCAATAATAATTTGCCATTTACTTGTACTCTCTTTAGGTATTGATTTAGGAAAACCACAGTCGACCTCCTTTAATTTTTTTTTTTTTTTTAATGTGTTCTATGTAATAAGAAGGATTATTTTACATAGATATACTAGATATTTAAACAATGAAATAGTATTACTAACTAGTGTCACAAAAGGGATTCTAGCCCAATGTTGACATTACCAGCACATGCCCTCCACCCCAGGGACAATCCCGCTATTTAACTTCACCTGTTCTCTTTATGAACTTGTGTGATGGAGTCTCTTTCCAAGTGATAAAGAACTGTACTCTTTTCAATTTGTCTTTTTAAAATTTAACTCTGTTATATTACTGAAAATAGGGCTAACATCTTGTGGGTCACACTTGTGTTTTAAACACAAGTATTGGTGACCTCATGTATTTAGTTAAGTGAGAAAATAATCTAATGATGTACCCACTTAGGAATGTTAAACATCTGACAGAAAAAAAAAACAAACTTGCACACAAGTGAAAAAAACTGTTTGAAAACACTGCAAGAACAGAGAAAAAAAAATAAAGAAAAAAGTAAAGGAAAGAAATAAATTCTTTGGCTAATTATTGTTTTTATGTGGCCATGAAGACTTAAAACATAAGTTACATAGAGCAGGCTCCACTGCTTAAATCATGACTGGCCTATCTTGATCCCATAGAGAGAATCAGCTAGAGTAATTCATTGGTAATGTCAGTGCATTTAGAGTATCCTGTGGAGTATAATTTCATTATATGAAGAACAGAAAAGCCAATGTTAAGAATATATTCTTTTCCACAAAGCAGGAAAATTTAATTTTCACGAACTGCTGGTACATGTGCAGAAGAGCACCTGGACAACATTCTCTTGATTCCAGCTACACAGATTCAGAATAAATTAGCTTCCCACTGTGGCCTTTTTCTAGGAATCTTTTTTTCCCCCTTGTACATTCATTGGACCAATTTGCTCTCTCTAGGAGCTAGAATTTTCTGTCTTATGAAGAACCACTGATTTAATAACTTGTCAATGGCAAAGTAAATTAATATTGAAGAAGGCAACAGGATCACCTTACTTTACTTTGACCCAATCTCCCACCCACTACACCATTTTCTTGAGAAAGAACTATGCTGTCTGATTTTCCAACATAGAAAGAAAGGGCAAAACACTGTCCAAGAGTTTTGGAATTGATTGGTCCCTATAACATTCTTGGGTCCTTAGTTGAATCTGATGCCTAAGAAACACAGACCCTTTAGATCCATGTTGGGATCCAAATAAGTTGTTCCAGCAAGTTAAAACTATGAATTCACATTACATATCACATCACTGGTTGTGATTTGCCTTCACAACATAGGAGAAACCAAATCAGATCTGTCATCCACAGTAATAACCTCCAAGGATGCATCTTCCTGACTGCATGCAACTGTCCACTCTAACTCAGAAATAAACACAGACAAGATTATGTCACTAGAAGCAGTGCCAGTAGCTACATAATCAGTCATCAAAAGGAAAACCACAAGGATAAATTGTACTAAAAATGAGAGGGTGGGAGAGAAATGGAACACTTTGGTTTGAACTGAAGGGAGAAGTAAAAATATATCAATTTCTAGGGAGGAATTTCTCAAGGCTCTCAGCATGAGTACATGAATGTATGAACAGTTCTGGAAGTCCTGAGATTGCTGGTTACTAACAACATATGACAGAAGAAATATCCCACTACATACACCCAGTTTTACATCCTGTCCCAAGGCAAAAATGACACAGCCAAATCAGAGAATTACACAATCATTAAAGTTGGAAAAGACTTCCAAGATCGAGTTCAATCTCTGACCAAACACCACCATGTAAACCAAGCCATAGGACTGAATGCCATGTTCCATCGTTTCTTGAACACTTCCAGGGATGGGGACTCCACTACCTCTCTGGGCAGTCCATTCTGAGCCTGTGTCTTACCCTCCTGTCACTGGTGCCTGGGAGAAGAGGTCAACCCCCACCTGGCTGCAAACTCCTTTCAGGTAGTTATAGAGAGCAGTAAGGTTTCCCTTGAGCCTCCTCTTCTCCAGGGTAAACAACTGCAACTCCCTCACCTGCTCCCCGCAGGGCTTGTACTCCAGACCCTTCCTCAGCTCCATTGCCCTTCTCTGGACTCACTCCAGCACCTCAAGGTCTTTCTTGTGAGTAGCCCAGAACTGGACACAGCACCTGAGTTGTGGCTTCACCAGTGCCGAGCAAAGGGGGACGATCACTGCCCTGGTCCTGCTGGTCACACCATTGTTGATACACACAAGGATGCCATTGGCCCTCTTGGTCACCTGAGCACAGCTGGTTCATATTCAGCCACTGTCATCCAACATCCACAGGTCATTTTCCGCTGGGCAGCTTTCCTGCAGCCAGACACTGGAACCACAGCCTGTAGTGCTGCCTGGGGCTGTTGTGTCCAAGGCTCAGTACCTTGCACTTTGCTTTGTTGAGCCTCATACTGTTGACCTGGGCCGATCCATCCAGCCTGAGCAGATCCCTCTGAGGGAGTGCTTGAGCCCCTCATCCAGATCAGTGATGAAAATATTAAACAGGTCTGGCCCCAATGCTGAGCCCCCAGGAACACCACTAGCACCTGACTGCCAGCTGGATGTAGCTCCATTCACCTCCACTCTCTGGGCCCAGCCATTCACCCAGTTTTTAACCCAGTGAAGAGTACACATCTCCAGTGAATGTTTGGCTAGGCAGATTTTAGGTGTGAATCAAAATGGAAGAATATAGTTTACAGTCTTCCTTTTGCTCGCAGTTCAGGCTATCACATCTCAGTACCAGAACAGTTATGAGGCACTGTAATAATTTACTTTTCATTGCTCAATTTGAATGAAGCAGTGTACCCAGCTTGTGGTCACTGATGTGGAATCAAATCCTATGCTGAATTAAATTGTAAGGCTGAATGCTTTTCTGTATGCACCCTTTATAAACCACAGTCAGCCATACTTTTGCTTTATTTGGAATGCAACTGGTATGAACTATTTGCAAGTGATCATGGTTCTGGTGAAAAAAACAACCAAGCAAAACAAAAAACCTTGGGGGTAATTCAAGAGAAAAATAATCAGCTTTATTACACATTTGTCTAAATATTTACAGAATATGCCTGCTGTGAAAATATGTGCTCAATGTATGTAGTATTCTTTTCTAAAAGCCTCTTCTGGGTGTAAAGTACATTTAAAAAAAAAATAGTTATTCAAAGCCAAAAGTAAATAGACGTATACAAATAGTGTTTTCAACTTTTCCTTTGCTCCTCTGAGCCAAATTCTATTCTCAACTACACTAATACAAGCAAACCTGAATGAAATTGTCAGGTTTAGTATACTTACTGTGGGTATTTGCTCATAGAAATCTGCATACATATAAAACACAGAATTTATCTCCTTATTTATTGTAATGCAGTAATTTGGGGGAGGGAGGGGGGCTAAACTAGTTTTATATGAGGTTATTTCATTTCTTGGAAATTCAAGTCTAAGGTGGCTTTAGATACTAGAAATCAGAATAAAAAACAAGAATAAAAAGATCAAGTGGCTCTTTTCAAAAAGTGGATCTGTTCAGGCCTTTTTAGAATCTGCAATATCTGGCAGTCCTCAAAGATTTTAAAAAGGCAGAGAGATCAGCATTTGTAATATTAGAAGCATGCATTCAGGATATCACAGAATAAAGAATTGTGTCTACACAGAATTATGCATATATGCTGCAACTTTTTTATCACCTGTAGCTAGTGCACTTCTGTTCATGTCATTTGTACATCCTTCTTAATGGTAACATCATGACTGTGCGAGGAGAAACACGCTGAAGCATGGGGCAAAATATTTCTCTACTTATATGTATATATGTCTAGTGACCAGCCCTTGTCAAATCATTTGATATTCATACCAGATAGTTAAAAATACGTGATTTTTTTTCTTTCTAAGGGCAAGTTTGAACTTAGCTTGATTCTGGACACTGATGTGTTAAACAGTGCACCTGGCAGTTAAATGGGTTGGTTTAGTCTGACAAGCTGTATGTAAACACAGTACAGAGAACAGCAGGTATGATATATCCAAGAATAAAAAGCAAGGCCTTTATCATCCAAAATGCAGAAACTTAAAAGCATGTCAAAATTATATCTTTTAAAAGGTTGAAAGTTCTTCTTTCCAATGTGAGATCACATTTTATGCAAAGTTAACCTCTTCTTAACTGCCAAGACTTTTTAAACCATTCTTTCCAGTGGTTTTATTTGCATTCTTAAAAAGAGAATAAAATAATTTTAAGTTCTTTCTTTGAGCAGCAGGCCAAAGTCATTCTGACAGCCAGTGGCATTTACCAGACGGATTAATCAGAGATGTACTTGTGCTTGTCTTATGTGGCAGGGAAGAAAATTAAAAGCTTTGGAGGTGACAAAGGAGCTCTTATTTCGGTAAAAGGTTTTTTTCTTTCTACAGAATGTAAAAGTCTGTTAATAGAGATTAAAATAACCAAACTTCATCTACATATACAGCCAGCAGATCAAAAAGCATTATGCAGACATACAGACATATTTCAATATGATTTTCAGTAGCTATTTTATCTTAAAGTCTCAGAATCACATAATCATCAAAGTCGAACAGACCTTCAAGAGCATATAGTCCAACTGTCAATGCAGCAACTCCATAATCACCCTTAAAATATGTCTTGAAGTGCCATATCCAGAAACCTCCTGGAGACCTACAGAGATGGTGACTCCACCACTTTCCTGAGTAATTTATTCCAATGTGCACCCTCTCTTTCAACAATTTTTTTTTTTTTTTTTTCCAATAGCTAATGTTAACATTCCCTAGTGAAACATAAGGGCATTTACCCTCATCCTTTCACTTGACACATGTGAGGAGAGACTAACTCCCAGATTGCTGCAACCTCCTTTCAGGCAGTTGTAGAGAGCAATGAGGTTCCCCCTGGTCCTCTAATTTTTCAGGCTAAATGCCTCCAGCTGCCTCAGCAGATCCTCACAATACTCGTGACCAGACACGAGTGGCTCCACTGCCATTCTCTGGATTTGCTGCAGCTCTTCAATGTCCTTTTGAAGTGAGGGGTCCAGAAGGGAAGACAGGACTGGAGTCATGGCCTCACCAGTGCCCAGTACAGGGGGTCAATCACTACCCTGGTCCTACTGCCACACTATTCTTGGTATAGGCCACGATGCCATTCGCCTTCTTGGCCACCTGGGCACATGACTGGATCATATGCAGCTGGCTGTCAATCAGCATTCCCCAGGTCTCTTTCTGCTGAGAAATTCTCAAGCCACTCTTCCCCCAGCCTGTAGCACTGTTGTGATCAAAGTGTAGGACCTGGCACTTGGCCTAATTGAACCTCATGGACCTCATGGTCTTGGCCCATCAATCCAGCCTGTCCAGATCTCTCTGCAGAGCCTTCCTGCCCCCAGCAGCTCAACACTACCCAAATTAGTGTTGTCTGAGAGCCGGCTGAGAGGTTGCTCAATCCCCTTGTCCAGGTTATCAATGAAGATTTTAAACAGAACTGGAGCAATACTGGGCCCTGGGGACCCTCACTAGTGACTGGCCTCCGATAGTTTTAGTTGCATTCACCACCGCTATCTGGGCCTGGCCATCCTGGCAGTCAGCTTTTTAACTCAAGATGAAGTGCATCCATTCCCACCATGGACAGCCAGTTTCCCCAAGAGGATGCTGTTGAAAGTGGTATCAGGCACTTCACCAGGTAAAGTCTAGGTAGACTAGGATATGTTTTGGGAGACATACTAGGATATGTCTAGGTAGACACATCCACAGTCTTTCCATCATCCTCTAAGTTTGTTACTGTCTTAGAAGGAGCTCAGGTTGGTCAAGCAGGACCTGCCTTCCATAAACCCGTGCTGGCTGAACCCCTGGTTGTGCTGTATGTGCTGCATGATGGCATTCAGGATGAACTGCTCAGTGACCTTCCCCAGGACTGACGTCAGTCTGACAGGCCTGTAGTTCCCTGGATTGTCCTACCAACCTGGCTTGTAAATGGGCATGGCATTGGTTAATTTCTAGTCAGCTGGGACTTCTCCAGCTAACCAGAACTGCTGGTAAATGATTGAACATAATGTTAAAGTAGGGGAACAAATTCACTGCTTTTTTACGTGACTACATTTTTTTCAATGGACTCAGTACGAGATTATTACAGTTCTTAAGTTCTCCTTTGTGACTCTGTGTCAATAAAAGAGGGGTTGAATACACTGCTAATAAATAAATGAAAATTTTAAATATACACAATTAATAAAATATGTGGGGGTATGTATGGATTATCCTCAGAAAACCTTGAGTGGCAGAATTTACAATACCAAGCTACCAAACTACTTTCTTAGCCTGCATCTCCTTGCTACTTTATAATTAAGCAGTCAAATCTTCCCATATTATGCAGTATGAGCTATTAGTCTTCAGGCTGGGATAAATTGGTGATGCTTTGTGTTCTTTGAAGATTATTTTCTAACAAGCAACCTAACATTGAAGAAGGGAAAAATGTAAATGCATTATATCTGATGAAAATCAAATGTTCCTTACTGTATCAGAGGAGGCAGATGCAAGAATATGTGTGGAAATATTCAGAAATGTTTTATTCCACATTGGAACTGTCTGGCCTGAAAAGCACTGAAAGCAGAAGAGAAAATTGTTGTAAACTAATGTGAAAGCAGATTGAGAAACAGAGTTTTATATCCTCATCTTTATTGTTACAAGGACTCTAAGTTTTAACATATCCCATCAGTAACTCGTGGAACTAATACTGTTTCCAGAAGCTGAGAAGATGAAAATAAATTATTGTCTTTCAAAATATCTAAAAAAAAAAAAAAAATTGAAAGGAGAAAATTTATTTAGCCTGATCTTTTAATCTGTTTCATTAAAGATGTTATAAATTTTGTAATAAAAACTGAATACTGAACTTAGTCCAATGTTGTACTAACACTAGTATAATAAATGAAGAGATACTGACACATGTCAAAATTTGTGATATTTGATTGCTGACACTTATGTACTCACTAACCCACATTCCAAAGTGTGTCATTTGACTATTTACTCCCAGATAACTTTTAAATTGAGAAAGACTAGGATCTAACATTTTTTTCCTGTTGAAACTACAGTGATTCATGTGGCATGCAATGAAAGATAACCCTTAGTAGTTGCTAAGAATGAGATATTGTACCGTGCTAAATCATTTTATTCATTATTTCAGAAGTTCCCATTATGAGCAGCTTCTGTCTTGTGTGTTAGCAAGTAGGCATCTCATGATTCAGTCTTTTCCATGTTTTAACCAGGAGAAAAATTTCTATTGGGATCCTAAGCTTCAGGGCCAATATAGTTGTTGTGGTTCTGTGATAATATACTTTGGGAAGTAACAAAATACAGGAAAAAAATGAAAACACACAGTACCTCTCACTTATTAATTGCTTTCTTGATAGAAACAGGCTTACAAAAATATTATATCCACAGGGTAGTCTTGTTCAGTGTTTACCGAAAAGCACCAGCTAATCCTTCCTGCAGTTTTGTGGATTTCTTTTGATGAATATGTAGGAACAAAAATGCTGCACAAGAGCATTATTTTTATTAGCATTTTTGGTCACACTGTGTGTGCAAAACAGTATTTTTTATTCATTTTATGTTGCCAAAGCATAACTGGTTTGTGCCTTTATTATGTATGTACTAATTGACAATTCAGAGTCAGGGATCAGCAGAAAGAATTTTAGATTAATTTTAAAAGACTCCATGGGAATATTCACTTAATGGTGGTAAAATTCATTTTCAGCTATATTCAATGTTATCTTAAAAATTACAAAATAATAAATTTGGAGAGGAAGTAATTCTTATAATTTGTTGGTCTGTTAAACTGATAATATATTGAGGATCTGACTTGTAAGTGGCTTATTTTATGGTGCAGTGAACTGATGATTCTAGAATGCTTAAAGCTGACCCAGAATTAATCATGTTGAAACAACTGCAGGGTTACAAATCTGACATTTCTAATTAAAATGAAGTATTTTTTTTACTTGCATGTTCGCCACCATTGGCAAGAGGTCTTACCTGCCTTTCACTTCTAAATGGCTGCAGGAGGTTTTGGTAGGTCTCCTGGAATCTGCCTAAAAGGGCAATCCTGTACTTCTGTTGAAAAGAATGAGGGCAAAGCTGAAATTTTATATATTTTGACCAGTCCTGTAAAGAGATGCATTTTTCTTTGTCCCCTTATGCTGAATGTGTTAAGTATCGACTCTGACTCCTGCCTGGAGTTATGTTTAGCTCATGCATCTGCAAAGGATGGACCAGAATCTGACTCTTGTCTACAACTTCGACAACTTGTCATGAAATGTGCACTCCAGTGGAAGTAAACTAAACAGGGAAATAGGGCATTTGCATCTTGGATCAGATTTGTGAAAAATGAATCCACACTGTGGAAATGTGTTTTGAAAGCCTGTAAGGATTTTTTGCAAAAGTGTTTGATTTCTAGGCTTTGCACAAGGAACCTTGTTGAAGACGAAGGTGGTATCAGATTCTTCTCTCCTTTGCTACTGCCCACAATGTTTCTTTCAGGGCTTGCTTGGCTGAAATGCTTGTGACAGTTGATTTTAACAGATTAAGTGTCTATTACCAGTCCAGCAGACTTGCATTTCCTTAGCTTTTTTCTTTTATTTATTTCTATAAGTGTTGCTCCATGATGTAAGTGTAAGTGAAGTTATCTAATCCCTTCTACCTTTAACTGAACTTCCAGAGTTTCTTTCCATCATCTGTCACATCCATTAAAAAAAAAGAAAAAGAAAAAGAAAAAGAAAAAGAAAAAGAAAAAGAAAAAGAAAAAGAAAAAGAAAAAGAAAAAGAAAAAGAAAAAGAAAAAGAAAAAGAAAAAGAAAAAGAAAAAGAAAAAGAGGGGAAAAAAAAGAAAAAAAAGGAAAAAATAAGGCATTCTTCCTTATAATTTTTAATATCCTTAATATATTTTAGTGTTTTTCTTCACTCTCTAGAAATTCTGTCAGTACGCCTGCAAATCTTCATCCTGAAACACCTGTGTGTGCAAGGATGTTACTATGGAGATGCAAAAAATTGCCAGCTGCATTCGCAAACTAATAATGCAAGCCCTGTAGGGTAAAAAATGTTTGAATCCTTTACTTACTGTAGCATAAGCACTGACATCAAGGCATTTGAGGGTAAATCTATGTGAATATTTGACACATAAAAAGAAAGCTATATTTTACTGAGGTGGGATATTATGAGCAAGTGACTCCGGTTTTGTGGTCTGTATTACCACTGCAGGTTCACTGACGCTTGTTTAGCTTTATGGATCCATGAACAGAATTAAACACTCAAAGTAAAATAAGTAAACGGGAAAAATTTAGAAGAGATATATTTAGGTACAGCTATTCTGTCCAAAGGTGATGTTGTGCAATTCAGTGTAAAGACATTCCAATTGGGCAAGGTACACAGACCTTTGTACTACTGTAACAGGAAACAACACAACCGTTCATTCTTCAAGATGGAGATATAACCCCTGTTCTTTTTGGGCTGATATAAAATAGTTAATTGGTACTACTTCAGGGCTCCAGATTTGTTTCTAGATTTTGTGGCACCAACACAGTCTTTGACCCTAATAAATCTGTAGAAATGGCAAGTCACAACTTTCAAAAACTTGTGAGGACATGCTAAACTAGCCTGCACTATTATTTTCGAAAGGTATTTTTATTCAAGTATCTAACTTACAGACAAAAAGAAACTTCATACTATTGGAAATTATTGGATCATTTGACATTTAACTGTGTTCTTTTAGGGAATTTTTTTTTAATCACAAAGCTGTTAATATTTGGTCTTAATGGAAATGGGATTGAATTGGCCATTGCCTATACTTTTCTGCTGGATTTCAACAAATTATGCTGAACCTGAAAGGAGGTTATAGCCAGGGGGAATCGGTCTTTTCCGTCAAGGAACAAATGACCAGACAAGAGGAAATGGCTCCAAGTTGGGCGGGGGGGTTTAGATTAGGTAATTGGAAAACATTCTTCATGGAAAGGGTTGTATAGCATTGGAAGAGTGTCTTGGTTTAAGAGCCTGGGAAACAGGCTACCTCCCCTTTAGTTTTAACCAGCCCCTTTTCACCAATAAGAGGAGGAATGAGAGAAGATGTAAGTGGAAAAAATAAGTTTACTAAAAACAAACCAGCAACAACCAAGATAACAGTAATAAGCACTAGATGCAAAGGCTCTGAGTCCCGTGGACTCCCTTGGAACAAAGAAGACAATATGCTTTGAGCCACTCAGCTCAACTTCCCTTGGAACAAAAAAACTGGGAAGGTAGGAGCTTACAAAACCCCTGGCAACCGCTGCTGAAAAGATGTCGTGAAATTTTCTCCCAAACAAGTTTGTGGAATGCAGTTTCTTGGAGACCCTGCCCCAGGTAACTCTCTGGACAGCCCAGCAATAAACAAGGAAGAGGCTCTGCTTGGGTGTTCCCTGGCCCATAGAGTAGTCCAGCACACCCTGCCTCTGCAAGCCTGTAGCAAGACGCCCTAGTTCTGCTTCGAGCCCTGCGTCTGGAAGGGACAGTGGTAATTGGGTTGGTATAGAAAAGATATGGAGTATAATACACATTTTTGTGGGGGCTATTCAGGGCAAGCAGGCTGCATAGGAAGGTGATGGAGTCACCATCCCAGGAAGTCTTAAAAATATTGTGGATATGGCACTTGAGGACATGGTTTAATGGTGAGCATGACGGTGGTGCATAGATCAGCAGATGGACTTGATCATCTTAGAGTTCTATTCCAACCTTAACCAGTCTATGAAGCCTATGATTAATTTTGGTTTTTACATCTAGAATAGTCAGTTCAGCTTTCTGCAAAGTCTTACCCATAGTATTCTGAGGTAACAATTAAATGCTAAACTCATCAGCTCCTACCATAACTATCTTGTGCACTGTATTTAGCATTCAGAGAAAATGAGATGGTGATCATGAGAATCATGAAGAATATGTTGATAGCACCTGATAGCACTGAATTCTGAACTGGACTCATAGATTAAAAATTCTGTAAAGTATAAAGAATATAAATGAAAATAATATAAGTGAAATATAATTGTAAATATGGGTGTAAATATAAATTACAAATTTAAATATAAAGTATATCTTAGATTTCATGTCCACAATAAACTACTAAACATGGTTTTGCAATGCAGAAGCATGGAAGAAACCACAAACATCCAGGCAGAATAAACAATTCACATGTACAATTCTAGACAGCTCTGCCATCTTTCTACTTTTCACACCCAAGAACTTGGAAGCCTGCTAGACTAGTAATGAAAGCAAATACAGAACCAAAACAAACACAGAGGTTGTAATCCTTGCTCTGATTGCAAAACAGAAGAGAAAGGATGGAAGATTTACCAGATACTGTGACTAGCAGAGGAGGCTAAAACAAAAACTTGGCCAAAAACCTTTTTGAAAAAAACCCAAACCAAATCAAACCACACCAAACCAGAAAAAACGAAAAAATAGTTGTGCTATCAAACTAAAAGGCTGTTTACTTCAGATGAGGACTCCACACAAATCCAGAGAGTTAGAATTTCTGGTTTAAGATGTGTTCTAAAAATATCTGTCAAAAGGAGAAGGAAATCTGCCAAATTATTTCTAAATAATTATCCTGCAATTGACATCATGAGTGAAAGGCCATTTAAAGTGAAACCTGATAGCCTTAATAAATCATCCTGTATAACCTATAACGTTAGAACATCTTACTGAGTCTAGTTCAGTCTAAGATATAGAAGATGGCACTGTGAAACGTGCAGGTACAGTTTGCAGATCTAAGTTGAAAAGGATAAATACGATTTATTTCACTTTGATAAAAACACTCAAACTACAAGTTCCTTAGTTTTAGTCTAATGTTAAACACTGACATTTAATGGGTGCTTAAAACCCTAAAAAGGACTTTGACATAAAGCCTGCTTAGTGATCTGTAAGGTATGGGTTATGTCACAAATAGTCAATAAACCTGCCCTCTGCGTTTCAGAGACATTGGCCTCTCAGTGAATGCAGACCAAATACAAAGATCAGACTGTTTGGTTAGTGTCTTTAAAGAATCTTCTGCATGATGCTTGGCTAGTTTTGTGTGCTTTGCTATAAGGTTCTATACTGTCATAAGAGGTGAATGCTTTTGGTGCACTCTCTCCTTCCACTGCAGGCAGCTCAAAAAACATAAATATCCTAGTAGCCACTCTATCATCTGGGCATATTTCACAGTTGCAGAGGAAGGCAGGGGCCATGGACAAGGAGTCCAAAGCATTTGATTTTGCCTACAGAATACATGAATTCCAGAAGATGTCTGCACAGTGCAGTGGGCTTTATGAGCAATTAACTCTGTAACTGGAAGCAGATTAAACCAGGCCAGCAGAACAATTGGTTCTGCTAAGGAGTTGGAAATATTATTCTAGGCTGATTTCTGCATTAGTCTTATTGCATTCCTTATGGGTTTTGAGCTTGTATTTGTATGTAAAAAAAAATAAGAGCTTTTTCTCAGCAAAGCACTGTATAGCACTGTGTAAGCATACTTCTTTTTCCACTCTACAGAAAACAGTGTGACACCTCTTTCCTACAGCACTTTCACACTGAAAGCTCTTTTCATATCACTACCAACAATAGCAGGTACTGCTATATTGATAGTAGGTAGAGCTAATAATAACACCTAGACAATTATACAGTAGCTATAATTGATCCACAAGTGCTCCAACACTAAATTTTTTTGTACAAACATCTGTAAATTTCTGAATGGGTGAGGAAATCAAGAGCATGTCACTAGATACCAACTTAGTCTGGCTTAGTTTGACGTTAAGCAAAAACTGCTATTGTTAGTGTATGACAAAATTGATTTATAGAAAACAAATTACTATTCACAATTGGTTTTCATATCAAAAAGGAAAAGCCAATACATACATATTTCTAGGTATTTGTCCCCCACTGGCTCGGGGCTCATCTCCAGCCCATTCAGACTTGGCATTGTCTCTAGTTTTATTCTACACAACCAATTTGATTGTTTATCATGCTGACTGCAGAAAAAAGTATAGCCCTGGCCAAATTACAGCCTGTAGTGTATGACATCCACAGTTCTGACCATTTCACTCTCTACAACTGCTGAAAGGAGGTCCTAGACGGGTGGGAGTTGGTTTCTTCTCGTGGGTACCGAGTGGCAGATAGGAAGACATAGACTTAATCTTCCTCAGGGGAGGTTTAAATTGGAGATTAGGAGGAATTTCTTCATACAAAGGGTGATCAGATATTGGAATGGGCTGCCCAGGTAGGTGGTGGAATCTTTGTCCCTGGAGGTGTTTAAGGAAAGACTGGATGTGGCACTCAGGGTCATGGTCTTGTTCACATGGTGGTGTCCGGTCACAGGTTGAAATTGATGAACTCAGTGGTTTCTTCCAACCTCATTGATTCTGTAATCTAAAGGTATATGTTTATTGCATATATTCTTTCCTGCCCCAAAAACAAGCATACCACTTTAAAGTGTAGTGTTTCCAATACAGTTTCTCCACAAACTTATGACATAGTTCTGCTGTGCAAAAATATTCAAAAAAATTCTAGAAAATCAGAGCTCCATTGTAATCAGTTAAGCTACAAAACCTAGTTCTTCCAAGTTTTTATCACGTATTAATCAAGTAGAAAAGTATTTTTAAACTGAGGAGTAGGCCAGCAATGACAATCTCAAACAGTTACACAGGCATAGTTTTGCTATGTGAGAATTTAAACAAAGTTAAAAAAAATGAAGAGTATTGGCTTAGCTGCAATTCTTGATTGGTATGCGTAGAAGAGTCACTGAATGTTTAATCATTGGAATCTAAAACAAAAGCAGTTGGAGTTTGTGTGGGACAGAACCTACCAAATGCAATTTTTTCCCCTCTATTCCAGTCTGTTTGCAAAAAACCCCAAAAACTTCAAGTTCTAAAGATCAGAATTTTGGAAAATTTTGGAAGTCCTTTTGTTATCCTTACACAACCTCCCACTAACAAACACAAGTAGTAAATATGGCAAAAACAAGGGTTATAAAACTGGGGTTTCCAAAGCAATTCTTTTGTACCTTCAAACAATTTTCATAAACTACCAAGTTTCCAATCAAGAATTCACAAATTATGAAGAAATTAATTCCATTGGGTCTGTTTAACTTCTAGTCTTCTATCTTGTGCTTTATTCTGCTGTTGCTTTCTTGTGCATATCGATTTCCTGGAACAGCTCTGAAGGTATATTAGAAGAAAGCAAAAAGGGAGACACTTCATGAAATCTCTATAGAATGATTGTGGCTTTTGGGGATTGTTCATTCTTTGGGAGGTTTTGGTTATTTTTTTAAGCTGGATAAATGGCATTCTCAGTTGAAGGCTCATAACCAAATGAGGAACAAAAGCCCATTGAGAAAGATTCTCAGCCAAAACACTCTGATAAGAAAAAGCGCTGTCTACCATGACACTCTTACAATCCAGAGGATTTGCCAAATGAACTTCAGCATCAAATTTGGAGTTGTATTTGCCTATGAATTGGCTAAAAATAATGGTACTTTCATATGAAATCCACAAGTTTGCAAAACATGTTCTCTGTTTTCAGCCTATGACCTCTGTGGGGGAGCAAAACATCTAGAAAGTAAAGTGTGTTGCACAAGCAGTAGGATATTTTGTCATTCTTGTTTGTATGAAAACTAAATAAAAAGAAAGACATTTCTATGCAGAATTTGAGTTATTACAGGCAGTTATCGTATTTTAAAAACTTCTTTAGTAAACATTTCAGAGATATGTATTTGACAAATCACTTTTAATCTTTTCAGACAATTTAACAGCAACCTGAAGGCTGACCTAATCTTCCCTTACAATGGTTGTCTGGGCAACAGTTTTTTATGCTTCTTGGCAACAGATCTTTTCTCACTAGTGTACTAATGTGAAAGACTGTACGAGAATGAACTAATTATTATCATAAGATATTGATTAATTTCAAGATGCATTTTTCTCTCTTGTTGTGAATTTTTTGCTTGTTTCTTGCTTTAGTTTTTCTGTCTCTTTTGCATCAAAGAGCACAAACAACAGGTTTTAGAAAATCTGCAGGAAAATCCACAATATTTGACTTTGTTTTCAGATACTTAGAGGTCTTAAAGATCTAAGCTCTGCTAGTAAAGTTATCTAAGCACCTGCATGTCATCTTGGAGATTGATTGATGATATCACATTTAATTACCCAAGACCAAATAGTTTTATAAAGTATTCATGATTGTATCATTCACTTACAAAAGTAGAGTGTCGTACCCCCATTTTTCCTGCAGCACCATAGTTAAGATACCTGTCTAAGATGGAAGAGAAAGACTAAACACAGTGGGCCTTGTATCTGCTGAAGAACATTGAATCCACTTCTTCCACTTCTGAGACTGTGTTTGTTAACTCTTCCTTCCAGAAATGTTCCATTTTGTACAAAATACCTGTGCACTTAGGGGCTGCTACAGGGATGTAGTAGCATTTTTTGTGACTGTTGCCTGACTGTAAGCTTTTTAGTTATTCTTATGCCATCTCTTTCTTTGATCTGACTAATATTTCATTATTCCTTGAAGCACATGAAGCTTTAAAAGCCTGGGAACTTTAATTAATGGAGGAGCTACATCTGGAAATTTAAGTCTCTCTCCTAGAATACTATATCGTAATTAGAGTCTAGGCAAGTCACCTGGAGCGTCAGCCCTTCATGTGTGGGAAGGTGTTACAAAATTAGGTGAAAAAAGCATAGAATAATAGAGCACTGTCTAAGTTTAGCATATCCCATTAAACTGATATCTTACTTATTCTGAATACAAATCTCAAGAGGCATGAGGACCCTGTATCAATTAAGCAATAAATGAAACCAAGGAGATGAATCTGAATTGGAAGATGTTTTTTGAAATGGTTACGTGTTTGATGTATAATTGAAATATAAATATATCCTGAATTATGTCCTGTCCCAACATAGCGTATAGTGATATTCAAAACAACAGGGTAAGATTAAAAAAAAACAAAACCAAAACCATACAAATAGCAAAACCCCCACAAATTAATAACAAAGGTCATTACTAAATTAGGAATGTAAAATTAAAAATTCAGACTGTATGAAAGTCATGGAAAATATACAGGGTGTCTGTGGATAAACCTCAGAAGTTTAATGTTTCAAAACCGATGAATGTATTTTACAGCAGTAAACAACATTTAAAGTAACAGAAAATGGCAGTTTTGCTGTTAAACTGAATATCTGAATGACTTTTCTATCATGCTTCTTCTTTTAGTCTTCTGCTATGACTTTGGCTCATCGTGGCTCTGGCAGGCACCTGAGGCAGGCACCTGAGGAGGGAGGTAGCATCACTCAACCACTTACACACATTAGCCAAGAGAACGCCGCTGCCCTCATCTCTGTAACCTAGAAGCAAGGTGCTTTTATTTCTCCTTATTAATGGTTGCAGGAGATTGAATGTTCCTTCTATAAATTATTTTTATCCTTAGTGATTTCTCCTTTAGATAGGGTGAGTTCTATACTCTGTTCATGTATTGTAGCTGTGCAGTGTGCAGTAACCCAGAGCCACTCAACACTACTTTGGACATTATACATAGGTACAGGAAGGAGGAAGGCTCCAATACCACTAGTTTCTTTCACTTGGAAATCACAGCCGCAGTGAGTTCCTTCCAGCTGTGACTCTCTGGTGTCATGTAGAATTAGATTGTCATTCACATGCTTGACCACCATGGGACTAATTATAAATGAGATGACTCATCTTGATCAGCTTCTATGTAACAAGGATAAAAATAGGGCCACTGGTATTACAGTGATAACAAGCTGATGCAACAACAGCTCTCTCAAATTATTGCATCTGCAAAAATAGCTAACCCCCAACATTTTCTAAGAGGAAGCAAAACTGTCATCTTAAAAAAATGGCACGAAAATGTTTGGGTTTTTTTAACTCATGAATTACAATAGTTTTTCCTATGGAAATACAGGGAAAAGGCATTTGAGTTCAAAGACAGATCACTTAGCTGTGTAGCCTAAAAGAGGAAATTGCACAATAGGTGGGTGTGTGTCAAGTCATGTTTTGTATACCTTAAATTATAAGCAGGTGTTCTCAGGTGTTATTACTAGGTACCTATTTTAGAAAGTGTTAATAATAAAAGAGAATGTACATTTTGCAGTGTATTTTTGAAGTGAACTAGTTGCTGTTTGGACACAAAAATCTGTTTCCCTTAAAATTACAGAGGAGGAGAAGAAATAGAATTTTCTTTTAAGCTTTAAATGGTTTAATAATACAAGAGCAGCCTTTAGCTGCTAAAACCTAGGGATGTGGAAACAGGCAGAGTTTTGACTTCATTACCTTACAGGAGAGAGTCAGATACATTTTAAAAATGTCTGGAGGGTGAAGAGCTGCTTGCCAGATGCATACGATGTATTTCAAATGCTGCATGATCAACTAAACTCGTGACAAATTTAGGGTCTCCATTTCTGTTTTTTATCATGAGGAATTTCCACAGTATCCAATTCATTGTGCCTGTATCCCCTGAATGCCTATATGACCCGAGATAGTTATTTTCAGATTAAAGGGTTCTCAGTCTGAGCTACTGGGGCTTGAAGGAAAATTCTTCCTTCTGACTGCTAATGCTGTGAAAATGGGAACTAAATGAGTTGTGTACGTCTACATTTCCTAGATGAAATCTGTTTCTGACTAGAAACTAGATGTGGAAAAAGTATTTTCTATATTGTGATTAAAAAAGAAGCAAGGGGAGAAAAGCCTAAAATTAAGTGATATAAAGTTCACATTTTATAATGCAGAAAATGGCAATTTGTGAAAATCAATTCAGTCAGCTCCCTCCTATTTTTATTAATGATCATTTACATCAATTAGAAAAAGCAGCTGAGATATCTTACATTAACTATTGATTTTATTCTCAAAATATGATTTCTTGTTTTGTTGTTGAGAAAGCTGTTTCAGTGGACATTAAAAACATGGAAGACACATCTGTTGTGAACAATTCAAATAGACTGCTTCTGTAGATAGCGTAAAGAAAAAAGCACCTTCACAAGTAGATTCATACTATTCATTCTGTTTCTGTTTGGATGGGATGATTTCTATCTCTCCCTCCCTCATTTTCTCTCCTTTTACTCTTAGTCCTCCCATTGTCTCTGTTCACTTTATAATGATACAGGCAACTAGTCTGAAAGATTTCTATCTTTTCTTGGATGAAGTAAAAAGCAAAAACTCCTTTTGCGTTTAGCCGAAGTTGTCTGCTTTCTGGCTTGCTAGCTGTTATTCATGTATGTACAGCAGTCTAGATATTCTGTCTTGATTTCAATTACAAATATTTATAGAATTTCGAAATAACCAGTATGAGACTATCCAAATGTATAAATGAAAAGAGGCTGGTGCTCAAAAGTCAGAAGTCACTTAGGTGTCTTACAAAATTATCCTCTGTTTCAGGAAAGAAAAGGTGGTAAAGACCTAGTCTAAAGATAAGCCTTAAATGGATGGCCACAAAATACAAATAGTATTTTGATTTTGTGGAAAAACATACTGTGTTCTTGAGATTACATTTAGATGGCAAAATGTAGCTTGAAACATTTTATGGCCATACTGTAAATCATTAGAAGAGGAGAGGTCTCCAAGGAGAAAAAGAACTCTCATACAACAATGGCACAAACAGAATTGGCAGCTATTTTCTGTAGTTCTAGAGAGCATCTGGAGCTCATATGTTTATTGTTGAAAATTGCCAAGATCTAAGACTAGAATGTAGGAGGGGTTTGACTTCTATCAGGAAGGAATAGAGCAAATATTAAAGAAACATAATCAAGAAACAGCAATGAGGAATACTACATAATTTACATTTTTTTTTTTGTTTGTACAACTGTTCATTGTTCTAACGCAGTCTAACTACAAACATTGAACTCTAAATTATAAGACAATAAATGCCAAATGTACTCGAGTATCACCCATCCTCATCAATACCATTAGAACATATCAGTGGCAGATACTATAAATAAAGTGAATGAGTTTTGTTTTGTGGTAAACATAAAGAATTTTGAATATGGAAGATAACATTTTATAAGATTGTCTTGTATAATATAGAAGAATATGGCATAAGGTTAAGTAATATTTCAGTGCAAAGATTTTCTTCTTAGCATAAAACTCCACTAAGGGATAGATCTTATGAGCAAGAATTAGCCTCCTCATTACAACTCCTCTGCATTACTCTGCCACATCATTGGGGTGGCCATTTAGAAGCTGAGACAGCTGTAAACTACAAACAATCTCACCAAATAATCTAACATTCAATAGAGATGGTCCTAAAACAGATCTCAATTTATAAGCAGAAAAAACCCCCACACACCTAAAGACTGTCTTTGCATGTTTCTTGCCAGAGTTATTATTATAGCAGACATGTCATAAAGATACAATTATAATCTGGATTTTAATCTGTTCTGAATTTTGAACCTGAGTGCTTCTCTTTGGTCTCATCTTGGTATTAAACTCTTAGAATCAGAAGGAAGAAAGAGTTAGATGAAGGGAATTAATTAGGCAAGTAAGGTATCAAAAAAAAAGTACAGCATGCTATGCTGATGATATATTTTGAGACGATTTCTGAAAACGTCTTGTTTGCTCCTCTCAATAACTTTCTAAGACATGTAGGAAATCAACAGATTGGATTACAAACTAGGAAAAAACCACTAGACTTACAGTTGATTCTGTTTCTGCTTTGAGATAAGCAGGTGTCTGATCCTGTGACCATCTAATAGCACCGTGGGAATGAGCAGGAAACATCAAAGCTGAAATTTCACATGATTTTTTTGGGTGATCACAGTTGTGATAATGAAAAGAAAAAGATGAAGACAAATAAAGCCAAGCACATAATTCCTAATGTCGTATTTATTCATGTGTGCTTGAGGAGGCTCTCATGAGACAGCTGAAAGAGAGGCACATGTGTATGTTTTCCGGGACACCCTTTTTCCTCATTCTTGCATGCAGCTTTTTGCCAGCAAGTAATTTCATTCATTTCAATAAAAGTGATTTGTAGTTTTAAAAATGATAACTGAGTTGGATTTATACAAGAAAGGAATAAAATGAATGTGGTGCTTCATGTAGCCTCACCTGTGTATTTTAGGGGATAAAAAGAAAAGAAACACTTATGCTATGAGAAAGGGTTTTTTTGAACACTTCTGTATTGATTTTCCTAGTGTTTGGATAATATTTTCTAATTTGTGGGGAAAGAGTCAACTTACTCTGAACTTGAAATGTGTATACCATGATTCACAGAATCACAGAATGAGCTGAGTTGGAAGGGACCCACAAGGATCATCAAGTGGAACTCCTGGCCCTGCTCAGGACACCCAAGAGTCACACTGCGTGCCTGAGAACATCATCCAAATGCTTCTTGAGCTCTGTCAGGCTGGTGCTGACCACTTCCTGGGTATGCTGTTCCAGTGCCCAACCACCTTCTGAGTGAAAAACTTTTTTTTAATATTCAACCTGAATGTCCTCTGACACAACTTCAGGCCATTCACTTGGGTCCTGTCCCTGGTCACCAGAGAGAAGAGATCAGTGTCTGCCCCTCCTCTTCCCCTCATGAGGAAGTTGTAACTGCACTGAGATCTGCCCTCAGTCTCCTCTCGATGTTGAACAGACCAAGTGACCTCAGCCACTCCTCACACTTGAGGCTTCCCCTCAAGGCCCTGCACCATCCTCGTTGCCCTCCTTTGGACACTCTCTAACAGCTCAATGTATTTTCTGTGTTGTGGCACCCAAAACTGCCCACAGCTCTCAAGGTGAGGCCACTCCAGTGCAGAGCAGAGTGGGACAATCTCCTCTCTTGCCTGGCTGGCAATGCTGGGCCTGATGCTCCCCAGGACACAGGTGGCCCTCCTGGCTGCCAGGGCACTGCTGGCTCATGTTCACCTTGGCATCCACCAGATTAAGTTTGGATCAAAGGGTTTGTTACAAATTTTCAATCCCCAAAGTCATAGAGGGAAAAAAAAATTAAAAATCAGTATTGCTACAATAGTGGTACAAAACAGAATAATCTGATTTTTACAGCCCTGAACATCTGGAATTCATGTGTTTACTCCTAGGCCAGTAGGAAAGCACACACATTATTGTATCCAGTTGCTGGCTTTTTTATTTCCCCTCATGAAACTGATTACTCCTCACACAAAAGACAAAAAAAACCCAAGCAAAATAAAACAAAAGAAAAGAACCTTATTAAGTTCAAATTACATAATTAAAATGGAGCATCTTCTTTGGAAAAGGACAATCCTGATTTAAAGATGTTAAGTACTTCTGAATTTGCTCTTTGCTTCTTTGTTCCTTTCTGTCTTTTTCATTTCCCTTCATCCTACTGAGGCTGTTAAAGAGGCCCAGCCCAGAATGTATATCCTCAGAGACACACTCTGTCACAGAGGAGGACTGTACAACTATAATCATATACGAAGACACAAAGTATACCATTAGGTGTAAGCTGCAGTTCTGAAGGCTTTCTTTCCATTGCTGATACTTCCAAGGGTAAAGAGGAGCCTTTCACAGCTATTTCAACCATTAGCTGAGAGCTATGTTCCTGTTCCTGCTACTCCTAAAAATAATTACTGTAATTTGTTCATTGTCCAAAAATAAGTGCTCCACAGAAACTGGGGGATGAAAACTGTTCATGTAAGCAGAATATACAACTAAAGGAGCATATTAATGTTACACAGAAGGCGGAACATTCACATAATTTCCAGAAACTGAAAATGTTAATCAGTTTTAGTAATAGCCTCAAGCAAATCCGCTTTTAGGGGAAATAAAAAAGTGTACTATTAGTTTTGTTATAATTGAATGCTATTTCTAATGATATTTCTTGTAGTTGGAGGCACACATCTACCAGTGTAAGTATTATTTGAAAATAGCAAGGAATTTATGAAACATAAAGTATGTTTTGCAAAATTGTAATTGAAACTGAGGGGGTTTTTTTTTTTTGGTTTTTTTGGTTTTTTGTGTTTTTTTTTGGTTTTTTGAGTTTTTTTTTTTTTTTGGTTTTTTTTTTTTTTTTTTTTTTTTTTTTTTTTTTTGTTTTTTTTGTTTTTTTTTTTTTTTTTGTTTTTTTTTTTTTTTTTTTTTTGTTTTGTTTTGTTTTTTTTTTTGCTTAGAATCTTCCAGAGAATAATTTGGGTAGAATGTATGGTGTTAGTCTTCATTCATTTTCTCTGCTGTGATTCCAAAGAGAAGCATTATCTCTGATTAAGTGTTGTATAAAAGCTAGCTGTTACAGGGTATGCAATTCCTAGTGCTGCAAATGCAAGTGACTAAAGTTGAAACCAAGACTGAGCAAAGAAAACACTGCAGTCGATGCAGTGGAGGATGTCAAAGGAAATATGATCATTCTGAGTAGTTTTCACTGTCCTGTTGGATCCAAAGAGCCAATAACAATGTGTACTAAACTCTGCACAGCCTAGTGGAACCTGCTTGAGACTATTGGGACTGAGACAGATTTCTGTGGGAAAAACATACATTATTTTTCACAATAGAGTGTAATCTTATGTCAGGGACCCACCTGTGGTAGGCTGATGCCAGCTGGTTGCCAGACATCCACCAAAGCCTCTCTATCACTCCCCTCCACAACTGGACAGGGGAGTGAAAATATAGCAAAATTTTCATTCATTGAGATAAGGACCTGAGGAGATCCAAATACCCTCATGGACAAAACAGACTTGAATTAGAGATATTAATTAAATTTATTACCAACAAAATCAGAGCAGGATAATAAGAAGTAAAAATAAGCCTTAAAAACACCTTCACCACACGCTCTCACCTTCCCAGCTCTACTTCCTCCCATCTAGCCATGCAGGGAGACAAGGAATAGGAATTATGATCCATTCATTGTTCCTACTGCTGTTCAGGGAGGGGAGGTCTTCTCCTGCTCCCCTGTGGGATGTCTCCTGTGGGAGATATGAGCTTCACCAACATGAGTCCATCCCACGGGCAAGAGTTCTCCATTAATTGCTCCAAGTTGAGTCTCTTTTCCACAGTGTGCAGTCTTCAGGAAACAGGCTTCTCCAGCATGGGTCCCCCACAGGGTCACAAGTCCTACCAGGAAGCCTGCTCCATCATGGGCTTCTCTCCACATGTATGCAGGTCCTACCAGGACCCTGTTCCAGCACGGGATTCTCACCAGTTCACACTTTCAGGTATCCACCTGCTCCAGTGTGGGTCTCCTCCCCATGCTGTGGGTGGATCTCTGCATCCTGTTACCTCTATGGCTGCAGGGGCACAGTAGCTTCACCATGGGCTGCTCCCATGGCTGCAGGAGAATATCAGCTCCCGGCACCTGGACCACCTGCTGCCCCTCCTTCTCCACAGACCTTGATGTCTGCAGAGTCATTCCTCTCACATATGCTCACCCCAATCTTCTCTACCAGCAATTACATCTGCATGAAAACCTCTTTTTTTCCTTCTTAAATGTTACCACGGAGGCATTACTGTCATTCCCAATTAGCCCAGCCTTGGCCAGCATTGGGTCTGCCCCAGAACTGCCTGGCATTGGCTCATATTCACTTGATGGCACCTTCTTGAACATGTGATACTCCAGCAGCATAAGCTAAATGACTCAGGAGCATGAATGCAACTTGGAGTGGCAGTACTGTCTTTCATCTGTTTTGAACTATTCCTATGGAGGCGAAAGCTTTTCTGATGAGCAACCAAATCTACACAAATACTTAAACTAAGGCTTTCAGCAGCAGAAGCTACAGAGGTCAATTTTGACTTCTATGACTTATATTATAAAAAAATTATTTGGAATCTTGCCATCTGTAGTGAATACTGTAAAATCTGTAAAGTTATTCTTTTACAAATGAAAACAAACAAACTGTCCCACATCAACTAAAACTAAAAAGATATTAGCTCAATAATATTTCTAAAAAAAAATCACTTCGGAGTTCTCATGACATTTTCCTAACAGAACAACAACTTAACATGGATAAATTGGGATATCTGTGTCCATGTGTGATGAAGCCAGTTTTGTCAGTGTCCTCACCAATTCTTATCCTGTTGCCTTTAGCAAAGAAATGAGCAAACAAACAAAATTAGAACTTAGGATCATTCTGTCCTCCAGTTATGCTACTCTCAGATAAAGCAAGGAGCTTGATGTGGATACATTTTTTATAATATGGAAATTGCTTCAACCTAATGAGTGTTGAAACTCTCGAGTGTCTTTCTAGAGAATTATGAGGTGGTGTATGTTAAACATTTTGCCTTGAGGCTTAAACAGTCACTGATTATTGGTGTTAGTAACCTCGTTTGTAAAGAGGTAGGGAGTCATTACGAGCAGTGGAAAAACACTGAAGTGATAGATATGCCTCCACCAGGTAAATTTTAAACAGAGATATATGGTGGGAAGCTATGAAATAATTTTGTCACCTTAGTGATATATCAGATGACGGCTGTTTGTACAAGGGCCTGACAAAATGCACTACCAGATAGCACACGTCTTTTGGCTGATTAGCAGGCAGAGTTTGGAAGGAGCAAAACAGAAAACTTCAAACTAAATAGCACATCTACATCATGGCAGTAGTATCTAGTTTGCTCTATGGGTGTGAAACATTGCCATTCTATTGATATATACAAAGCTTTTAAATGGGTTTCATCTGCGCCATCTGTGTGCCATATTGCGCATGATATAGCAAATACCATTTATAAAAATAAAATTTTCAAACACGCTGTTCTTTCAGGAAGTAAAGCAACAATCATCACAGAAGAGCTGTGCTAGGCCAACCACATAGCTAGAATGGAAGACACCAGAATGCCGCTGCAGATGCTAACTGATGAGCCATAGGAGTGGATGAGGTAGATTTGCAGGGATACACAGGAACACAACCTTGAGCAATATGAATTTCTAGACAGTGATTAATGTTTACTGTTAACTCTGGGGTAACACCAATACCCAGTAGTCTGAGTGTGAGTCTTTCTTTGAGAAGATTAAAGCACTCAATGCAAGAAAAATGCAGTTTCCAAAACGACAATGACGTCTAGGTAGAAGTGACTTCTCTTAAATTCCTCCATCAAGCTTTGTGTCAAAAACACTACACTTTCATTCTTTTTCTGTAGCAAGACCCTACTTCTCAAAACTAAATAAATGCTAGTTAACAGGGTTTTAATATCTTTTTTCATGTGGTGTCAAAAATGTACATCTGAAGTGTAACTAACTATTCTTATTCTGATCAAGTTCTATGAGAATTAAAACCTCTAAACACATGGTTTGTTTTGGGTCCTTAGAGAGCTACAGTCTTATTTTCCACATGGTGCAAGTATTCCAAACTTAGCCACAAGCCTTTTAAAAACAAATGATTGAACAAACCTTGCAGGCTATTAGAGAGTAAGAGCAATTATCAAACACAAGTAATTTTTCATTTTGCTCTTAAAAGACATATGATGTTTTAATAAAGTCTTTGCAAATTACAAGAAGTATACTGTCTCAAAAGGAAGGTATCATTAAGCACAGCCCTTTATAAACTTTATCAAGTTTTGTCTGAGCTCATTAGAAAGCAGGTTGTCATAGCAGCTGACGTCTTTGACCATGTTTTCTTTTAACAAACTGTGAGCTCCACAGTTTTTTCTTTATTATACTCTCCTATTAAGAGCCAGATCACTACACATTTATAAATCAGTTACCCTTAAGTTTATACAGAATATTATTGATGTTAAAAGAGAGGCTGAAACTGTTAACGTGAGATGCTTATGTGAACAAAAAGTAGCCTGGTATCATGGAAAAGAAAAAGGTCTGTGATGTGAAAACAGCCTAGTATCATAAAACATCAAGTAATACCGTATATTCTTTGAAGGGAAGGTCATGGCATCTTAGAAGATGCTATGTTGCTGACTGATCCAAGTCCATTGTAATGAGAAGCACCTGGGTAAAGAGAATGTCATCTTCTAGGGCTTGCAAAACAGATATGCATATGCCTCAAATCCAGGAGCATCTAGTAAGAGGGACTAATTTCTTTATCTAGAAGAGAACCCCAAATCAAGTCCCCAAATCTGAACATTTATAAATTTAGGGGAGAAGGCTTATGGTCTTAATAAAGGCTCAGATTTTAATGTCATACCTGGATTTTCTTCTCAAGAAAACTCATTGAATCATATTTTTGTGGATAAATTGGAATATCCTAAACACCAGGGAGTTGACACCCTTTCAATAGAGGCAAATATATTCCACAAACCATCACACGAAGAAAAATTATTCACTTTCATGTGACTATATTGAAGTATATTGAAAAAAAAGTAAAGGTTTGCTCTTTCATAGCAGCCATAATAATATTAATACAGCTAGAGACTCCGGAGTATTAAAGGTTCAAGTCCTTCAAAAAGGTTTATGTCCTTTAAATCATTTAATGTTTGACACTTTGTAACTCCTTATTTTAGAAAGACTGCCAAGAGAAGGAAAATGCTGTTATCAATTTTCTAAACAAACTAAATTAGTTTTCATGACAGAAATGTATCTGGTGTTTATTGGTACAACACTGATGAGGTTACTACTGTGTAGGCCAGAATATGATGGTTTCAAAAGTCTTTTATAAGTCCCTGTATACTGGAATATAACATCCAAATAACTACTATTGAAGCATGAGTTAATGATTCAAACACAAAACAATTAGCATAAATCTGAAAATTGCTGTAGACAAATTCAGTTGTTAATCTAAATTTTCTGAAGCAGTGTTACAGATATCTTGTCTTACATAAATTTTGATCTCCTCTGTCTTACAGGAATAATATCTAAATTACATCAGGAATATTAGCTAAAAACTATCCAACCCATTCAAACAAACTATTTGTCTGCTGTATTTTCTTCCAGGAGAGAATTCTTTAAAGAGGAGAACTGTTTTGAACAAAAATTAGAAAGTTGATTTACCTGTATTCAGATACTACATGTGCCCAAGCTTTTCTTACTGACTTGTGTACTTAGGACAACCATTCCTTTGCTTGTTTGCTACAGCTTTTGCTTGTTACTATATGAGATTTTGCCTTGAGAGAGCATGTTTTAAACCTCTCAGCATTTTCATAGGTGTTGCCTCAGAGGAAGATATAAAGGGAATATGACAGACCATCTGTTGGTCCGCGCTTCTTTTAAGTTAGTACTACTGTTGTTGAACAATGTTTTGTCCAACAGCCAAAACATGAATATTTTGCTTTCCATCACTGCAGCTTCTTTTGCGAGGTACATGCATCACAAAAGCAGGCATGTATCTTCTGAGCTTGTTGTCTTTCTCTCAAGTGTAGTGAATTTTTCTCACCAGTAACTGCAGGTGAAGCAGTGTTATAAATTTCATCCCAAAGAAGTTCAATTTCTATAACTGAAAACTGTGGGAGTTTGGGGCATAAGTGATGAAATTTAGACACTCACTCCTCCGTACTGTTCTACACAAAATACTACTGCCAAAAAATTATTATTTGTTGTCTCCCAGGGTTACTCACACTTCACACATAGGAAGCATCCACATTACAAAGAAGAAGTTTTAGTAGGTGTTCTCTGAAAAACAGGGTTATCTGTGGCTGGCTTCTGGTTTTCCTGCCAGAATCCTGGAAACTGCCATCCTTCAACTATCCTGTTCTTCTGCCTTGTCACACTAGACTTTGGAGTATTTAAAGCCCCATACAATGTTCTTTATCACCAGCCGGATAAGTGGCATCATGCTGTGGCTGGCTTTGAATTAAGTCTGTGATGGCAAGTTTTTGGTAATGTGCTAGCCAGCAGGCAATAGCTGCCGAGTTCAGGCTGCAGCTTGTCTCTCTCCATGGCAGTCATTTGGATAAATTTTCTCTATTTATTCAACAGTTTTGTGTTATCTCTCTGGGGTTTTTTTAAATGTAAATGAGGAATATGCTTGGAAGTTAGTCGGAATAAACAAGTGGGCAAGCAGTGCGGGTATTTTTATGTTTTACTACCTCAGGAAATCAGATTAATTTTCTTTTGCCTTGGCTACCAGTTTTCCAGGATAAATGGCCAGCATGAACTATTTCGTAAAGTCCTTCTCACACCTGCACAATATCTCTGTATCAGTGTACTTCAGAGTACTGGGGAGAAACATCTTGAGCCCAGGAGCCTGAAGGTCTTAAAACATTTATGGCACTGTCCCATTCTACTATTGTCCAAAGTCCCATTCAACTATTACAAACTCAGGACATATAACTCACAGTACATGTCTGATTTTTCTATTTGCCTGAAGTCATTATAGATCCATAATCATATTTACATAAAAATTAAGTAATCATTTTCAGTGTGATGCTGTCATTTTAGAAGATGAAAGGCGCAAAACTTCTCCATCAGACTAGTGCAAAACACTTCCAAGAGAAGAAACAACAAAAATCGTTTTCCAGTTGTTGTGCATTAAGAAGAAATATCTGGCTGAAGATCATATTGCTCCTTCACAGTAGCTCTGTTTACATTTTTATCTTTACATGCATCCAAATCCCACTGCATTTTAAAACATCAGTGGAGATTCAAGAACAAACCTAGCCTGTAGCTTCAGGGTCCCACTGTTTTCAAGTCCCATTCATTATACAACTGTCAGCCAAGCATCGAATCTTCTCTTCAGATCTAAAGTTTGTTTGTCGATAATATTAAGAGATCTGTTGCAAACATCATTTTAGGTAATTGTTTTCATAAAAGACATATTCTGCTGTGCACAGATCCTCTTGATTTTTGCCTGGCCTTCCAAATGGTGAATGCTGCCAGCCCACCTCACCTCTCTGTCTGCTCCTACAAGCGAACTTTTTTCACATCGTGCCCAGTAACATCAGCTACAGAGTGGAAAAAGTGCAGCTGAAGGAAGCTGTAACATCAGATTGTATCTACTAAATAAATTTATTCTTGTATCTTCTCTTTTGACACAGATATATTTATTCAAAAAATTAGAAGCAAAACTGAGCGAATTTTACATGGATAAAATATATATGAGAAAACAAATAAAGACTGGAAATCTGTCTGCTTTTCCAAATAGTGTGAAATCTCCCATTATTTTCACGGGGACTGTTTGCACCCAGATGATGTAGTGGTAAAAAAACGGAGCACCTAATCTTTATTCTTTATAATTGTGCGTTGCTGCGCAGAACTTAGTAGTACTTTTGCAGCTATATCTTGAATCTCTCATTTTACATGGAGATTTGCTCAGAATAATGGGAAAAAAAAACAATCCTGACTTTACTTGCAAGCAGCATATATGAAAGTTTAATTCTTTACTCATTTTATTTAGAAATGGATAGAAAAGAGAGAATTTATACAGCATGTGTTTATGCATTACTTAGACCAAATTTGGAGCAGAATACAAAACAGGAGAGTTTGAAATAGTGCCAATTGCAGCAACAGGTAGAATTTACATTATATTCTTATATTATTATTATTATTATTATTATTATTTATATAGCACAACAAACTCGCAAAATGTAATAATTTTTCTATTAAAAGTCTTGGTATCGAGGGTAAAAAGAACTGAAAAGCAGAATATGGACATAACAATGAGTTTGTATTTTCAATACAATGTTAATTTATCTAGCCGCTCTTTCCCACAATCTTCTCAATATTTTCTAAAGCACTTCAATTACATCCAGTTCATTAGTACACCAAGAATGGCATTTAATGAGTTAATATGTGGCTTTCTGAAAACTGGGGAATAAATCATCTCCATTCAAATCCTACAGAAGTATTTCTCAAACAACTGGGAATGCTTTCAGTTGTGCCATGCCAAAGAGCTTGTGATTTTGCAGCACAACTGCATCAGGTCAAGCACAATCCAGCCCTATGCACATAGTAGCAATTGTAACCTAAAGCATGGACTTTCTAAACTGAACGTAGTGGAAGTTTCGGGTTAAAAGACATTAACTGACATATTACCCAGAAATTTAAAATTTATGAGAATATTTGAGCTCCAAAAAATTTTTAGAGTTTCTCAGAAATCTTTTATCTGGAGCATGATCTAGCTTTGAAGTTAGCTCTGCTTTTAGCAATAGGTTACCCTAGAGACCTCAGGATGTTTTTCCAATCTAAATTATTGCATAATTATAGGATTGAATGTAGAAAACTTCTTGGTGTGGATTGTGGTGGGATGGAACTTAGGAAGGAGGTATTGTAGAAAAAGAAGTTTACATTTGGCTAGATAATTACATTTTAATTTTTTTAGTGCCTGCAGGGTTTCTCAGAATATTAGGGGAAAAAAACCCAAACAACTAAAACTTGAAGACTGTGAGCTTAACGGAATATAACATGCTATACTCAAAAAGGAACATAAACTCCAATTTATTGTCTCTTGTCTGGAAAAGATTAAAACAGTTTCTTGATGATCTAAGCAAGGGCATAATAAACAAGGAACAAAAAATGAATTGCGTATAGCATCAAGGACCTTCTTGTACTTTGGAAAAGAGAGACAAAATCAGGAGGATGGGTCAAGTTCTTATTATTTCTTCAAGCAATTCTTCATCTTTAGGAGAGGCGTTCTAATCGTCAAGATTTTGAACATCAGAGACTATAAAAATCAAAGACCTTAAAATTCTGTATCAGTCTACATATTATTTGATAAAGGAAACATTAGAAAGCAGTGAAAAGAGCAGAAACAAAACAAGGTGCTAACATGACTTGCTTTTATCCTTTTCCTTCATCTTTCCTTTCAGGAAAATCTTTCCCTTCTTTGCTCAGACTTCCCCTGCAGAATGTGCTTCCCATATGTCTCTTAAATATATGGCACCCAGTATATATAGATGTCTTGTATATGAAGACACATCTTAAGGGGTCATAAGGATGAAAGGAAACTGAAGTTAAAACAACACGCAATAACTTTTCCAATTACAGATTTCCAAATGGTTGTTTGGAAAAGATTGGTCCCTTTTGTCAGTGAACACCATATTTTCTCTTTGATCTTTAGTTTGACTGTAGCATAATAGATTAAATCAGCATATGGCCTGCAAGGAAATACAAATTTAAATGAATTTTAACTCTACTCTTTGGCATAAACTTAATTTGGGACATAATTTTTAAAAGTTTCTCAAGGCAACTCAGCAGAAATATTAGTAAAAATTACTTTAGATTTTAGGATAGCCAGTTAAGGAGAAAAACCAGAATCTCTAAAATGTTAGATTATGGATATATGTTGAAGTATATCAAGATATATAAATCAAAATCAAAATATAAATCATAAATAAAAATAAAACTTTTACTGATATCTTATGATCACAGCCCAAAAATATTTACGTGGCTAACACAGAAGCTGATAACCATGTGAATTGGTCTTTCATGGCAAGGTTTTAGTAGTGGGGGGTCCGCTGGAGTGGCTTCTGTGAGATGCTGCTGGAAGTTTCCCCTGTATCTAATGGAACCAATTCCAGCCAGCTCCAAGATGATCCCATCGCTGGCCAAGCCTGAGCCATCAGAGATGGTCGCAGCACCTCTGGTATAACAGAGTTAAGAAGCAGGGGGAGAAAACCTTCTGTGCAGCAGCAGCCAGAGAAAAGAGGAGTGAGAATACGTGGGAGACACGGCCCTGACACCCAAGTCAGTGGAGAAGGAGGGCAGGAGGTGCTTAAGTACCTGAGCAGATTCCCCTGCAGTCCGTAGTACAACTGTGCTCCTTCAGGCCACAAAGGTCACAGGAATGTAGAGATCCTCCTGCAGCCCATGGAAGACCCCACATTAGAGCAGGCGGATGCCCAAATGAGGCTGTGAACCCCCTGGAAAACTCCCACCAGACCAGGCTCCTGGCAGTACTTGTGACCCTGCAGGGCAGAGAAGGTGGGAGTGAAGGACACCTGAAGAAAGAGTTACAAAAGTCCAGAAAGAAGGATTGGGGGGGGAACACGTCTTAAGATTTAGTTTGGTTCGTCATTATACAACTCTGATTTGATTAGTCATAAATTAAACTAATTTCCCCCAAGTTTAGTCTACTGTGCCCGTGATCATAAATGGTGACCAATCTCTCCTTGTCCTTATCCCATGAACCCTTTGTTATATTTTCTCTGCCCTGTCCAGCTGAGAAGGGTGAAATGATAGAGTGGTTTTGGTGGACACCCACAATATGTCATCTTGTTCAAGAAACAGTAAGGTTCCACAGAATACTGCAGTTTCTGGTGACATACCTCCTCCTCAGGCTAGTTTTTATCATTTTCAATCTACTATGCAATAGGCTTCTGATCCCTTAGTAAGACAAACTCGAAAGAAACTACTTTTATTTTTAAACTGACCAGAGGGATATCCCATACCATACAACACCATGCTCAGTAATAAAAGCTGGAGGGAAGAAGAAGGGTGGGGAGGACATTTGTAGTGATGGCATTTAACTTTTCAAGTTACCCTTACGCATGATGGAGCTTGACTGTCCTGGAGATGGCAGAACACCTGCCTCACCATGGGGGGTGGTGAAAGAATTCTGTTTTGCTTTACTTGTTAAACTGTTAATATCTCAACTCACGAGTGTTCTCCCATTTGCTGTTCAGAGTCTGTCCCGTGCCCTGCTGGGACGTGTGAGCGAGTGGCTGCGCAAGGCTCAGCTGCCAGCTGGGGTTAAACCACCACAGACATTTGCAGTATCTGGAAACATTACAGAGGCTAAAAATATAACTACAAGATGACAGCAAAAAGTATTAATGCTGGACAGAATGACTTAATTAGGGAAGTGTACTACATAATTATTACTGTATAATTAGTGTTCCTGGCCAATTTATAAGCATATGAATATTTGATATTAAGTTGTCATGAGTCAGTTAGCAGTCATTAAAATAAAGCTATACAACCAATTTTTCCAGTTTGCTCTCATTATACTAGCAGATCCTTTTATCATCATGCTACACAGGAGATTTAAAGAAGTCATTAGGCCTTCATTTACTTCTGAATGCTGGTCATAGTCTTCAATATTCTAATGTATTTGGGTAATTTCAAGGTACAAGAGAGATATCTTCTTTCAAGCAGACTTTTCATCATTAACAACTTCAAAAACATCTATGCTTTTCAAGCAGAAAAGGTGGGTGCAATTATAACACTTTATATTTACTTTATAGCACTTGTAATGTGTGCATTATATGTGTGGCTGATAATGATGACTGAATTTGAGAATTATAAAGGAACTTGGCAATAATATTTTTGTATTTTGACCATATAATAACATACTTAAAACATAGAAATCATAGTTTTGCATTTACTTTGAGGCCATTAGAAATCATCTTCCATTCAATTTTAAATATCTTGCCTCCTTACTTAAATAAAAATCTTATTATGCATTTAAAGTGAAACTTACATAAGCAAAAGGGTTTTTGTGGCAATAATCATCAATTTCATATTGTTGAATTGTTTCAGAACTGTTCTACATTAGCATTTGATTACCATATCGTTAACATGAAACTCGATAAACTGCACCATTAAAAAGTGCTCTCAAAATTGAATGCAAACTAGCTAAGGACCTAAAAATAGATCTAGATTCTAACTGAACTTCCTTTGTTATGGTTTTTCTTCCTGGTTAAAATTTTGCTCTTTGGCAAGTTGCAACAAGCTAAATGTTTTTTTGAAGTATTTAATTGAATGTGCTATAATAATGTTTCAGAAAGGAGAAAAAATAGTTTATTTACTAAAAAAATTGCCCACAGTTTTGAACTTCATAAAGGACTCACTATAGCTTCTTTCATCAAAGAGCATTCTACACCTAAGTGGAGTTGATATAATTTGAAATCAGAGAATTTAGACTTTGATAAATGTCTAAAATGGCATTGAACATGTAGGACATATATGCAGAATTGCTGTAATGATGAAAGTGCAGAGAGAAATAAAACATGTTGCTGTCTGCACTTTGCAGGTAGTTTCCTCCTCGCTTGGATTTAAGTGTCCCTTGAAATCTTGTTGTTGCTATGTCTTCTGTTCAGGCAAAGAATCATCATTTTGAGTAATACCTATACAGGTGTGTGTGACTGGCAGGGACTGATAAAAGTCACCTTCACGGAGCTCATAATGGGCAAAGCCTGCAGCTCATACAGAATGCCACGTCTTTCACATCCAGGTTGTTTTATGCCCTTTCTGAGACAATTCAAGCACACGAGAGCAAGAAAGAATTACTTTATTATTTTGTGTACCTTACTTCAGGCAGCTGTGGTAACCCGACAAATTGCTCTACTTATCAGAAAACCAAATCCTGATGTGCAAAGATCTGCACATTGTTTGTTTGTTTTACATTTTAGAGGCCTGAACTCCCTGCTCTTAGGGTTACACTTGCACTGTTAAAGTAGTAGACAGAAGGAAGTATGACTGAAAGTGTTTCACACTTAAAGCAGTCTGTCACGATATCCAAAACCGTAAAAATATTTTGTAAATAATAAACTTAACAGTACCTGTAAGAAAAGGAAGAGACTGTATCAAAACCATCTCAATATGTTGTCTTTAGATAATGTTTTTTCTTGTTAAACTTGTTACTCCTAATTCCCTGAGAGAATCTTCAAGATAATAGTATCTGGTTAGTCTGGCTAATTTTGCAGAAAATGAGGATTTTTGGAGATAGTCTTAGTATCAGTCTTTAAAGTACATAACACAGATCTATCTTAATATGCATATTTTCAGTTGTACGCTGCAGAAAACCCAACAGTAGTTCTTACAGCTAAACTACTTAAATAAACATAGCACATTGTAGGTTTCTCTTTAAAAGAATTATTTTTCTATGGTTGTCTTTGTGTTTCATAACTAAGGAAAAGTGAAGGAAATCTAGTCCCTTGTGCAAATAAAGAGCCTCTTACTTTTGACCAAAGGCAGAAATGTAATGTTTCATCAGATAAAAAGTCAGTACCCAGCTGTGCAATCTTTCTTCTTTATTGTAAAAGTCTGGGAAGCATTAAAAATCAGATATTAAACTCAAAGGTCTTGACAATGTCAGTTTACTGTTCTTGCTAAAAATAACTTGAATTAAGCATATCACATTCACAAGGAGTATCCTCTTTGATGTCCCTTCTATCCATAAAATTATTTCAATGAAATCTGTACAAAATAACAAACTTTTGTAAACCTCTACAACTCTGCTGAAACACTCAAGTTATGTTAAAATTATATCACTGTAAGGGAAAAGAGCCATGTATTTGTTGTATAAGCTTTCTTTATCAGCTCACCTGCTATAAATTCCACCTTCACTATTTTTCATTCTTCTGCTTTTATTTGCTGGAATATTAAGTACATTTCTAGTTGACGTCAGCCATTTGCTGTTGCAGTGCTTATTGCAAAAATTCAACTGTCTTTCACTACAAAGAGACTTAACATTTTCCCTCTACTATGGAAATAGTTTAAAAAATAGTTTAGGCAAACATTAATTAATAAACAGACATTAATATGCCCACACTAAGGCAAAGATCATCATTGAACACAACTCTTATCATAAGGTTAGTTTTGAATAAATTTGGTAGGTATGCTGTCTTGTAAAAGGGTAAAATAAAAAAAAAAAAATTCTAAAAATCAGAACATTCTTGCAGAACTCTTATTTACAAGGATAAATTCAGCCTCAGATTTCTAAGGTTTTTGACCCCTTAGTCCAACATACCTGCTGCCACTGTACGACGGTTTGAAAGCTGTCACACTGCGAACCCAAAACATAAATTGTGCTCATCTCCAGTGCTGAGAAGGTGGAGGAATGCTGTTTAATCCCTTTTATAGTGATCTATATATGTATCTGCTACACCTACATAAATTAGGCCATTTTAGGGACTGGCTAAATTGGCATGTTGAGGAACCTGTCTTTTTCTTCCCTTCCTACTACTTAATAATAAACATGCCAGTGAGATTTTGCACTAGAATAGTCTTCAATGGTCTTTCACTTTTAGTTCTGTGAGATTAAAAAAACCTACTTCTTTTAATTTTCTTTTATCCATTCATGTTTGGACTTTGTTCTAATGTGTCTGTCATCTTTTCAACAGTGTAAGTCTTGTTATACAAAAGTTTTGATTTATGTTTCCACATGAAGAACTATAAAGGCATAAAGAAATATTTCCCAGGTTATTGCATTATAGTCTTTAGGAAATCTTTAGTAGATCACTTATAGGAGTGTTTCAAGAACAGATCCACCTTTAAGTGTCTCAGAGCTCATACTGAAGACTTTTTTTCTGTAGCTTAATGCATGCCAACCAAATACATTCTTCCACTAAAACTGTTTTTTTTCAATTCATGAAAGTTGATAAGATGTCAATACATGTTAGGCACCTAACATGGTATGCAAACTAAATGAGTTTGTGAGTTTTCCAGTTAGACACATTTCTGTATCTAAATAGTTGTGTTCATGCAAAGGAAAAATGCTTTTTACAAATTTATTTGATCTTCATAAACTTTTTCAAAAGGAATAAATTAAAGTGATTAATACAATTTATTTACACTTGTGTGGTGGGCTGACCTTGGCTGGCAGACAGGTGTCCACCAAGCAGTTATATCATTCCCCCTGTATCTACAGAACAGGGGAAAAAAATTAGATGAAAATGTTTGTCAGTCAAGACAAGAATAGGGAGAAACAGAACAAGTATCATCACAGGCAAAAGAGACTCAACTCGGGGAAAATTAATTTAGTTTCAATTAATTACAGAATAGTGTCAATAACTCAAGAAAAGTGAGTGAGTAATTAGAACAGAACCAAAGCTGCCCTCCCTCTACCCTTTGTTCTCAGGCTCCATTTCTACTTTTTGTATCTCAAAAGCAGTGCAAGGGCATTGTCTTGGGGTGACATTATGACAATCCTGTATCCCCTGTTGTCTGCTTTATGCTCAGATAATGTGTTCCGTAGCTTTAAGAAGCTGGGAGGAGCGCTGCTGGCGCGGGTTGTTTTGAAAACCCTCTCCCTAGATGTCTGGCCTTGAAGCGTGGAGTGGGGAAGACGACTCGGATTTCCATTTTTCCCGGCTTCCAGCAGGGTCAGCGGCAGCAGAGGGGTTTTCCTTCTTTGTTCTTCTATTTGGGCTGTTTTTCCTGTCTTGCTTTCTTGTCCAAGACATCAGACGATCGCCAGGAGGAAGGCAGGGAAGAATCCTCCAGGAAGCCACCTGAGAGACTTCACCGGCCCTGCAGGACCCCCTGGTGAGGGGGAAGCTACACCCAAGGGAAAACAGGACACTAAAATCCATCAGCTGTTCACTCAGGTTTAATAAGTCCTTTTATCTTCCCTATGTTTTGTGGGCATTTTGCTTTTGTTTTGTTAAATAAATAGGGGTTTTTTCACTTTCATCCAAAAAGTTCTGTTGTGGTGGGGGGAGGACGTGCCGGAGGCTCATTTCTGTGGGGCAGCCATTTAGTTATAGCGTTTGCCTCCTAAACTTGTCTCGAACCAGAGACAGGCATGGAGAATGGGAATTTTGGTGAGACCATCATCCTTCACCTCTGCCACTCCTGTTTCCTCACACTCTTCCACTGCTCCAGCATTGGACTCCTACCATGAGAGACAGTCCATCACAAACGTCTCCCATACAGGCAGTGGTTCCTCCAGAACTTCTCCATTATATGTCCTTTCCATGGATACAGTCTTCAGGCATGATCTGGTCCACCATGGGTCCTCTCCATGGGCTCCTGCCAGCACCCAGCTTCTGAATGAGCTGTCCATGGGCTTCAGCTTTCTTCAGGGCATGTCCACGTGCTGTACCATCCACAGGAGGCACTGTGGATATGTGCTGCCATGCTGTCTTCCTTGGGCTGTAGAGGGACAGCCTTCTTCACCAGGGTCTTCTTAGGCTGCAGGGTCTTCTCCTCACTCTGTTCTTGGCGCACCTCCTCCTTCTTCCCTGACTTTGGTGTCTGCAAGGCTTTTTCTCTTCCATGTTCTTGTTCCTGTCTCCTGGCTGCTCTTGTGAAGCATTTTTTGCTCTTTCTTAGATACGTTATCCCAGAACTGCTGTCAGCATCACTGATAGTCGCAGATACAGCCAGTGGCAGGACTCCCTTTGAGCCAACTGGAATTGATTCTGTCTGACATGGGGACAGCTGCTGGTGTCACCTCACAGAAGCCACCCCCCTGGTTCCTGTGCTAACAAAACCTTGCAGGATAAATCCACTAAAACTTTCAAATGACCTTTGACAAGGTCCTTGACAGGCTACTAAAGAAGTATGTAGGTGTAAGATTAGATGCAAAGAATTGATATGGATCAGGAACTGACTTGGAGTCAGGAAACAAATATTAAATAACCTATTTTATCAGAAAATAATTTGCTGCAAAATACAAAAGATCAATAGTAGAGTGTCTGGGGATTCTATGTTAGATCCACTGCTCATTATTTTTATTAATGTTCTGGAAAAGGAACTAGCAATGAGGCAAAAATTGCAGATTACACAAAATTATTTTGTTGGTCAGGATTAGAGAGGAATGCAAGGAATGTCAGCAAATGATATTCAAAGTTAGACACATCGGTAATGTCATCAAATAAAGAGCCAAGCTGATTAAAAAGCTAAAAACAATGATCACTGAAGAGAAAATATCGCTTGTGCAGTTCTAAATTACCTGTACCATTGGTTCTAATGTCACAACTCAACTCTGACAACCTCAGTTTCAAAAACAGTTGCAGTTAAAACTAAATCACAATAAATAAAGGTAGCATATGGAATTGCATACAGTGTATAAAAGCAATCATATGTACTAATAGTAACTAAAATATTATATATTAATTTTACAGCTCAAGAAAATAATTTCAAGTGGCTCAGAGGAGGAACAGAATAACAAATGTATTGGAAGATTTCAAACAAAAACATACTGAAAAAATTGATGCTGGTAATATCTATGAGTAACAACTGGTTTTCAGAAGTAAATGGAGAGATTCTGTTCTAACACAAAATGGAACTCAATTCAAAATTCATTTTCAAAAATCCTTACAAATTTTATAATCATGCACAATAACCTAAGAAGTTAATTATCCAAGCATGTCATGGAGATCAAGAATATTGCAATATTAAAAAAAAAAAAAACCTGATTTTATACAGACAACAAATAAAACCAAAGATGTAACAGTTGAAAATATCAAATTTGATGGAAATGAAACCTCTAAGTTCAAAATGTAAACTTCAGCGTAATACAGGCAATTACAAAAATACCTAAGGTTATCCTTTTATTTTCAGTGAGGCTATTACACTCTTAGACATTGAGGCTGCTGCTCTTTGATGCAAGAATACATCACTAAAAAAGTTCATGTATTCTCCAGGATGCCAAGCTCCTTTTGCCATCAAACCAGCCCTAGCTATGACTGAAGTTTTACTTGTCTAAGTAAATGCAACACTCTTCATTACATCCCATGTTAAGAAATCAAAATATTCCACAGTAGGCTGGGAAAAGAGCTCAGGCTTCTAAGCTGAGTCTTTTAAATGAAATACATACATGGGGAAAGAAAAGTTGAATTTTTAAAAGATATTCCTGCCTGGATTTACAGAACAGCTGAACTGGTCTAATTTTTCTGAAATTCTTCTAACTGCTTTTTTATATATTTGTAAATGGCAATCAGATCATTGGCAATCAGCCACTTGTAAATGGCAATCAGTGACAGGACTTCTGATGGGCCTTCATGTTAGACATTATATTCCCTAAATATTTGTAGCAAAGGAATAGTATCATCATTTTCATTGGAACATATACACAATGGGTATTTTACAGATTTCAGTATTTTTTTTTTTTATTGCTATTAGTTTAGGACCATATGATTTTGAGAAGTAATGATAATAAAATTGCAAATACATACTCTGCTGAAATTTTCTCATCTTGAATATAGTTCTTCAAAGATGCTGGTGTATTTTCAGATGGAAATATTTGCATATTTTTTCGGACTTCACACTGAAGGCAGCAATCTTAGAAGCCTCTGTTTTCATATTAATGGCACATTACACACTCTACCCTGTCAGTAAGTCAGTCTCACTTAATGGACAGAATAGACAGTTTTGCAAGTTGAAAATTAAGTAACCATATCATAAGACTGGTTGGGTTGATGCGGTTCATCTCACTTTTTTCTCAGAACAACTAAAATTGTGATGTAACCATTCAGACCAGATCTTAAACACTTAACATAGAAATGAAACAGGGAACCTTGAGGAGAGAGTAATCTCTTTAGTTATCTGTGGCTGGAGAAAACAGTGGAGGACAAAAAGTACATAATTTTTAGCCAAACGAATTCATTCTTCTTCAAATGGAAGGAAAAAGATACTAACAGTCAAAGGAGTTGGGTGAACTACTTTGGGCAATGAAAAAAAGTCACATACAAGGGATTAGGTTAGAATAATACTCAATCTGATTCTTACCATTCATTTCCACATTATATTCACATAGGAAAACATTATTTCTTATTTGAACAGAATAAATCAGAACAATAAATCTTTTGCTGTCTTTAATAAATTTTATTGGTTACAAAAGCTTTACTCATGGTAGAAGCTTATCAGGAGCAGCGTCATTTAAGATGTAGTTTGCAGACAATAAAATTTTGAGTTCAAAATTTGAATTGGTATATTCTTGATGGCCTGTGGATACAAAAACTTGTCTCAGCATCACCAGTGGTCTATCTCAAAGATTATGGTGGAGCATGCTGCAAGCATTTAGCATCATACAGAGCTTACAAGCCTGATAAGCTTACAAGTCATAAGAACAGATATTCGCAGCAGGTCCAGGAAGAACAATTTTACAAAGCTGACAAGACCTGGCACTCAGGATGGCCCAGTGCCATTCTGACAGCATTGTATTGCTTGCTGCTCCAGAGCAGTCTTGGTTACCCAGCTGAGGCAACACTGCACATGACTTTGGGCAGCAGGAGCAAACTTGAGAGACAGTCAAGCATGAATTTTGCATCCATTTAGATCCAGTGCACTGCAACCAGACATAGCATAACCTTCTTGGATTTCCAAAAAAAATTGAATCAAGCTCCTGCATGAGTACATGCCATTCTCCTGAACTGGAAAGGATAAGACTTAATGGACTTCTGATACCCATAATGCAGATGGAGTTACAGCAAGAACATGCTGAATCACTTAAAAAACCAAGTGCCTAAAAATAGGGCAGAATGTGCTGCTTAAAGGACTGTACACTTTCTTTGGCAATGTCTTATTTGTCCCTAAATTTGTCACCCCTCTCTCAGTGTCTTTTATGTATTAATTTAGTCTTTGCCTTGATAATCTTGTTAAAATGTTTAATAATGAGGGCTGCACATTGAAGTCTTTCTTGCCATCAGTGGTGCTTTCTTGTTAAAACTACTCTCATAAGATTCTGCTTTACAGAAACAAAAATTTAGGTACAGATAACAGAAAAATTTCTAATGTTTATATGGATATTTTAGAAAAAAAAAAAGATTACAAATAGATTTTTGTATAAGTACTGAGTGAAATCAGGTTTTTCTCTGCAGGAAAGTAAGTGATGAGAAAGAAATCTCTTTTCAGAGCATGTTTTCTTTGTATATCACTGTGACAGCATTTTAAATTATCCTCCTGCTGTGGATATATATATTCTGGTCCTTATTAAAAACACTGCAAATTTGGATTATCAAATGTCCTTGAATAATCAGATCAGGCTTTCATACATAAAGCAAAAAAGATACAATCTAGGAGAGTCTGCCATTTCAAACCTTATTTAAATTGCAGACAATTTCTCCCTTCCTACTCTTGTGCTTGTAAGAATTTTTACACCCATCAGCAGCTGGTTTCATTTAAGATATGGTGATTGCTTTGCTTGATGAAATATACACACTGGGTGGATGATTTATTGCTAATGCTTGTACGGTTTTTTGTTAATTGCTGAAAAATAGGGAATATCTGTTTGGCTTCTTAGATGCCTCTGCATTTTTATGCGTAATTTCAGGTAAATAACAGATATTCCTATCACCCGTGATCTACTGAAACACAGGCAGCTCCTAGGTCACTATTAGTACTTGATTCTTCTACAGATATTCCCAGTGCTTTTGAACACATTGGTATAAGAGGTGATGGACATTAGCATGATAAGCTAATGCATGACAACAATATTTTTCAAATAAAAGGATAAAATTTGTTATTGATTCACTGTGTCAATTTTTCTTCTACTTGTGCTTTACTTATTCTATTATTCTACTTATTCTTCTTTTGTTTTTTCTCCCTGCTTCAGTTTATTTTCTATAGCATGGATGTAGATAAAAAACTGCAAGCCAACTATTTTCCAATGGAGTATTTGGATGGCTTGTTCGAATATTCAAGAGGGTAAGGATCTTAGGCTACAAAAATCATCATAGTTACTTCAGAGAGAAAAAAATTAGTAACTTATTTGCATCCTGAAATACTCCACAGAAGCAGCAACAGCTAGGCACCATCTGTTTTAGAATTTTGAGAAACATTCAGTCTGGAAATAGAAAAACTATGCATTTGAGAAACATCTCATAAGGAATATGTAAAACAAATCGTTACGAAGTATTTTGCCACTGTGTGTATGTTTTGTATTAGCAAGAGATTTACACAGGCATGAAAGTGTGGAGTAGACAACTTATTCTGTAACAGCTAAATCTAGAATTGCACCTGATAAAGGTCACATGTGTCAAGGACAAGTGTAGATTATTTGTGTGTAGAAGTACTGATTCTTTAAGCCACTGACAGGGGATCAACACTTACACTTACGGACTTTGATAGATTCTCCATTGTGTGGGAGTGTGAGCTAATTTACAAGGACAGATCTCCAGCCAAAATCAAATGTCACAATTCTTCTGCTCCTTGGTTCTCTGAGCTGGCTTTAAATGTCAGGATCCAGAGATTCAAAATGGTGTACACACAAAGAACATTCAGAATTTTTTTTAAATAAATATGGTGGTGTTAGAAAGACATTTATACACACATATTGAAGTTATTTAGTGAAGAAATAATCTTTAATTCGGACAATAATGTAACTTAATAAGTTTATTAGCAAATACATGCATGTGTGGTACTGATTTTAAAGACTCTCCATCTGGTTGCAAGTACTTTTAAAATATAATGAGTTTGAGGAAGCTCTAGTACATGGAAATGAATAATACAAATTTCTTAGTGTTATTTCTGTACGCTAAGTCTATGAGGAGATGTTCTTACATATTGACCATTCCACTCTAATATTAAAGAAATTAGTTCATTGGTGCATGGAAATTTATTATAGGAGCCACTACTCAGAATACTTGTATTCCATCTACAAAAAATTTCCTCTTAAACACTGCTAGTGGGATCTAATAATCTAGAGGGAAAATGCTGGTTTGGATGTTTACTCTTAGCTGAAGGAAATAATTTTAAGTATAATTTTTTGGGATTTTGCTGTATGACAACTTCTCCAATGAAGGATGTGTCTCCCAAAAGAGTATAATGAAACTTAGACGGAGTCATAATGTTTCTTCTCAAAAGATGACTGGAAGATCAGCTTATAAAAAAGGTCTTTTCAACTCAAAGAGTTCAGCCATTTACTTTTCACAAAATGCCTCTATACTGTCATTTATTATAAGCTTTATGCAGCCAATACTTTTCCAGAACTTGACTGCAAAAAAATGTACTCTACAGAAGAACTATTTCCATCATGCTTTTGACAAAGCCTGAGACTATACTCTTACTCTTGAAACAGTTTTTCTCTGTAGAACATAAGCCAGGATTCACTTGGTTATAAAAAGAGATAACATGTCTCTGTCATGTTGATAAAATGACAGACAGAAAACCTTCAGTATTCAGTCCTTACAGGGGGGATAATTGGTGTACTTTACAGAAAACAGAAGACAAAAAGACTGAACAGTCTGTTCTTGACTTAGGGTTTAGAACTTCAGAACAAAAGAAAGACTTAGATTAAATGGCATGCTGTTCACTTACCTGGTTGCAGCAGTACAGCTGTATGCTTTCCTGTAGGCTGCTTTCACCACAACATAGACAGACCCATGTCTTATAATCATTTGTACATTCTTGTAGTTTTTTAAGTGCTGCCTAAACTTTACAGAGTTTTTACAAGCAATCTGTTGAGGTACCATTGAATTCTGGAATTAGGTTGTTGCAAACTCTAAGTGTCTCTTTAGATACAATCTTTGGAACTCCATTTTTTGTACCAAATGAGGGTACTCATTCAGCTTCTTTGGTGATGGGAAGTACAAAATTGCACAATGACTCTCCAAATGTCCTTGCAAAGGGAAAGCAAGTAGAGGAGAAATATGAGTGAGAAAGGAAAAAGTCGCAACATGGCAGAAAGGTAATAAAAGTAGTAGGTAGGCAGAGTCTGCTTCTGTTATCACTTCATTCTTTAAATTAACCAGTATGTATTATAATGTTGCTATTTATTACAGCAATATTATATTGCTATATTAAATATGTGCTAATTATTTCAGTCATAAAAATACCCTTTTATATAAGTCAAGGGAAAATCAGATACAAACACAAATAGAAGATGCAGCATTTTCTCTCAGTCTATCTGTTCTTTCTATGTATTTTCCCAAGAGAGCCTTTTCATTGTAAGTTACATTGCAAGTTACATTCTTCTGAAAATATTGCCTCTGTGTGTATTTTGCATATATCAAACACTGGCGATATCAGAACAGTAAAGATTAGTTTTGAAGACACTAAGAGATTATATTAATGTAAAGCGCTCTCATGTTCAAAAAACCAGTCATAATGTTCTCCATGACAGCAATCACTCTGTTATATTTGTGTATTAAGTAGGCTGTATTTAATCATGCATAATTATTAAACCATACATCTTTACATTCCACTTAAATTTCAACAGTCTGGTGCTATTCTAGAGAGGAAGAAACTTATTTGTTTTAAGGAAAAATTCAAAAATAACATACTGTTTTGAATGCATGACTCTTCAATACACCACACTGTCATACAAAGATAAAACTATGTTTTCATAGCTTTAACATAGGAGTAAATTAAGAGCTTCAATGAAATGCAAGAACTTAGTGAGGATTTATTGTAGAACTTTCATTAAATAGAAATTTCACTAGGAAATCTGTAAAAAAAACCTACACAAGAAACAGAGTACTGATCTAAAAATCCAAGATGCAAAATGTACTTGTAGATTTGTAATTTCTGAGAAACACTGCATTTTCGTTTAAGGTTTTAAACAGGGGCAATGATTTTTGAATTTACTAGGTGACATCACTGTCTCTAAATGCAAATATCAGCTACTTAATGACAGTTCTGGCATGGCTAGCAGAACACTAATGTGCTCAGTTCTTCAGCAGAAAATTACTCACTTCTATCCTAAAATCAGCAACATTTTGATTACTAGAATGGAAATTATTTCTTTAGAAGGGTATTTTTGTTTTGTTTTCTTTTCTTTTCTTTTGTTTTTTGTTGTAGTTCTTTGTTTTGGAGGGTTTGGGGTTTTTGTTTGTTTAGGGGGGTTTTGGGTTTTTTTGGCTTTTTTTGTTTAGTTTGGGTTTTTTTCATTTGTTTTGGGGAGGTTTTGTTCAGGTTTGTTTTTGTTTTGTTTTTGTTTGGTTTTGGTTTTGGGGTTTTTTTTGTTGTTGTTGTTGTTTTAAATCAGAAGACCAGTTTGGATTTTGGCTTTTTAATTCTCTAAAAAGAATCTTTAGTGAAATTTTTGTATGTAATGTCAAATCAACATTTTTACTGCAGCAGAACTTGGATGTGCATGATTCCAAATCCAACAGAGACTACTAGAGTAAAAACAAATCCAGGATATTAATTTCTTCTAAAACCATAGAAAATAATAAGTAGGTTGAATAAATTCTACTTCTGTCTGAATGGCAGGTCAGCGGTCAGTGATTAACATTTCCAATTCACTCAATTATAGCAGCATGAATTTTACACAGTTCAGCAAAAGTGCAAATAAACATTCTAAGTGTTATTCTGAGAGATCTAAATTCATAGGAGATTCAGCTCAAGAGAAAAATCCAGGCCTAAGCATACATAGTAGAGGGCCTAGAATGTTAATACGGACATTAAGCAAACATTTCAGGTTAAATATGTTGTCCACTGATTGGGCATGTTTTTATCAGTTATCATCCCATGTCATGATAAAAAAGTAATTCTGTAGTCTAGACTGTGTGTCTTACAAGCTCCTTTTGTGCCCGTGCCACTGCCATAAGGAGCAAAACCTGTGATCCCATTCCTGGGGAGGGAGAGAAAGGGGAAAAGTTGTTAAATTTTTTGGTTTCCACCTGAAAAGAATCTGAGAGTGAACTTCTGTGCTGAAGAGTACATCAGACAATCATGGAAATAAAATTAACAAAACAGAGGTCAAAGAACACTACAAAATCCATTTCCACCTGAATTACTAAACATCCTTAGCCAGTCTTATTATCAGATTTTTCACATCCAGAGGATGATTTTCGGGAACTTACTCTTAATAGTCATGTGTGCATAACACCTAGGTTTTGCAGCAATGCTTGTTGTATCTAACAGGGACAAAACCACTTCATTAAGAAACAGGGTAGAGACAGCTATACATTACTTGAAGGTCATGAAACAGAAAATAAATTTATTTTCATTTTTAAAAAGTTTTCTGTAATAAATGCAACATACCTACACCTCATTGCTGCCATTAATTTTATGTGGTGTTGTGAATCCTTCTTTGCAAAATGGCTAATCAGTGTGGGAAGATATAGGAAATTGGCATGAACAGTTACTTTTTTTCCTGTCTCCAGTTTATTACGTTTGGAGATATGATTCTGTGTACTTTTAACTTGTTGTTTTCTCACCTTTCTGTGCTGAGTGATGGAATATGGATAAAACACAGTAGTTTCTGCAAGAAAACACAACTGGATTCTGTAGAGATGTGTCTGTCTCAACAGAACTATGGAATTACATGGTATCTCCAAATAGTTACCACCTAAAATTCTTAGAGGAGCTTCAAAGTGGACTGCTGAATACATGGAGAAAATTTTCCAGGGACTGCAAAAAGATTGTGAATGATTTTATATTTCCCAGCTACACTGGACAACAGGAGAAGAAGGAGCTTTGTGTCAGGCAAAATCCCGTGCTTCCAGACTGAAAAACGCTGTTTCCCCCCAAAGAGTTGTATATGTTTCTTTGCTGAAGTGTGACTCTTAGCTTTAAGTGACCAAAGATTTACACAAGCAGATTTACACAAGATTTACACATTTATAAAACAATGTAAAAGAGCAAACCTCCCACCAAAAAAAAAAAACCAGCAATCAAAAAAATCCCCCAAATGCTTCATATTTAACCATGTTGGGAATGTTGAAACAAAAATAATGTTAAGACTGTTGTAATGCTATGAAGATAATGATTTTAAACACACACCAACCTCATAAATGCAAGTGAAGAGAGACTTATATATCACCCTTTATGCTTAAAAAGAAGGATCCACAAAGTAACAATGAAGATATGAAAGGACTGAAGACGTGACTTGGTCATGATAATAAAGAATATTACATTTTTGACCTGAGAAGAAGACAAATGACTACTTGCAAAGCATAGATAGAACTGCACGCCAGAAAGCAAAGTTTACTAGATAACCAACATATTCCATGATTAAATTTCATATTACAGAAGTAGTCAATCATGACTTGGTCATGGTTTCCAATTGACACAGGTTTCAGCTCAGTTAAAGGCAAAAAAAATTTAAAAAGGGCAAGGACCATGATTTAGAAGGAAGAAAACAAAAATGGAACAAAATCCTAAGCAGTTCCTCACTCATTTGTTATCTGTGATTTATAACCCAAGTCATACTAGTTTGAAATAACGCAATTCCTGTCAGTGCAAATTATTTTCATTGGCAAGTCATTGGCAACAAAGGTTGAAATAGTTAAGACGTCTCTATAATGCTGGCAAGAAGAACATTTCGAGTTTGTTATATTACACAGAAACCATGTACTATTACTGCGACCTCAAGTGGGAGAGGAATTTCCATATCACTTTTGAACAATGTGAAATGAATGATCATTTTGATCATATCACAGATAAATGAAGCATTGAATTAACTTTTTGGCCACATAAAGAAACAGTGAAAACACATAAAGTCATAGGTCTTCACTCCTACATCTTTACATTTATTTCCCTAGCAGTCACATTCAGAGCAATAAAGAATATTACATTTTTGACCTGAGAAGAAGACAAATGACTACTTGCAAAGCATAGATAGAACTGCACTCCAGAAAGCAAAGTTTACTAGATAACCAACATATTCCATGATTAAATTTCATGTTACAGAAGTAGTCAAAACGTGACTTGGTCATGATTTCCAATTGACACAGGTTTCAGCTCAGTTAAAGGCAAAAAAATTTAAAAAGGGCAAGGACCATAATTTAGAAGGAAGAAAACAAAAATGGAGCAAAATCCTAAGCAGTTCCTCACTCATTTGTTATCTGTGATTTATAACCCAAGTCATGCTAGCTTGAAATAATGCAATTCCTGTCAGTGCAAATTATTTTCATTGGCAAGTCTCTATCACAGAATCATAAGAAAGACATTTCTGTTATAGGGAACAATCTCGCATGATTTAAACTTTTCATGGGATTGCAAGTCATTTTATTGTATATGTTGATGTTTTACTAAGCTGGGAGACAAGTGTTGGGTTCAATCTGTTAAATGCAAGAATTGATCATTTCAGTTAAAAAAGTTTTGAGTCTCTATTAATGACAGGAAATCTCTAAAAGGACATCAGCTAATAATGTAGGCACACTCTATGTATTATATAGCTTTATATAGCTTTAAAAATAAGGAAAAATATTTACTTTGTGGTGCATGACCTGTAATCTTACGTACAAGTATATATACATTATATACAGTACATATGATGTATATATAATACATTAAATCTATTATACATGATATATATGTAATCTCTTATTTTATATAATATTATATATATATCTTTTATTGTATCTATTATATATATTATATATTTATTTCATATGTATATGTGCATATAAACACATATTACCTGTCTGCCTAAGTAGCATGTGCGGATTTTTCTCAGTGCAAATGGAGCAAACTGCATTGAGGTCTTGATTTCTTTCTTTAGAGATCTTTTCTTTCTCTGATTTATTTCTTTTATGACAATAAAAAATTATGAAAGTAAAAAATGAAGTTTTAGCTGTTATGTGATGCTAGAGAGGCTTTTTTCATTACCTGGGGAGAAGACTGATTTTCTGATCACAGCGCAGGCAAGTTCACAGCAATTAGAAAGCTGTTTCCCTCATAACAATCATTAAAGAACATGCAAAACAGTGTATTAATTTGCACTGATTTAGCTTCCATTGCTGCTCAAATGTCCTTCTGAGATTTACTCTGAAAATTAAATTGACATAACTATTATGCAATACGTATTTATGTAGTGGCATATATATATATATATGTATGTATGTATAAAACACCGTGTCAGAGCTGTGTGAATCTGACATTAAATTAGAACTATGCTACAAAAAGAGAGTCTTCTACAACAGAAGCCTAACTCTTAAAATTTTCTTTGAATTCTTGAGGTCATCCTTAGCTATTCTTTTTCCCATACTCTTCTGTGGCACAGACTCTGAAAGACACAGACAATATCTGAAAGGCCTGAAATAAAATTGCATTGAGACTGTTTGATGAAACAGAATAGCCACAAATCCATGGAGCCTGATGAGATTTACCCCAGTGGCCTGAGGGAATTGGCTGATGTTATTGCCAAGCCACTATTCTTTGTATTTGAAAAGTCATGGTGGACAGATAAAGTCCCTGGTGACTGGAAAAAGAGAAAAAGTTTTTCTTACTTTATAACATGGAGAAAAGACGCAGGGATCTACAGACTGGTGAGCTTCACATCTGTGCTTGAGAATCATGAAGCGGATCCTCATGGAGGTAAGGTCAAGACACAACAAGATGGTTGTCTGAGACAGCCAGAAGAGCCTCAACAAAAGCAGATTGTGCCTGACCAACCTGGTGGCCTCCTGTGATGGAGGGACTACAACAGCCAACCAGAGAAGACTGACCAATACCATCTGCTTTGGCTTGTGTAAGGTCTTTGACATGTTCACACATGTCACCCTTTTCTCTTAACTGGAGAGAGATGGATTTGAAGGGTGACATTTTGGTGGATGAGGAATTGACTGGATGCACTCAGACAGCGAGTTGTGGTCAATGTCCAGGTGCAGACTGGTGGAAAGCAGTGTCCCTCATGGCTCAGGTATGGGACCAGTGCTCTTGAATGTCTTCGTTGATGACACAGCCAGTGGGATGCAGATGACACGAAACTGAGCAAAGCAGCTGACATAACAAATGGACAGGATACCATTCAGAGGGACCTGCCACGCTGAAGGAGTGGGTCCGCAAGAACCTAGTGAAGATCAACAAGTCTCAGTGCAAGGTACCTCACCTCGGTTGGGCCAATCCCAGGCATGAGTACAGACTGAGAGAACTCATTTAGTGCAGCATTGTGGAGGACTTAAAGGTTGTCATGGATGGAAAGCTGGACAGGAGATAACAGTGTGCGCCTACAGCCCAGAAAGCAAATCACATCCTGCGCTGCATCAAAATAGGAATGACCAGCAGATTGAGAGACATGATTCTTCCCCTATACTCTGTCTTCATGAGACCCCACTTACAGTGTTGTGTCCAGCTCTTGGGACCTCAGCAGAAGAAAGACACAGACCTCTTGGAGTGGGTCTACAAGAAGATGATCAGAGTGTGTGAGACCTGGTGTTGTTTGGCCTGGAGAAGAGAAGCTCTGGGGAAGTATATGACAGGCTTCCTGTACATAAAGGGGGCTTATAAACAAAGAGAAAGAGTGACCTTTTGTATGGGCATGTAGTGATAGGAAATGGGGGATGTTTTTAGTTTTAAACTTAAAAATGAGTTCTTTAGGTTAAATGCAAGGAAGATATTTTCTACTCAGAGAGTAAAACGGTACTGGAACAGGTTGCCCACAGAAGTTGTGGTTGCCCTATCCTTGAAAGTGTTCAAGACCAAGTTGCCCTGAGTAGCTTGGTGTAGTGGAAGGTGTCCCTGTCCATGGCAGTGGGGTTGAAATTTCCCATCTAAGCCATTCAATGATTCTCTAACATACCATCTTATCACTGGGACATAACATATCAATTTTAAAACAAGCCACATAAATCAACTTAACCCTTTTAAAGAATTGTAATGCTTTAATGATGTGGGGAACTGATAAAATTTTTAAAACCTGAACAAAGGTTGAAATAGTTAAGACGTCTCTATAATGCTGGCAAGAAGAACATTTCGAGTTTGTTATATTACACAGAAACCATGTACTATTACTGCGACCTCAAGTGGGAGAGGAATTTCCATATCACTTTTGAACAATGTGAAATGAATGATCATTTTGATCATATTGCAGATAAATGAAGCATTGAATTAACTTTTTCGCCACATAAAGAAACAGTGAAAACACATAAAGTCATAGGTCTTCACTCCTACATCTTTACATTTATTTCTCTAGCAGTCACATTTAGAGCAATAAAGAATATTACATTTTTGACCTGAGAAGAAGACAAATGACTACTTGCAAAGCATAGATAGAACTGCACTCCAGAAAGCAAAGTTTACTAGATAACCAACATATTCCATGATTAAATTTCATATTACAGAAGTAGTCATCTTTCTCAGGCCAAGAAGAAAAAGCATACAGTGTGAAAGAAACACAGAAAATAGCGAGCTACAGCATCTCTTGCACCATTCTTCACTTCCTCTCACCTTCCCCATAATAGTCTCTGAGTCACAAGAACATATCACAAGAACCCCATGCACTCACCACACGTACAGAGCTGTCTTCAGCTCAATTCAGAAGGCACAGTTAAAAAAAAAAAAAAAAATGTAAGAAAAAGGGAGAAGTGTAAACATAAGCTGTACATCACGCTGTTGGCCATTCCTATCACAGAAGAATGTAATTGAGTGAGAAATCAGAAGCTATTTACCCAGGAAAAAGAAAAAAATGCCACATGAGAAAGACAGTCCATATATCTTTAATTCAAGCACCTGAAGAACTGTAATTTATTTGTGTAACAAGGAAGCTACAAACACTGGTTTCATGTGCTGACACACTATCCTAAGAGATCAGGGTTTTGCTAAATATCTGTAATTTGAACAGTTTTTTGTTAACATCAGTTCTCATAACTTTTGGCCTTGCTTCTCTGCGTTTTAAGGTTTAAATTGTATACTGTGCATTCCTCTGGCAGCAAGAAGTGGCATACCAAGTTTGCTCCCTATTGTATGATTACAATTAGTGTTATTAGGGACAAGGATGAAATAAGGGGGAACATCAATAAAATCTTTATCCGAGGATAGGAGAGGGGAGGGGAGGAAGGG
>VZRN01003949.1:187999-237508 GCA_013397935.1 Dasyornis broadbenti
AGGGGAGGGGAGGGGAGGGGAGGGGAGGGGAAGATAAAAGATACAAAGGAAGATAGATAAAACATACAACGAAAGAAAAAAGAGCACAAAGGGGAAAACAATGCAAAGGAAAAAAGGAATGCAAAGGAAAAAGAAGGGGGAAAAGGAAGAAAGGAAAATAAATGACTGCAAAACACTGACAAATCTCTGTAACATAATGAAGCAGGGAAAACATAAAAATAAATATTTGGCTCCCAGTTTCATCAATATTTCTCTTAACATTTCTTTTCTGTGTATAGGCTAAATTTACATCAAGTAGTCACGTTGTGTTTTTAATTTCACCAGGAGTATTAACAAGGTAGCTGACATAATGCTGGGATCCCTTGCCGTTAAAAGGACGTAGCAAAGTAAATATCACCTGCAGTAAATGTGATGGGAGAAGATGACAAACTGGTAAGCAGGAGGGAAAGAATTTCTGATATTAACAAAAGAGTTGAGCATGTGATTACATGAAAATTCTTGTTTATTGAGAAAAACACTATGTTTCTAGATTATAGTCCCAATTCCTCACCATTTTATTCGAATTTTATGTTGTTTTTCACCTTGTTAATTTTAGAGACTAAGACTAAAATATTGAAGCTGGTAATAAGATATTAAACTTTGCCAAAATGTGATCTAAGCTATGATTTGTTTGCATTGCTCTGTTTCTTCACATTAACAACTTCAGCATAAAATACTAACTTTTAAAGGGAGGAAACTTTTGTAACCTACATTTGTAAAAAGGATAACACTGTCAGAATAAAAATGATACCTAGCCACCCATAAGAACTAATAGTTTGTATATTAAGAAAAAATAGACAAGCCAAGAAGTTTAAAGAGATATGTTTATTTTATTGTAACCATTTTTCTGTAACTTTTACATTTTTTGTTGAGTTAAAATTTTTTCCTCTTGCAAAGACATCTGTAAGTATAATTAAAAGCAGATTCTATTTCCAGTAATTTTGGAAGCACAAATCACTTATTTCAGAGTGCATTGACTTTTTATTACATTCTTGAAGACTCACTAGAAAAAAAATCATTGTATGTCCCTTTCCTTAGTGTAAATCCTAATTGATACTTAATCTGAGTAATCTTTTACTGGATTACATTTACACTGTAATGGGTTTTCCTCGCAAGGTTTTGGTGGGGTCTATGGGGGGGGGCTTCTGTGACAGGCTGCCAGAAGTTTCCCTTATGTGTAAAGACCCAATGCCAAATGGCTCATAGATGGACCTGCTGCAGGTCAGGGCTGAGCCCATCAGTGATGATGGCATTGTCTCTGGGATAACGGATTTAAGAAGGGGAAAATTATATTGTGCAAAAGCAACTGCAGACAGAGACAAGAGGAGCGAAAATATGTGAGAAACACTCCTGCAAGGTCAGTGAAGAAGGAGGTGGAGGAGGTGTTCCAGGTGCTGGAGCAGAGACTCCCCTGTCGCCTGTGGAGACCCATAGGAAGGCAGAGATCCACCTGCAGCCTGTGTGGGAGACCGACACCAGAGCAGGTGCACACAACCTGAAGGAGGCTGCACAACCATGGGAAACTTCTGCTGGAGGGACCTTTGAGCAGGACCTGTGGATCTGTGGAAAGAGGAGCCCATGTGGGAGCAGGTTTGTTGGCAGGACATGTGACCCCATGGGGGACCCATGCTGGAACAACCGGCTCCTGAAGGACTGTACTACAGGGGATTGGCCCACAGTAGAGCAGTTTGTGAAGAACAATATCCTGTAGGAAGGACCCACACTGAAGTAGTCATGGAGAGCTGTCTCCTCTGGGAGGGACCCTGCAGTGGAGCAGAGGAAGAGTGTGATCAGTCATCCGCCTGAGGAGGAAGGAGTGGCAGAGACAACATGAGATGAACTGACCACAGCTGCCATTCTCTGTCCCCCTACACTGTTGGGTGGGAGAAGGTAGAGAAAATCAGAGTGAAGCTGAGCCAATGAAAAAGAGAGATATGGGAGAAACACACATTAATATTTAGTTTTCACTTCTTACCCTTTATTTGATTGGTAAAAAAATTAATTCTTTGGTTTTTAAATTTTTAACAAGTCCAGTATGTTTTGCTCATGATGCTAGTTGCTGAATGATCTCTCCCTGTCCTTATCTCAACCCATGAGACTTTCATTGTACTTTCTCTTCTCTGAGAGTACTCCTCAGCTGAGAAGTAGAGTGATAGCACAGCTTTAGTGGACACCTGTCAGACAATCAGGGTCAACCCACCACAACTTCAACTACTAGTCTAACCAAATCTAACCAAATCTACTAGTTCAAGTGTTGTGTCTTGAGAATTAATATGCTATTTTGTTTATATCTGTCTTCCTAAAAAAAATTGAAGTGACCTCTGTTTCTTCTTTGAATGATTTGAGCATTCCTAATACAATTGCAATGTTTGTTTCCTAAACACTATAACGTTCATAAAAACCTAGCTCCCTTTGCAAAGGGTTTAGTGAGAATTACAACATTTCACATTTTAGAAGCGCTAATTGATCCTGTGCTCACTCACCAGCCAGAGCAGAAGGAAGCCTTCTGACGACAGCCGAAAGGAGCTGCATCATTTGGGCCTCCTCTAGTTTCTGTTTTTGGAGCCAGGCCAACCTGAAATGGGTAAGATACCTTTCTAATTTCAATGTAGAACAGAGTAGAACAGTGACCTAAAAAGTTACCTCTAACCTCTAAGTGTGAGATCTAACATGTAAGATCAAAATGTTTTATTCTTTTCACTCAGTGTTGGTCCTGTTCAATATAATTAATGTGTTTAATACTTTCAGATTCTCAAAAATGTAAAATATCAAGGCTTTACCAGAAATACTACTTCATAGCAGCAGCAAGAACAGTAAATTGCAAATTACCTTCAAAGTCAATTACATCACACCAATAATTCTTCCTTACTTTTTATTGCAAGTCTGCTGGAGAACTCACTTCATGTAAAGATTCATTTTAAAATTCCCAAATGGCTAGTATCACAGAAGCTTAAAAATTAAGGGACTGCCAATAGACTTTTCAGGATTCAAACAACAGCCTGGGCTGGTGTTAATGCATAAAAAAACCTGCATACACTCTTAATGTGGCACAGCTTCAAAAAGTAGAATGAGGCATACAGAAACATGCAGAATGGAGATAGTTTGAGGAAGTGATACGTTTCAGGAAGTTGTTAGAAGTGTGATATTAACTCTTAAATTTCTTTAGTTTACGAAATATTAAAAAGAAAGATATTGTTGGATTTGAACCTGCTATACACCCTTGTCTTGTCACTACATACCCTTGTAAAAGATTTCTCTCCATCTTTCTTATGGGGTCCCTTCAGGTACTGGAAGGCCTAATTAGGTCACACTGAAGCCTTCTTTTTTCCAGGCTGAGCAATCCCATTTCTCTCATCCTTTCCTCTTAGGAGAGGTACTCCATCCCTCTAATCATCTTCTCTGTCTGGTTGTTCCCTGAATATGTGAGCAAGACCTGACCAGGGGCTTCTCCTGCCAAGCCCCAGGCAGCCGGGTAGCTCATGAGCTGAGGACAATGCTGCCTGTACTCTCAGCCTGGAGGAGTCCAGCAGAGCCCTTCCCCACCAGGCCCTTGGGAGAACCCCTCAGCACAGGCCTGGGCACTGCTGCAGGCCACACTCCCTCCCCTGGGTTCGTGTGAGCAGAGGACATCGCCCTAGGACTTGCTGTGACTCTCAGTCCTTGCAGTCATCTCCTGTTCATAAAGCTCAGGAGCAGGGGAAACACCCTGTCCAGCCTCATACCTCTTCAAATCACCTTCCCAAACAATGGCTATGGCTTCTGCAGGAGAGGGCAGCCATCACCTTTTGGCACTGCAACACTTCAAGCAACAGACCACAGTATGTGCCAGCTGAGACCTTGGACTTTGTGCAGAAAAGCCAGCCTGAGAAGGCAGGCCAACTCCTTTGCCATTTTAGTTTCTCACTGAGCTGCAGTGATAATGCCAGGCTCATTTTCTTTGGGGCTCCTGCTGGTCCCCACTGCACAAACATCATCTTAAGTGCTCCAGGACAGAGAAGTCATGGCGAGGCCTCCTTGTTTCCCTGTCTACTTTCCTGCGAGCTGCAAGTGGCGCAGAAGGTGAGCATCCCAGGACAGGGCTGGGAGTATGAAGAAAGGAGGGCGAGTACACAATTTGGAGCAGAGCTTTGTCCGCCCCTGGTGTACCATGCCAGTGACTAAGTAGACTTTGAGAGAAAGAAAAGCGGCATGTGGGCTACCAGATTCCAGAGGCATCTCTCAGTGCATCACTCAACCCTGGCCCAGGGCTCAAGTGGCATCTTGCTGACACAAGGGCAGCAGGTAATAACTTGGAAAAAACAGACTAAGAAGAGAAGCCCCTTTGCAGACTTCTACCTGGATCACAAGTAGTATGATAGGCCTAATTGTGCCACCTAGCAATAAATCCTGTCATCCACTGAAGTTAAAAACATTTTGTAACTGCAGCAGTTTTCTCTAAGCTTTTTGAGTTCACAGCTCTCCTGTAACTCTGGAATGCCCCTTGGAGGAGTCTGTCTGGGACTGGAGTAACACTCCTGTGAGGAGAGGCAGGGTGAGCTGGGACTGTTTAACCTAGAGAAGAGAATGCTTGGGGGAATCTCATCTATGAAATTATATAAGTATATATATGCCATATACAACAATAACAAGTAGAATACGAGTCACAGTGTGACAGCCAGGAAGCCCAGCAGTGTCCTGGGGTGCAGCACACACAGCACAGCTGATAGGTCAAGGGAGGTGTTTGCCACGCACTGCCCTGGCTCTATCTTGAGTACTGTGAGCAGTTTTGAGTGCCTCAATATTGGAGGACATAGGAGGAGTAGGGGAAGCTCATGGAAAGGGAGAATAGTATCTATCTGTTAAAAGACAAGGAGTAGTAGTTAATGGGAATGTACAAATCTGTATGTTGGGTATAAAAATGGTATAGATATGTGGTATAAGCTGTAAGCGTTGGTGAGATACTTCAGTAATGAGAATTAAATACAATGGAAAGATTAGAAGATATGTAAATTTATTGAATTGTGTGGGACTGAGCATGACACAAATAATACGGAATAAGGAATGGAGACTGTATTGGGTCTGGCTGGGATGGAGTTATCTTTCCCCATAGCATCCGTCATAGTGTGGTTCTTTGTACCTACAAGGGTGCTGATAACACATCAGTGTTTTGGCTACTGCTGAGCAGTACTCCCACAGCACCTCTGTCTCTCCAACATCCTGTCTGGTCCTCAAAAGCCAGGAGGCTGGGTGTGTGGGCAAGAGATTGGGAGGGTACATAGCCAGGACACCTGACCCAAACTGAACAAAGCTATATTCCATACCATATGACATCTGGTCAGCAATAAAAACCAGGAGTCTGAGCAGGAAGGAGCAGCAGTGTGATGAACTGATAGTAACCCCCATTCCCTGTCCTGCATCGTGCAAGGGGAAGAGCTAAAAGATTCAGGAGTAAAGCTGAGACTAGGAAGAAGCAAGGAATGGTGGGAAGGTGTGTGAACATTTAATTTAATTTCTCATTACTCAATTCCAATTTGATTGGTAATAATTTAGCTTCCAAATATTGGTCTGTTTTGACAGTGCTGGTAATTGTTGAATAATTCTTCCCTGGTCCAGTTGAGGAGGGATAGAGCAACTTGGTGGGCACCCAGTGTCCAGCCAAGGTCAACCCCCAGTCCTCATGGGGAGTTGCTGAGGGAACTGGCGTCATTTAGCCAGGGGAATAGGACTCTGAGGGAAGATCTTACCACTTTCTGCCTCTGCTTCAAAGGAGGTCATAGAGAAGTTTCAGTCTCTTCTCCCAAGCAGCAAGTGATAGGACAAGAGAAAATGGCCTCAAGTTGTGCCAGGAAGGTTTAGATTAGATTTTAGGCAAAAAATCTTCACTGAAAAGGTTGGCAAGCACTAGACTAGGCTGCCCAGGCAAGTCATTGGTCACTATCCCTGGAGACATTTAATAGGCCTCGTAAATATGGCCTGGCCCTTGAGGATATGGTTGAGTGATGACCTTGACAATGTTAACAGCTGGACTCAAATCCTAAAGGTCTTTTCCAAACTAAAAAAAATCTTATAAAAGACAGAAATTCTGCTCTCTTATGATCTTAAATATTGATATGAAATGGAGGTACTTTTTATTTAGCAAAAATAGCACAGATGACAAACACTTCTTTTAATGCCACATCTTAAGAAAGATGTTTCATGTTCTCATCAAGGGGAAGGTAATCTAAAATGCCATATTCCAGGAAATATATTTCAACAGAAAGCAGTTGCTACATCATTGATCAAGCCGATGGCACTGGATTTAAAAATAACACAGACATGGATAGATCTTTGGGAGACAGCAAAACACTATTACTTCTGTCACATTTAACTGCTACTACAATTATAAAATATATTTTCCTTAAAAAAATTATGGAGACAAAGTAAGCAACAGGGAATTTTCATGTTTCATCTTCAAAAGGACATTCTCTGATGGAAACACACCACTTTCATGAACATAAGTGAGAGTTAATCACAGAAGAGTGAAGAAAATTACGCAGACATAGATATACTAAAGTGGATATCTCCTGACAATGCCCTGGTTTAGCTCATTCTTAAATTTGAGCCACACCTGCTAATTTTCCCATGAATGGAATAACTTCAAACTATGAATGCATTGTTGTTCTAGTGCTGTCTGTGTGTGTAGTGCTACACATCACAAAGGAAAATTGCAAGAAACATGTAATACAAGAAGTAATTCTCTGTAACAAAGTGTGCCAAAATTGTAGCCTTTATTTGTGGAGTATCCCCAAAGATTTCAGTTCCCCAAAAAGGGTAGCAATTGAAGGGCACTGGAATCAAGATTTCTATTAAAAACTGACATGTTTACAGAATGGAAAGGGGGGAGAAATAGTAGCTTCTAGTCTCAGACTTTTTCTTTTGCCTTATTTACAATGCTTTGCATTCTTCCTCCATGGTGTGCAAATTTAGTAAGCTTAACTAACAGATAAGAGAATGGATAATATAATAAAGACGTGAAGAGCTGCTGGATAGAAAAGTCTGCTTTTTCTTAATAAATTTTCCTGTTCTTACTGACGAAGGACATGAGCTGAAATCCAAGTCCCTTGTGCACTGAAAAATAATTTGTCACCTGTCCTTTATATTTATCTCAGTAGTATTTCCATGCTTTGTCAAAATATCCATCAATCCTGGATTAACTCCCTAAAGGAAAAAAGTAAGTTTGTTATCTTTCCCAGGGACCCAACTTTGGCAAATTACTGATATACTTTTCACTTACAGAGAACATACTTTAACTTGAATTCCTTATTTGGTCTCCTGGCACCCTTCAGTTTGGCAAGTAAATATTTTTGCAGTGCACATTTTCAAATGTAAATTATTAAAATTTACTATATTACATTAAATGTAAATTATTAAAATTTACTATAGATGCTAACATTGCTCTCCAAAATTATTTAAATGGCCATGTCATTCACATATTATCATTGTCACAGCTTCACCTCTAGAAAATATTTCATCTGCAAGTTATTTCATATCTTGCTCTGAGGTTATTACATAGATCCAAAATGATCCATATTTCTTCAGTGCATAACCACTAGACATGTTCTCAAAAAGGATATTAAAAGATCAAGAAGCAACATGACAAAAAAAAGCAGGATATAGAAAAGATGTCACAAAAATAAGCTGAAGACTGGAAATTTTTGCTCAGAAAGAAGGCAAGTAAAAAGAGATATTATTTGGCTTTAAAGAATGGCAGATTAAATCCATTTCAAGATGTCAGCATGTAGAATTAATTTGACAGGTGGTGGGGGGATTAATGTCTTTATTGTTCTGGCAAGTAGAAAATATTGTTAATGTTTCCCCAGGCATTTTCAAGACCCATCCTTGTTACTTAAAGGTCTAACTGTGATGCAAATGAGTTTGGCATTTTATTTTACTGAGTGGCAGTAAAGGAAAAAACTTTGATAGCCTTTATAGAGGAGGACATCTAACTGCTTGGTCAGTATGTAAGATAAATAGAAAAAACAGCTTTACACTTTTCCTACGTAAAAGCTCAAAGCTCAAAGAAACTCCTTATGCGTTTTTCCCAAGAAGGGTTATAGACCTCTAATTTATAATTTATTAATTGAAGTAAGCCAAAACTAGACTACTGGTTTTAGTGAGACATGATAAAAATTACGAAATACAGTAATACAAGTAATACAAGTGCATACAAGTCATACAACTATAGAAACAGTCATACAAGTGCTTCAAACAAAGAAGTGATACATGAAAACTTTGAAATAAAATGCAACACAGGGAAAGAAGTAAGATCCATAGCATCAAAATTTACATGGGATTGTTAATCTACAGTATCTAGTTATCAGCAGCTGCATAGACAATTTTAATACATAGAAGTCTTAGCTAGCGAAGTCATTAAAGAGTTAAATTACTAAATATAGCAAAACATTAGAAAATGTACACAAGACAATAAGCATCACATTACTGCTGATACACATAGTGAACTGTCAACTGATATGATAACAGGATAGTAACGAAAATTTAAGATAACCATAAGAAACTGGTTTATGAACTATAGTAACTTCAGGTAGACAACAAAAGTCTACTGAAATTTACTACTTATCAGGAGATGTCTGAATAGTGGCTGATGTAATGAAGTTTCTGACATTCTTCATAAAGAAATAAAATTTGTATTGTAAATGTAGCAGCAATTTTTCCTGTGTAGAAAAAGGCATACAATAATTACCTTTATATCATATTTAATCTACTAAAGACTCTTTAGCTGTATATTAAAAGCTGTATTATAAAAGCATTCCAAATTATGTAAGAAGAGAGGCTGTCGCATACTTCAGGAGCTTTTGCAGTGTATAAGAGAATGACACTGTAAATGGTCCACAGACAACTGAGAAGCATATCCAAGGTTCACACTATGTGGATGTGTTGAATTAATGTAGTCAGTGGCTTAGCGATCCTCTTGCAATCAGGGCAGGTAACATTTAGGTCTTGGAGGAAGCAAATATTTCCCAAAATGTGAAAGTAATAAAACCAGCAGGAATAAAACATTATTTGCAACAACTTGCTGCTCTCAAACATAGAAGCAACGAAAGTACTTCTCGTCTGAGTTTGTGGTATGATGTACAGAGGCAGAGAAGAAAAGGGCCGTGCAGGAGTGAGCCCAGCTGTTCTTTTCAATCTGGCTCCTCAGGGAGGAAAAACAGTGAATCTACTGTCACCGTACACTCAACAGACAAACTGCACCTCACACTTCCTGCAGCACTTCGTTTCTTCACAAACTTGCAGATTCTTTAAGTCACATTCTCTACAGTTGTTAAACAATTTTAAAAAACCCTTACAGATGCCGTATCTGAAGTCAAATTCCAAAGTCTAAGCTAAGATGAACCAGAAATTAGAACAAGCGTTTTCTCAAATACGTATTTTATCATCTTAGATCACACTGTGTGTTCATCGAACCCAGAATATAATTTCATCACTGGATCACTGTACAGTTTGTCAAACTTTCCTGGAAGATCTCTTTCATTTCCATAACTGTCAAGTATTAAGTGGTTGTGACAGATATAAAATTGCTCTAAATCTTTTATGTTAACTGGACAGCTGTGATACTTACTGTACCAATATGACTTTTTAATTTAATTTTGTCAAAAAGGGGATATATAAAGAAGAACATAAGAAAATTAACCAAAATAATTTTAGTCTTCATTAATACTTTAGAACTCTGTCAAGATATACCATAAGAACTCATGGAATTGGGGGAGGAGAGGGAGGAGGTAGTAAAATGTAAGCAATTGCAACATTATAGGAGGTATTTCCTAAAATATTGTTAATGAAAACCCATCCGACACAAATACACATATAGGTGTTTAGGGAAGCTATTTACACTATCATGGGTAAGAAGACTTTAATACTTTCGAAATGAACATGCCGGTTTCAAAGTCTTTACTTGCACTTGTTTTTATTTTCACTTTGAGAACAGAAAAAAACTTCATTTCCCAAAGTCACTACTAGCAACTAGTAAGAAAATTCCTAGAGAAAAACTCTCATATGCTGATTCCAGTTGAGTTTACTTGATATCACAGTTCAAGAAATAAATGAGTGAAGTTCTGTTAACATTGGAAGTCCTTTGCCTGAAGGACTTGGAGTACTCAGCAGGACTTGGAAAATTCATCAGAAGTATCCTGAGATCTGTAAAGATAAGAGACAAGGACGTAAGCCTATTTGATTAAATATTTAAATCTTAACAGACGTCTGCTTCTTCAGACAGAAATCTTAGTCCCTGGTCCATAGGACATTTGAAAGTGGCATCATGCTGATTTATATCAAATATTTAATTATCAGGACATGGAGAATGACTTTGTAGGTAGCAGCTGGGCCTGCCTTCTGTGTGGTCCTAATGAACTGGCTGTATATTGGTACAAAACAGAAAAACACCAACATAACAGACACCACAAGTCTGTATAAGCTGTCAGATTTACCAATTTAGTGTTCCACTTCAAGGACCAGTTTCACAATTGTTAACACTGTATATATATCTGAATTTCAGCCTGGATATTAGTATAGATCAAATAATTTTTCCCAGTCTTTCATGTGTTTCTTGAGAAATCATGTAATTCATTCTGGTTCCATTCTCTACAGGCTGGATATGCAGAGGCAGATGGGTCTGCACCATTTACTCAAGGGACCACAATGTTAAGCCTCACAACAAAGACTACATAATTGTTATTTTTGTAAAACTAGACCTCCTATGTGATCAGATCATTATGTCAGAAGGAGAAAAAGTTGGCTTCAGATCTTTTCTGACAGAGAAAATAGTTGGAGCTTCATTCCTTACATTTTGCTTGGCCTATTCCAAGGCAATTCCAGTATTATACATCTTGTGGACATTCATGTACTGCCTGTTAAAATACGTTTTTTCTATACAGATTTGATAAAATTTGATAAAAACAAGAATAATTTTAAAATAATCACACCTACTTCTTGGCTGTTAAAGTTTGTGTTTGGGGGTTTTTTGGAGAATTGTTGGGGTTTTTCTAACCAATAGTTATGCAGCAGTACTAACAGTTTGTCTTTTGCCATCTGTTATTTTCTTTAAGTGGTATGTTAGGTTTCATTCTGCATGTTAAATAAATAATAACGAAAAATTTTTTTAAACTCAAATTTCAGAATTCCATCATTCATAATTTTCAGTTTTCTCTGAACTCTCTCTTAATTTGTCACCATTACTTTCAAACTAAATATTCCTCTAGCACCTTTTTCCGATTAAACCAGATACAGAAAAAAAAACTGAACTTTCAGTGTTATACCAAAGTATTTATTAATATTTTGTTGCATGCAAAGACTTTAGTTATCACAGAATCACAGAATTGTTTATGTTGGATGGGAACTCTGGATACCATCTCATCCAGCTACCCTGCTCAAGAAGGGTTAGCCAAAGCAAGTTCCCCATGCGCATCCTGATTTTGAGTATTTACAAGGATGGACATTTCAGAATCTCTCTGAGTGTACAAATTTGGCTGGGATAGAGGTTACTTTTCTTCACAGTAACTCATATGGTTCCATGTATTTCAGCACATGTAACTAAAAAAATCCAGAATTCCTATTATTTATAACATTCATACAAAAATTACTGCATATTTGATAAAATAATCATGCAGCATGGAAGAATGGTAATAAGATTAGACCAGTGATTTTGTCTATTTAAGTGAAAGAACTAAGAAATTCTCCTATTGAACCTCTCATATTTGGATACTGTATAAATTTCTGATAGAATCAGATAAAAACTCTTACTTGGTAATTGACCGGATATCTCTAGACAAATTAAGAATCATGTTTATCTCTGTATATCAGGTTTACCTCAGGAAATAGTTTCTTCACCAGTTTCTGTACAAGATACTGTATTACATTTACATCCTGAATATTTACCCTAAAGTACAGACATTGCCAGTTTCTGATACTATTCTACACAAAATCAGCATACTTCCACTTAAGGTGACTTTGTTTTACAAACGATGTATGGTACCTTCATAAAACTTAATTCTATGATTTAAGTAATTTAAATCTAACTTTATGTCATCAGTCTCCAGCTGCTTGCAGTGCTCAGACAACCACTGGAGGTATCTGGAAGATGGCAGTTCAGCCTTTCAGGAATTAAAAGTTTACTTTCATTCTTTACAGAGCAACTGTGGCAAAGAATCTTTTGAACACATGTAATGCCAAAACTTTGAAATGTCCTTTTACAACTCAAACCATCCCTTTTTAACTGGGGTCTTGCAAAAGCCAGAGCACCGAATAATTTACCGGGTGTGAAAACAGTTCCCAGGAGATACCACCTTGTTCCAGCTTGAAAGGAATCATCAGTGGTCTTTCTTAGCTTAGGATCTCAGTTCAACAGGGATCTTTTCCATCTGAGAATAAAAAACCCTCTAGTCCAAATTCAGCTCTACATTTATCATGGTTATATTGCTCCTCTGTCATAACTATCACAAAGTTGGCTTTTAGAAGCAAAAACCAAGCTTGCATTTACCTTCAAAATAGTATGTAATCATATCTAATTACAGATGAACTTACTTTACCTCTCCCATGCCCAGTGAGTAGGGCACTGACCTGAAAGATACGTCCATTTATGCCCTAGTTCTACCTGAAGTGAATTTATCCTTGCAAAAGCCTGACCTGGCTCCAGACTTAAAACCTGAGTTACTCTGGGTTAGCCGAGCCTGGAGGCTCTGGAAGTATTCGCTCGTACTGAAGTGTAGGTGTATCTTGGGCTGGTCCATTGTCGTAAACACTGGAGTTTCACCTCACTCATCTTGATTTCCGAGGCAAGGAAGAAAGAAGCCAGGTGCATAAGCAAGAAAGGGGCCACCGTGGAGTATACTGGCTCTGTCATAGGAATGGTGGAAGACACCATAATATGCATCCACATGCCAAAACAGACAGTATAAAGATCTTACTATCCTGCTTGGAGGAATCCGTCTCCCTTCTGTTCCATCTGTGGTAGACAAAACTTTTTTATCAACCATTTTTGTCAGCTAAGGAATGTGTCTTCAGCGATGCTAATGTCTTCCTGTTCTTACGCTGTAACAGCAACATTGTAGAGCAGCTGCAAAAAGTTTCAGGCTTTTTGCTCCCACTCCAAGCTCGGTTCAGGCCTTTTAACTGGTCTAGGAGAGTGCTTAGCCTGAGCACATATGCTCAGATTACTAACCTGCACATGGAGCTATACAGCATCTGGACTGGCATTGGCTTACTTCCAGGAAGCTTGAGGACACTAAAAATGACGTCTAGCTGTACATCTGTATATTTGTAGAAACAGGCAGAAGTCGGCAATTACAAGTCTGCCTAATTATTAATGATATTAGCAGATTATGGTTTTCATCCAGTCTTTTGTGCAAGCCCAAGATCCACAAGCAGTGTTAGTGGGTATACTCCAGGCTGAAAGCATAAGTCTTTGAGTAAAAAGAACACTAAGTAGAGGCACAAAGGACTTCAATGGACAGCATGAGACTGGGTTTGGGTATTGTGACTGACCATGGGTAAGCAGACTGGCCTACTTTCCTTTAAGCAGGTCACATTTTATTTTACTTCATTCTTGCCTGGTTCAGTTGATTGTCCTTCACTGAAAAAAGGCAATTTATGCTATTCCTGGCCAACATTAAGCAGCAACTGGCTTAGCTTCTTCAAATTCTCTGAGTGAGGATCACCTGTCTCCAGCAAGGTTATGCCAGTAGTTCTTGGAATTTAACCGGTTCCTTAGAAGCTGCTGATTCACACCGTAATCCTATTAGCTATCCCCACCTTAGCCACTCCAAAATCTTCCTACTGCACAGGTAGTGAGATCTCTTGGTTTGGGGTATTGTGACATCTTAGTCTACTTTACAGATTGTACAAATTCACCTATTAAAGGGCAGTTGTCAGCTGGGAAACTTTAATTTGTATAAGCAAACTTAGTGCTCCATTAAGAGAAAAAACCAGCAATAATTGGATCACAGTTCCAGCTGAGAGTCAACAAAACCAGGAAAACAAGAATGGAAGCTTTTAGTGGAGAACATGCGTAGTACTACTACAATAAAATTACGTTTCTTGTTTTCACCCAGGAACCAGCTACTGTCAGAGAATTAAAGTAACGAAATCAAAGATAAATGGGTCCTCTGAAGAGCTAGGGATCTCTTTTCTAAAGAAACATAAGTGTGTCTTGTTCAATAAAATAAACACAAAAATAAAACCCTGCATATTATGTTCTCCTGCAGCTTCTGATATGTATTATTTTTAAGAAAAAGTAGAAGAAATCCATTGTGTAATTATGTCCTGAAATACAATTCAGTAACACACATATAGGCACTATATAGATCATTGCAACTTAACTCAAGATCTAAGCCTTTAGCCGTAAATGAGATGCCTAAATTGGTTGACTGGCCCTTATTGAGTTCAACATGTAGAAAAATGTCTGGATTTACTACAAGGCAATTTGTAATTTAACTATCTACAAGATGTTAAAAGCTTCTTAGTGTACAGTTTTGCTGCAGACAGCACACACTGCAGCTTATGTAGAGCTTTGTGAGCTAGGTTTAAATTGGTATCCATTAGTGCACCAGTGTGTACTGCAAAGCCAGCACAGGAGAGTGGATGAATATTGTGACAATAGTGCCAGCTTTCTTTACAAAATTCTGTATATTTTTGTTATTCAAGTGTTGTCATTTACTGTCAATGAACAGCTTCCCCCAAAATGAAACACTTGTTTTCCTACTGCTTTTGGTTTGAAGAAAAATTTGCAGATAACCTTCTGTAGTTATCAAGGAAAACGTCCCAAAATTAAACTCCTGTTTTCTGATTACCTCAGATCTTTTTCCCAAAAAAAGCATGTCGCTAATCTTGTGTCAATGTAAAGCCACCTTAGAGTGACCTGATACACCTTAGAAGAACCTGTGCTTTGACAAAGATGAGTGGAAAAAGTCTGGGGTGAATTAGAAAATTCGCAACATACTACAGTGATCAGAGTGACTTGTGCAAGGAGGACTTAATAGCAATTCAGAACCTGAGTTTCCAAGATCTAAAGACACTTGCCTCCTAGCAATTATTAACCAGCAGTAGCAAGAGAGCGTAGAACAAAATGAGATTTGTGCTTACACTAATTGTCTTCCCAAATAGCAGAAGTGACCATTGGAAGAACATATCTCAAAGAAATTTAGTTATTAATCCCAGGAATATGCAGGGACTCTCCCTAGCCTGTCTTTTATGGGTTCTCATTTCTACCTCATGTCAGGATAAAACTAAATACATGGGAAATTAGCACTGATGTTTCAGGCTATTTAGGATGAAGGAGAAATGACACCCAAGAGCAGCTAGGACACACATCTATGGCCTGTTCATCCTGCAGCACAAGTGACAGATGAAAAGCATGAGCAACATCATGAACAGCTGCAGGTTGGAAATAGATCCTATGTATGAGTGATTTAGTGTCAAGATTGATCAATAGACTTCCTCAGTCGGGCCAAACCTGACAATAAAAACAAAATACCATTCCAGTTAGTTGTAGGGAACATTTTGCAAACAGTTATCCATAGCCTTAATATGGCTTGGCTGGCAATAGAGATATGCAGGAAGCAGTCCACAGGACTCCAAAGAGCTGCAAGCTATTCAGCAACAGGACATCAACACAATGTTCAAAGACAGTACAAGACAGGAAGCATAATAATACAAAACAAGGTATTTTGCTACTAAGCTGTGAGTTGGAGAAGTTAGTGTTTCATATTTTATATTAATGTTAGTTAATAATATCTAAATATCATGCTAGACATAAACCCTAGAAAAAAAACTGTATTCCCAGATCCAGGAAATCCATAGCCCTCAATGCCTACCTACACGTAGCCTGAAATTAAATGAAATGTAGAAGAAATAGCAATTGTTAGAAACTAAATTTAGAAGCAATAAAAGGAGATGTGCTTGTTTATAGTTAATGGTCCCCGATTAATGTCAGCTGGTGGCTGTGCTTCCCTGCTTCAGAGTTTTGCAGTGCAATGTACCATACGCTTACATGACTCACTGCCCACAGGCAGGGCCAACCTGTTTGGTGCAGAAGAAGAACTAGCAAGAACACTGGGGCTCTGACAAAGCAGATGGAGCTGACAGTGTCCTGTGGATACAGCCAGAACCTAGAGATGAGGTTCTTGTGTGCAGCAACAGTGAGAGAATTAATATGGGAAGTATACTCTGTTCCTTTTGCTGCTTTTCTGGTTTTATTTACTGTGTGTACTGGTATACAGCAACGAGTTGTTATTAGGCATGTTCATATCCTTCCCTGTTTGTTGTTTTTTAGTTTTTCCATCTTTGATTACCACTATCCTACACCCATGTGGTTTTTTTACTTGGCACTGGATTCCCCAAGATACAGAATTTACTGAACTGCCCATTTTGGTATATCACACTCATATTTTATTCATTCATTTACTCAACAGAAGTCTGAAGCAGAAATGAGCAGTACACCAGAGTTCTCTACAATCTAGCCTAATGCACATGCAGCAGCTACAAGAATACAATGTAGTGCACAATGTAGTCTTGTAATCTTTCTTTTCATCAAGTACAGTTTGCAGGTTTTTTTGTTCAGTAATGTCTATAGTATTTCTGTTCATAAATAAGGATGGGATCCACAGACTACAAGATTTCCAGGACATATAAAATACAGTTTATAGCTGCACTTTACCTAAAGCAGCGTGAATCCTCCTCCAGAGGTAAATATTTAGTATCATTAATAACACATTATAAGCTGTTTTATAAATCATCCTATCTAGATATTTTCTATATAGTAATTATTAAAATAATTTATCTGAGAATCCCAGAAAAAAATAACTTTTTGATTTCCTTAACTGAAAATATTTCATCCTCTCCCTTTATCTTAGTAACTTCCTTAATAAAGACATCGCTAGTAAGGAAAAAATCTCTGATTATATTATAAGCATCAATTATTCTTTTACCTTGGGTATAGTAGCATTGATGTTGTACATTGCCAACTTACATAAAAGGCTTGTATTCCATTTATATATCTTTATATTCCAATGGAAGAAGGGCATACATTCATGTTGTTGCTGCTCCTCATAGAAGTGGGGAAACCTGGATATGGTAGTTGAGAGTTTTATATCTGTGTTTGGAAGAGATTACTGACTTTGCTAGTATTGTTAGCATTGTTTTGGCGGTGCCTGTTCTCTGGTGAATCACCAGGTCATTAGAGAGACCAAATAACCTTGCTATCAAGCTTTTAAAAGTCAATAGAAAACCCTAGGAATTGTCATCTTCTCTCTGACTTCTTTAGAAGGAAAGGATCTTCAGTATCACTACACTCAGCTGCATTGTGCACCATGGATGACTAACAGAGTCAAAACAAGGTATTTTTCCCATGAATATGTTTGTTCTAAAATACCGAGGACCACATGAGGAAAATTAATGACATCTCTTTTCAGGGATTCATAGGTTCTGATCATAGTAGTGCCTCTCACTCAATTTCATCTCATTTGCACGTGTGCTGGTTTTGCTTGGCCCAGTTTTTGTTGGGGGAAGGGGGTGTGCCAAGATGTTTCTTGTGTGATACAAGCAATCCATTTGCTCCATGTGGCATTAGTGGCATGGTGATTACAGGGAACCTTTGCTTTGAACATCCACCCTAGCACTGGTAATCGGGGTGCCAGGAGGAGTTGTGCTTCAGTGCCGATTACCTCTGAGGCAGCTCGGACTCCTTCATAGGCTGCCAAGATCTCTTTCTCTGTTGGGGTATAGTTGGCTTCGGACCCTCTGTAGCTTCTGCTCCAAAATCCCAGGAGGAGACGGAGTGAATAGATGTTGAGGGTGCCTGGCATTTGGCCAGGGTCAAACCACAACAGCACGGATCTTCCTTATATTACCAATGCATATTGTGAGTGTGAGAACAGTGGAGAAAAAAAAAAAAAAAAGACTCAATTATCTGTTTCTCAGTCAACTCCAGAGGTCAGAAAAGCACTAAAAACTGTCATCAGTCATTGTCTTCAGGACAGATGGTACTCTTGTATGCTGTCCTTTGTCTCCAAACATGGGTACAGACATGGCTATTATGAAAAGATCAGATTATGTTTCCTCCTTTTGAGCATAGCATGGGTCTGATTATAACTAATCACATGAAGTAAAAATAATTTGAGGATAATTGGGAACAGGCAGACTTTTCAGTAGTTCTCCACACCAAAATTTCAGAGCTTGCTGTATTTATCCTGATATGTATAACACTAGACTTTGAGACTGAATAAAAAACAGAAAAAAACAAAAATCCTCCTCTTCAGCATCCCTGAGCAAGCTTTGCATGTAAAGTCATTGGGAAGCATAGTTATTAATTCATTTAGCATAAGCCAGCAAAACAGGGGCAAAGAACAAGAACAGCTACATGATTCTGCCCCCACAGCACAAGCCAGCAAAGGTAATGGGGCATGGCATTCCTCTCATCCCTCACCTGAAACAGTAAAGGCTTCACTACCTGACAGGAATGATTGGGTGGAAAATGCTTCCATTGCTTAGATAATTGCAATAAAGCTATAAGTAAAAAGCTTTGAGTTGGTGGTTATATCTAGGCCTTCGTGAATCCTTGACACAGAGGGTGGTATTTTGATATATGAGTCTCACATGCAGTAGCTGCTCTGAAACAAATTGTTCCAGGGGTTCATCCATACAGAGGAAACTGAAGAGTGATAACAGGGAGCAAAATGAGCCTTGGATATTTGAACAAGGCTTACAACATTTTATATTTACTCTCCATGTCTAAGAAGCATTGTCTTGCTGGAACAGATTCCGTGACTGGTTCACCGCTTGTGAGGAGCTATATTTGTAAGAAAATGTCACAATAGCTGTTTGTTTTCTCTAAAATAACAGAATAGAACTGGAACACAGACAATGAGACAGACTTGGTCAGATTCCTGGGTTCAAAACAGTAACTCAGTGTGAAGATCTGTTGGTCCCACTTGCTCATAATCCAGACAATAAATAGGGTGAAAACAGGAAGCAATGAAAGCTGAAGACTATACATAACAGTGAGTAAACTCCTCTTCAGAGAGACTGAACACACGCCTTGTGAAAGGCATGCTGTTGTGCTGGGCTGGTTAAAAACTACCAATTGACTTGTCATATGCTCTGGGCACGGGAAATAAGTGAGATCGTCATGCTTGGATGCTTCACATATACTGTGCAGAAAAATGTTAATTAACCTGAGAAAATATATATGTCATTTAGGAATGCAGTTAGATACTCTCAAAATAATTCATTTCCATATGTTCACCTGTGGCACAAATTACTCGCTAAAAAAAACCATTGCTGCATCACTGATGCATTATGGAATTTATTTGTACCATTGAAAAATACCTCAAAAAAAATAACCTTTCATACTCCTGGAGGAGTAATTTAGGCCTTTACTGGACACAGGTCTAAACATGAGTCAAACACTGTCTTTCGTATTTGAAATTCAATCCTTCATGTGAAAGCTGCAAAACAGACAGATCCTATATACTAACTAAAGCAACTTTTACACTGCCAACTGACACTCTCCTTCTCCCAGCTTCCAGTTTTCTTTTTCAGCTCCCTCGGATTCAACACAATAATTCTCTTTCTGCAGTATATCCAAAGAAATCTCTGTAACACCAATTTCAGGTGCTTGTCTCCACCTCTTTCCAGTCCAGCTGGCTAGTCTTAGAGAAGCTTCTTAGAAAAGACAGTTTACCTGTTTCTACCTCAGAGTTCTAGAGTCTTCCCTCTAGTCCTCCCTTCAGCACCAATTACTGAAAGTGAAGTCTGTGCTAGTAAGCTTCATTTCACTTTTGTGCTTTTCCTTCCTTACTGCCACAGAGTTCAACAGAAAAATTCATTAGAGGAGCAACCCCTACTAATACTTAGCTGGTATCCAGGCAAGCATGGTGTATTACTTTATTTCAGCCAGTTTGTCTCAGCCTTTTTTCTTCCATGAACATATTTTTCAGCTCTGTAAGAACATACATGAACATGGGCCACCTGTATTTTCTGTAAGATATAGGAAACATAAAAATGTACAAAGAGGAAGTGTATCAAGTGACTTATAAAGAAATAAATCTCCAAAAGTCTGTGTTCCTCACACAGACACATTCTAATTATTCTCAATATAAGGTGAATAGAGTGCATCAAAAGAAGAGTTGTCAATTATGTTTAGTCTGTCGTTTGTGAAAGGTGGCCATTGTCTATTTCTCTCTTAATTTCTGGCAAACTTATCTGAATTCTTATATTCAAACACACAGGTGGGAATTTTGGGGGTCATTATAGTTGCTTAGAAGTTGATGATGACCTGGCATAAGCAGTTTTGCATTAGGGGTTGTGTTGCAAGAGTAACAGCTCCACTGAGCAGTCCTTTTCTGAAAAAATTCAGCATCTTTTGCCGTCTGCAGTTGGCACTTGGAACAGCACCAAAGCACTTACCAGTGACTCATTCAAGTGACCTTCCAAACTGTATTAAGTCTAAGGTAATTGGCTCCCATAAATTTAGGACAAAGGAAGTATGTGTCTTAATTCAGATTCCATTTGTATTAAACCAATTTGGTTCAATTTTATCAAAAGGAGTAGCACCAAGGCTATAAATTTCAATACGGTCTATTGTTTAAAACCGGGTTATCAGTTCTCAGTTTTATTTGTGATAATACCTTGATAGCATGTTATAATATAGATCTGTTCAAAAGTCAGTATTTTTCATGCTGATGTTTAAGTCACACTGTTTCAAATAATGACAGGATGTGTTTGCAACCATGAGGCAAATAGAAAATAATAATTAAAACCACTGTGAAGTGGTAATGTGATCAGAGGAGAATTCCTTGAGCAAGGCTAATTATTTATGTATCCCTCTGTTACCCATGTTTGGAATAGCACATAATCTATCTATAGCACATTTAATTTTCCCACTCCTAAATTTACCTGAAGTCATCAAAGTATTATGTACGTAATTTTAACAGGTACAATATTTTCTACCACATATTACTGCAGTAAGCCAACTTTAGAATGGGTTGATACATTGATTGAAAATTTATCTAATCTCTTCTTTTGCTGCAAACAGTATTCAAACTGAAATATAAAATTCCCTTAATCTCAAAAGTAATGAAACTTTACTAATCTTATCTTGGAAATAAGCTTTGAAGTACAATGTGTTGAATTCTGAATCATATCAGTGATGAGTAAAGCACAGACATGACAAGTCAGGGATGAGCTATAAATTTCATGTCAATTTTTTATGACAATTTTTTCTGTTATGTTTGATGTTGCAAAACTTTTGCTAACATCAGGCCTGTGCATATGAATTTTAGAGATTTTCTTACATCACAGCTTTTATTGAAGCTTGTTGAGTTTTGTAGTTTTTTTTTGTGAGTTATGTAAAAGGCTGAGTGAAAAGGAAAAAACAAAAACCCTCCCTCAATGAAAGACTTCTTAACATTATTGCCTCTCGAGAGATTGCCCTAATTTGTTCAGATAATGCTTTCACTTCTGTTTTACAGAGTAATTCAGCATGATTAGTACAAATCTCCAGTTAAGACCTGAAATCCCTACTTGTATAACCAAGCATATCAAATGCTTATCTCTCGAGGAAAAATGCTTTATCACTTTCTTCCTTCCTGCTAATGCCTCAGAAATGCCCTTGCTTTTATTAAGTTCAGTAGATTCTTTAGCTTTATAGCAACTCATATCAAACTCCAATATTTACTTAGAAGCATTTTCTTGCTTACTATGAGAGTATTTAGTGTCTTCGAAGTACAAAATTATATTCAGGTTACATTAGAAAAGAATACATGTGGGGAAAAGACATTTTTTTATTGTAATGACATCGTTCATTATTACCAGGCTTTAAATAATCACCTGAATAAAAGATGCATGGCTGAGTTTTTTCATATAGTCTAATTTATATTAGAAAAATAAAATCCACTTTTTCTACCAGGAGTGAATTTTCTTTGATTTTTCTGATTAAAATGGTACTAGTACATTAAAGCCAAAGCTTCTCCAGTATAACAGCAATTTCAAGAAAAAATGTTCTCTGTTTCTCAAAGGCAGCTTTACTTGCTAAAACATGTTTTTATTTCATGTGTGGAGATAGTTACTTTGAAAACATTCATGTGAAACAAGAGTAAACAAAAGAGGACTACCTTCTGAAATAGAAGTGACATAAAGAGAAATTGCTTAATACTTGCAGTGCAATTTTTAATTTGTAAGTCAGAGCTGAAGATAGCGAATTCCTAAAAGGAAAGAAAATCTATGTATGCTTACTCTCTAAATTTATCCAAAGACAACCTGACTTAGAATATTCTCCTTATTTTTAAATTAGAAATCTAAAATTCTCATGTCAAGATCTGCTGGAACTTGGGGTGACAAGGCATTGACCACCTGTGCCAAATGCTACTTCTTTGAGGACAGAAAGTGAAAACCTCAGCATCACTCCTTAGAAACACGCCTATATATAGTGCACTGATCCAATTCCTGTGAAGCGTCATTAATAACCAAGTTCATTACTCTGCACATTATTTGAACTTGCTGTCAGAGTCTACTTATTTACTACTTAGTTCTTTAGATGAGAAAACCTATACCTGGAAAAATAATCCATGATGTCTGTGTACTTGATGGTAAGTTCAATGTGCTATGTGACGTGCATTCTAACCGAGACTACACTTATTTTGTGCCTCTCATACACTCTGCCTTTGGTTATGCAATATTTCAAACTTACTACAAAACTGTAATTATCCCTCAGTCTTTCACATCCCAGGAGATAACACAATGTACCAAAAAATAAGCTTGTTTAGCAGTAAGAGGTCATTGCTATAGGTATAACTGTTATTTTTCCATACACATGTCAAAAATAGTGTAAATAATTTAAAATTGAAAATAAAAATTTAACAAACTTTCTTTATGGTATAAGGATATTGACTTTTTTTAGAAGATAGGCAATCAAGAATACAGATGCAATATCGTTAATAACACACAAGAACAGAGAGCTAGGAGATGAAAAATTGCACAAGATCACCTCTTCCATCTCACCGGACTGAGGCAAAAGCAAGAGCACCCAGATAATCCTTAACAGATATTTGTCTAGTGTACTTCAAAAAAAAAAGAAGATATTTCCTCAGATCTTTCAGATACCTCATTCTAACCTTTCATTAACTACAATACCAGAAAGGTGTCCTTTAACATATCACCTTTTTATAGGACTGGCCTTTTTTACTGTCTCCTGTTGCCTGAAATTGTTTTCATTTCACTCTGCATAAAGCACCCAAATTGTTTAGGTTTGGTTTTTTGTTTGTTTGTTTTCATGATTTTTGTTTTAAAATTCTTAGATATTCCTTTCCCAAATAATCTTTCTCTTTATTGTTCCTCCTTTTAAAAATTAAAAAACGTTCTAATTACATTTTACAGCAATCTATGTTGGTTTTCTTTATTTCTGATATGATGACTGTGTAGATTAAAACATGATGGTGATACGAGAGACTAAAGAAAACTACCCCAGAAGCTTTTGCCAAAACCAGCTATTTTTCAAAATCTGGAGATGGAAAAAGAAGTATTTTGCTCACTTCTGCAAACAGCTGACTGAACACACTGTTAATGATATCTTGGAAGTCCATATTTTCATTAGCTTAAATGATTGGGGCAAATAAAAACTTGGTGGTCTATTTTATTTGTGTTTTGAAAAGGTTGTAATTAGACAGTTCTAACTAACAATTCACAGTATTAACTCCAGTGGTTCCAAAATCTTTATAGGCTTTGGTGACTCCCAGGTCTCTTTATCCAGTCTGACAAAATTTTGTGTTTGGGCTTCTTAGCAACGGAAAAGACCACAAGAGATACGCCTGGGCTCAACTCACCCATTACATCTCTTAGATGATGCAACAAAAATCACAAACTTAGACTGATAGAATGTTACTTTTATAGGACAGGCACTATCATACGATTAAATATTATTGAATTAAGTTCTGAAGTTTTATTCAATAATGTCCAAATCTCACTGCATAATTATATAAAAGTGCTGATTCCTCAGCTCTGTATATTGAGAGTGACCTAAATTTGATGTTCAATAAGATATTCAGAAACTTTTTAATTGCATGCAGATGGCAAAGATAAATAAAGTCAGCATTTCAAGTAAAAAGGGTCTGCCCATGGCCTTAGATGGTATTTTCCAACTGATGAAGACATCTATACTGAGACTCAGAAATAAACAAATGAATAAATTGAAGAAATGGAAGTAATGCATTTTATAAACTGAAATAGTTCTGTAGAGCCACACATTCATTACAGGAATAAGGGAGAACTAAGATTACACCTGAAGTTCACAAAAGAGACAAAGTTGCACCTTTATTTGATTTGGTCTACATCTAAAACCATAACAAATCCTTTCTCTTTTTCTCCAACCCATCTTTCTTATTGCTACATCTTGGAGAAACAGAAATCCCATATGACAAAATGGGCATTTGTTTAACATTGACATAAACTGGATGGACTAAATGATTGGATAACAGACATAAAATTACCATTGTTTATAATATAGTTCTGAGGGAAAAATAATTTTCTTGGGCTCATTTTTAATTTGAATATGTTTTTGTAGATATAATTTCTGATGTGTTCATCTAAATCTATATTTTACTTGCAACCATAATCTATATTAAATTACATGCCATTAGGGGACATTCATTGCATAAAATAAATAATGGCTTTTATGGAGTGTTGCCACTGTAAAAAAACGTTTGTGAATATTTCCTATTCTTGTAAGAAATCCTATTTCTTACATGCACAGCGTTTGCACTGCTAAGATTAACAATAAAACTCAATTCTTACTGAAGAGGAAATAATTTTGCTATCTCTTTACTGGATACGCTACTGCATGTGTGCCTTTTTTTTTTTTCCTGTTGTGGTTGTTGTTGTTGTAACCCTTTCATACTCCAAAAGACTGCAATGTGTTTTCCTTGTCCTTTGAAAAACATGCAATCAACTGCGTCTTCTGTTGAGTAGAACATTCTACTGTCCTCATAGTGATGCTTTCCTCTGACTCCATGCACTTCAGACTATGGGAAGGTAACACTAGAGATGTGTCACCTTAAAGCCCTTTGACTGGCACCTAGCATACATCAGTCTTTTTATACCTCTTGCTCTATTCTGTTTTCACATTTATTACTAGATTCTGTTGTGCAATGAACAGATGTTCTTCCTGCTGTGCTGCATGATGGTTTTAAGTCACTTTTTTTAGAACAGACGTTCTCCTGTGTGCACTTCATTTTCTTTAGCTTTTATGAGTTAACATCTGACAGCTAATTTTTGCTTAAATTTAAGGGCAAATGTTCACCAGGGAATCCCACCCAGGCCATGGGCTATCATTTCTAGAAATTAGAGTTAGCTTGGGGTACAAGGGCACACCAGAATACACTGATGCATCAATAACAATGACAAGAAGAAAAACAGTTATCTAAGGGGATAGGCAGGGAAACCATTGAGTTCAAGCCACAGCAAGTCAGCATTCAAAATTAATTGCCTGCAACCAGGCCAATTCACACTGGGAGTCAAATATCACATCAGAGTTCAGAAACAAGAATCAGAGCCAGGAAAGAATATGAAATAGAGCAACAAGCAGAGAGATGCATAAGGAATAGAAACAACACATAAGTTAGATTAATAAAAATATCAGCTATGTCTGCAACCTGAGCCTGATAGAAATCCCAAAATTTCTAGCAGGTCATAATAGCCCAAAATATTTCAGTGGAAGCTGGTTCACCCACCAAGTAGTAGTCAAGGACAAAAGGAGCCAAGGGAGATCAACAGTTAACTGGTGAATGTTACCAAAAGCTTACAAATTTCCACTAAAACACGTAGTGTTTTTTCAGGCAAATACTTAGGACTAGTTCACTTAGGAAGGAGCTGCTTTCCAGCTGTTGAGGTTTAAGGCCAGCTGGAAATTAAGTACATTTACCCAACCCTCCTCTTACCCTACAACTCAGTGGAATGGGGAGGAGAATCAAAGTGAAACTTACAGGTTGAGATAGGAACAGTTTAATAGTGAAAGCAAAATCTGTGCACAATTGCAAAGCAAAACCAGGAAATTATTCACCACTTCCAATGGGTTCAGCCATCTCCAGGAGAGCAGGGCACCATCAGACATTACAGTGACTTGGGAAGACAAACGCCATCACTCCCAATGTTCCCCCTTTCCTCTTTCTTCCCCCCACTTTGTGTATTAAGCATGATGTCACATGCTCTGGAATATCCCTTAGGTCAGTTTGGGTCCTGGCTGTGTCTCCTCCCAGCCTCCCATGCATCCCCAACTCCCTCACCAGCATGGCACCACCAACAGCGGAAAAGGCCTTGGCTCTGTGTAAGACCTGCCCAGAAAAAAGAAAAACACCCCTGCGTTATCAGCCCTGTGTTCAGCACAAATCCAAGGCACTGCCCAGAGTAGCCACTATAAAGAAAGCTAACTCAACCCCAGCCAAAACCAGCACAGAGGGTAATAAAATAATCCCATTCTGAGTTTTGGCATATAAAGAAGAGATGCTTCTAAGGAATAAAATGGAAACTAGCAAAATGGATGTTTGAACACTGGAAAAGGTGTTCGTCTCCAGATCTGTCAACATTTTGTCTGCTCCAATTTATTCATCCCTACTACATAGTCAGAATTAGATTTTAAAATATTCCTGGACTTCATGTGCACAGTTATGTATGTATGTGTCTTACTTATCTATAAGAAAGAAAAAAAAATAAACAAGGCAGGTCAGAAAAACTGTATTATATGTCAAATTAGACATCTAAACACTGAAAAGTCTCAAAACTTTTAATTAATAGGTCATTGTAAGGAGTGTTTGACCTAGCCCAAGCCAAGCCTTTCAGCAAAAGAAATTCTTAGAAAGACTCTCTTTTGGGGAAAGGGGTGGGGGGGGGAGATACAGGTTAAGGGCTCACATGTTTGAATTTATACTTTGAAGAAAGTTCAAGGGATTCATTTGTGCAATAAAGCAGCTGTTGATTGAGAGAGAAATATAGCTTTCTACGGAAAATCTAGGATAACGCAAAGGTTTTGCAATTTCTTATCACTCATGGATAAGCATACATAAATAATAAATATGAGCTGAAGATCTCCACATGAAACCTACCTGCATTAAACCTGAAGCTAAATTAGAGCATGCTCCTGAACATTGAATAAGGCTCCTCAGAATATTAAGTCCATTTAGGCTTTCTACTTAATTTAGCTGAATCACAATAGTTTTCACTTTCTGTTTTCATATTTCACATTTTTCATCACATTTTTATTTAACTATGATGGCTAACATAAACCAGACTGACTTGCTCTGTCAGTTGTCACTAACATGCATTACCCAGGCTACAAAAGAAACAATGTAATTTAAATCCTGCTGCTTCCCTGACTGACATTTCAAGGTCATTCAAATGTCACTGACCTATGTTTTCTTTACTGTAATGTCTGCTTCCATGGATTTTCTACATCTTTTTACTGTAAGAAGCCTTGTGGTCTGGTATGACAGAGACACTACTTAGGGTCTCTATTAACTAGTGCAATTCTTATAGGAATACATAATCTTACCATATTTTACTGTGTTTTTATCTGCATCTTCTTCCTGCATTCTATCTACATATTTCATATATTCTCATGTGAAATTGAGAGGAGGGAAATTTTCAGTTTAATGATAGAACAAATTATGTAAAAGCTGGTTCTCTTTATCAAAAGGAACAAGACTTACCAAAGTGTTACTGTTTTCTGGAAGTATCAAATGTCTTCTACCTTCTACCTATTAGATTGTTGATATTTTTAAATTGCTGTATTGTCTGAACATGTATTTCTGAAAACAAGACCATCCCTGCCATGCATTTTTCCAATGTCTAAAACAGAAAGGCAAACCCAGCCGCAAAACAGCATTGTCTGTGCAAGTGAAAGATGGAAAGAGTAAGGGAACAGTGGTCACTGTGGTGTATATTCCCTGATGATTTCTGCCATAAAATTTTCATGGATATTCCATCAAAGAAATTTCAAAGGAAGATATTAACAGGATATTTACAGGAAAGTCCCAGTTTTAAGGGAAATCATAGGCCAAAATATTGTAGAAAAGCAGAAAGTATAAAATGTTACCAGTGGTGACTGGGAGTCAGAAACAGGTGTTGGGCTGATCAAAACCAAGGAACATCCAAATCCCTCACCACCTTTAAGTCCCACTTACAGCCCCTTTTGAAGTACAGACACAGCACAAACTGCAGTGTCATGCTCTTCATCCTGATGCAAAGAGAACAGGAGGCTGTTCTCCACCACACCCTGAGACCCACAAAGCCACATCCCCTGATGGCATGGGCACAAACACTGTACCAGCCACAGGCAGTCTGAACATCTGAGACATGTCTTTGCTACTAATGTGCACAGAGACTACTTCGACAACAAAATTCAAGGGTGATTCACAAATATTTTTATTTTTACAAAAAGGTCTGTCAATCTCTCAGATGAAAACTATCAGCGAGTCATACATACTTTTGGTACCATGCCCTGAATGGTGGACTTTTTTCGCTTTGCTTCTCCTTTACTTCACTTATACCCTCAGGATTCCAGTCTGAGCACTTTGTATTTTCTGCCTCACTTTTTTTCAGTGTTTAATATTTGGTTTTGCACCTTACTTCATAACATCAACTCCTACAGTCCAAAGTCTTTCCCAGTTTATTTCTGGATTGCTTGAGAAATAACTGTTCTCTTAAGAAGTGTTATAATGTTGTGGTTTACATTATTGGACACCATAATTATGAATACAAAAAGAAAAAAATATATAAATTTTATTTTAAAATAGATTAAACAAAGATATAAATTTATGAAAAAAATCAAAAAATGAAACCCACTGTAGCAACTCACTGAGTTTAAAAAGCAGTCTAAGAAAGATGGAAAAAGACTCTTATTCAACTCAGAGGCTTTGTACTCAGAAACACTGTAAATAAATAAAATATTAGGAAGGTTTTGACAAAAGAATAGAGATGAGAAATATCCTCAATTAAAAACATTACTTCTGAAAATGATTGAAAATGGAAAAAAGAAAATGTCTGTTCTTCAACTCAGAGCTCAGAGCCAGAGGAAATAATGCAAACAGAAAAAAATCCTTTGACAGTGAAAACCCTAGATTGTCCCTAATTTCAAAAAAATGTAAAATTCTTATAATATAAAATTTGTTTCCCAGGGGATAAATAGATGAAGAATGTGGGGACCACACAGTTTCTACAAATTAAAGAGAAAAAATTCTTTTGAAAATCCCCAAGAAACAGAGGACACCTACTTCTGTCAATCTCAGCTGTAAGATAAAAGAATGTGCATGGTTACAAAGACTGCCAGTGAGTGCCTCAACAGGCAGCTGCTGTGAGATGATAGAATTAGTTAATAAGATCTCACAATGCCAAGAGACCAGAAGGTTCTCCCTGTGGCACCAGTTATGTTGTATCACAACTCAGTGCTACACTGCTATCAGACAGATGCTTTCAAAAAGACTGCATATGATGCTGGAGCTCAAGTTATCTAACTGTTTGTGGCTCTGTGCTCCAAAATGGGCAGTTCTGTCTGTAGAAGCCAACGTATTAACTGAGTGGCTTGGCACATATTTACTGCTAGTCTCTGCCCTGTTTGTATGTAAGAGCCCACAGGCTACTGTGTAACACCATATACGCCTCTCATTCCCTAAATGACTGTGTCTTACAAGTTTCTGACACAGAACTGTGCAAGAAAATAAATGTTTCTTTAACCAATGGAAGAAATTTCATTCATCTTAAGGCATTTTTATGTCAATAGAGTGCTAATTCTTATTCATAACAGTTATGTTAATCATATTATGTAGGGAACGGAGTCACACTCCAGTGAAGGAAAGAAATAATCATGGGTCTTTTCCTACTGAGATGAAAATTCAAGTGTGAAATGAGGGACAACAAGTAGATTTCCGATTTCAGCTGATATGAAGGCACTAGGCACAAGGAAATAATGTATTTCAGTATAACAGATAGTGGACTCAACACATCCCAGCTCAGGATGCCTTTCCTAAGCACTGCAGCATACCCGAACCTAACAAAAGATAATGAAGAATCACTGCAGATGTTTGCAGCAACTACCTCCTAGGAATGATGAGCTGTTTGCAAAGAAGAATGGAGATGATTCTGAAAAACTAACACCTCAGGAAAAGAAGACCGATATGAAGAAAAAGATTATGTACAGGATGAAGCTTGTCTCTAAAATGTCTGAAGAGGACTAAAAGCATCTTATCTTTTATGCAGCACAGTAGAATGCTTGCATTTGTCTTCCCCAGGGTAAAGGATGAAGACGCAAGAAGCTGTGAACTTTGTCAAGTTCTATGTCTGGGCAAGGGGAAGAAAGGGTGCCGTTTCAGATACGGCCAACAGAACCAGAATGATTTAGCTTTATGAGGACATAGGACCTGAAAAGGGCTTCAAGCCTCAATGCCACCTCATAGGCAAAGATGATCAGTGGGTGGAAGAGTAATTTTGTCTTTCATCATGGAAAAATGATAGGTTTAGGCCTTGAAAATATATAAAGCTTTACTTAAGGTAGCAGTTGGATAATTTTCACTGGGTAACAGACAGAAGAAAGAAAATGGTCACCATGTTGTAGTTTATCACTGTCAGAAACTTATGCTGGAATGAGAAATGTGAAATCATAGAGGATTTAAGGAAATTCTGTGGAAATCCCACAGAAACTGAAAAAATAAAATGTGCTTCCACCTGAGGACTAACCATATTCCTTCTGCCCTAGATATTGAATGTGTCTGTGGGGAACTTAATGGCATAACTCCTAAATAGTGCAGCACAGACAGGTGAATAGATTTATTGATGGGAGATCTTTTGACTGTTTGGTTTTGTTTCTGTTTCTACCAGAAGCTGCCATGCAGATAGAAATGTATTTTAACTGTGTGTAACTGGGGTTCAATTTCAGTCATCATGGAGTTCAAATGCTGGTGAGTCACAAATTTGAAAGCGATAACCTGAAAAAAGAGGGATGTCCAGTATGACTATGTCTCCTAATGTTATAACAGTGAGAGGGACAGAGGGTGAAATAAACCAAACAATGAAAAACAAACAAACAAAAAACAATAAAAACAACAAAAAAAAGAATAGATAATGGTATGTCACCTGTAAATAGATACTCGAAAATACAGACTAATTCTGCTGTTTCCGTATTGCAAATAATTTTCATGGTCTGATCCTAGAAGAATCATAAATAACCAGCTATTTCTTGTCAGCTGTTAAAAATTTCCCAATTAAGTGGCATTTAGAAAACTAAGATGTTTGTTTGCATCATTCTAGTTACCAAATAAAGTGCATCCTACATGTGATAGCTGTGTTAGGTTATTTTTCCTGGGCAAAACTCTAGTAATATTCAGTCATTAATAGTTCCAAGACATGGGGCACTTTGTAATTTTGTTTTGTTTTTTTGAAGAGGAGTAACATTTGTGGTACCACTTGAAGTACCTAACTGAGCTAAAAATTCCTATACTCTATAAAAATATATCCAGAGAAAATATCTTTCCCAAGTAACTTATTTTATCTAACAATTTTTATTTTTTAGAAAAGTTGAATCAATTGTTAAACATAATCATTTTAACTGTACAAACACAAAACTGGTGGCATTTGGAGAACTATTCTGGTCTGTGGAGTATCAAAACTTACCTTTTCTACTAGAAATGCCTGTGGTTTAGTGGTAGAATCAAAAAAAGACAAACAAAACACAACTATTTCACATGACAGATACAGATTTTCTTTCTGTCATAGTAGTGACATTTTGGCAGTGACAGCTGCAACTCTGGTCTTACTCTCTCTGTTAGCTTCAGTCTCAGTGGGATTCACTTCTGAATGCTCCTCTTTAACCTCTTTCTTTGATCAAACTTACTTCAGAAATTTGAAGTAAGTTAGAAATTTCAGATATAATGCTGTTTGTACTTTGTGAATTGTTCTCTCATGTGCTTTTCTGTGAGTACAAATACACTAATAGCATTCTTTTCAGTGTTTTGGTAACTGCACTCAATCAGAGAAGCAACAGAAAAGATTCTTTGTCTCTGGAGTTTAATTCCTAGCTAAAACCTGAAGATGTATCTGTATCAGATTACAGATACAAGCAAGCATACTTCAAATTAGTTAATAAAATGCCTTTGCCAAATTTTTTTCCAGTATTCTATACCTATCATTCAAATAACAAGCCATAATTTTAAACCACAAAACTATATCCAAGCTTATGACCTCATAATAGTAAAGTAAAAGAAAATGCTACTCATGATGATCCAGCTTTGAATTTTTTGGCAAACCCTGAGATTCAATGACTTAGAAACTGCTGAATGAACATGCAGTTCCATTTATAGTATTTAGTCAAAATAATTTTTGTGTCACTGTAACTCTAAATATTAATGAAATACTTCTTAGGAGTGGGTCTTAAAAACACTATGACTTTCGATCCTAATCTGAATGAAGGTAGATTAATGTGGTTAACACAAAGTTTTGGAGACAGTACAGCTCTAAGTTCAAGTGAACAAATTGTCAGCCTAATTGGATGAGCATTGAATTATGTCAAGTACAGCAGTCTTTATGATGAAACATCTTAAAAGTAAAGGTCAGTGCAGAAGCAGAAAGCCTTTGCAGTTTCTCTCTGGAAATAAAGTTTTCATGCTAAATTCATATATGTGTTTTGCTTGAAATATTTTTGGTTTTGTTTAGGAACCATCTATACTACATAAAGTTTGAAAAAATAACTGCCTGGATGCTTAAGATAATTTTGGAAGTTTGAACTCTTAGGAACAGGCACTCTGAAAGGCAGGAGAATAGCCTTCAAAAAAGTGCAAAGGATGAACTAATGTCCACAGGTCTATATTTCAGCAGCTAACACTGATAGCTGAAATGGTACTCTTATGTGCTGTACATCCGAAACCTCAAATATTAGGTCGAAGATGCACATACTTTTAAAATCTTACCATCAATTTTCCAGCTCTAGAGTAATCTCAAATAAGTATTTCATTTGCATTTTAAAAGATGTCTTGATTGATGTTAATTAAATATTGAAAGTTCAAAAAACACATTGAAATTTAGTAGGAATGCAAGAGATAAGTGAAGTTGCTAAATAATTTATACAAAATTACTACTGAAATTCACATATACCTTCATTCTTATTCTATGAATGAATTCTCACTGTTGTTTGAAAGGATATTTAGATTTTTAATTGGTAGTAATAAAGCCAACAGAAGCTTCTCGGTTCTTAGTTAATGTAAACACTTCTGCTCTTGGATCCAAATTGCAGTTCATCTCCTACATCAAAGCAAACTGCAGAACAAGAAGAAAAACACTACTTTGGCTCTGTATCTCTTGCAGGGTGTAATTTCTGTTGTGCTGAGGCCCTGCCCACCTCGATGCCTATCCCAGTAACTTAATATGAGTACTATCTCTCTAGTAATTTCAACAAAGCTCTTTGTCAAAATTATGCACTCAGAATGCCTGAGAAAGGCAAGCCATATAAAGATTATGAAGTGCACCCTTTTCCCTGCTGTTGTAGATCCATTTTGGCTTACTTGCTGGCAAACTCAAGTTCATATTAACGTGAGTAATGCAGAGCCAGAAATTACTCATCCATTACAATGGAGTGAAAAAAGGAATCTGAATTAAAATCCAGTAAATTTACAGGACATTATACTGCTGCTGTGGACCTAAAGTCAGTCTTAAGTTACATTCTGATGCTATAAACACTCATCAGGAGCCAAATTTCTTAGGGAAATCAGTATTTGAACTCAATTTCTGGAGAATATTTTACTGCCTCTGGGCAGAAAATGAGGGGACATTCACTCCAAACATAAAGTTTTGAAGATACATCTTCTGTTGAAAAAAAAAAAGTCTCTAATAGGACATAAACCCTTTCTTTTTTCTCAGATGATGAAAAGTATAGCAAATAAGTTGATAAATATAGGAGAGTCTATATATTCTTTTACTTAGGTTCATATTTTTTTCACACTGAGTAAGAAGACATTGAGTTTTAAGTATCATTTCTATACACTACTACTACAAATACATAGGAAAAATTAAAAAACAAATGTCTTCTTTAACAAAATGGAAGATGAAATTACGGAAAAGAGCTGTAGTACTTTTCTCAGAGATGTTGTATTTCTAGTGTGGTTCCTCGGCCTAAGATGATGGTTTGTGACAGCTGTATGTTAAATTCTTCCAAATGCAATCCAAATAATTTCCTCCAACTGAGCTGCAATGGCTAGTTCCTCATGCCTCCTGTCCTTTCTCAAGCATTTACAGCCTGGGGGCTGGGGCCATGCCAGAAAAAGATAAATTATCAGGATTATAGTGGAGAAAAAAAATGAAGTCTGGGTATCTGCTCTGATAGTTTTAGCCGCTGGACAGAAAACTTCTGCAGGTCTTTAACTATAGGACTACTGAACTGGGTAGCTTCTATAGAGCCAGCAGATGAAATGAGGAAAGGAAAAGTCAGAGTAATTAGTAACTGTTTAAGTTCTCAGAAGATTATCCTTTCAAATATATATATCCAACCTGCAGATGCTGTCTAACTTCCGGTCTCCATTTGAAGTAGTTTAATGAATAACATTTATATTCAATTTGGTTTTACTTCACACTTTCCTTTAAAAGCATGTCGATACATTTGAAATACAGAATTTTTTTTTTCCAGCTGTGCAGAACATGTATAGATAGTGTTCATAAATACAGATTACAAACTCATAAAAACTTATGAGGCAGCTGATGAACCACAGACAGACAAAATAACTGTCTGTATTAGTTTGGAGGCTGCAAGGGCCAGATCATGGTGACAAATACTGAGCCTTGCATGCAGTGGGCAGCCCACAACATGGCTCTCCGCAAACTTTATATGGTGTTGTAGGTTGAGACCACTCTGGCAAAAAAAATTGGCTTAATTCATGGGCGTGTCTGATTCAACTGCTGAGCAAGGGCCACCCAGAACCAAACACTGTTCTGCTCCAAGTCAAGGAACTTGTACCTTAGCCCAGGTGAAGAAGTAGAGCAAAGGCAAACTTTCCCAGACATAGGCTTAGTTTGAAACAATTCAGAAACCAAATGAGTCTGAGGTAGAAACTTGACTTAAAACACAATATTAAAGTATTTAATGCACCATGACAGCTTCTGGTTTCAACAGTTTCCTGAGGAAATTCGCTATCCTATCCACAGGATGAAAGCAAAGAATAAGAATAAATATCAGGAGAGTTAAAATTTAAAAATATATAACTTAGTTAAATCACAGCTGTGCAAAACATGATTAAGTAATTGAAGAGATAGAATCAGGGAAAGAGGAGATTATTTTAGGCAGTCAGAAGTGCATAATTATGAGTAATGGGCTAAGTCTGAGCAAAATAAATACTTTAAAGATAAAGCCCAGAAACAAATTCTCACTAGTCAGCTCGACTTGTACAAAATAGCTTTTGCTGGTGTAACCGCAAATCTGGGTTGGGTAAATAGATACTGGGGCATTCAGATATCATAATCAAGAGAGATACATGCCAGCTCGAGAAGAAGCTTGAAGCAGGGTACCTGGTGCTCAGCCTGAGAGGATGTTCAGATTACACATCCATTCTGTTGTGTATGAGGCATTGACTCTTCAGTTTTACCATTTTCTGACATTATATTTAACAGATAATCTGTCACATAGGTTCTATGGGTTTAAGTTTGTGCTGATAATAAACTGGAGCATGGCCAGACAGAGCAAAACTCAGGAGCCGGATGCATCTCTTCCTTCTTGCTCCCAATACTCCATGCTTCCAGGGCAGCATTCAGTTACTGAAACTAGATAAAGCCAGGGATCAGCCAAATACAGCAATGTTCTATCTGTAACATTTCTTCTGTGAAATGTAGTGATTTAAAACTATTGAAGGATTGCAGGGGTCCAGAGACACCATGCCTCTTCTTTGACTTTAACAGTTTACATTACGTGACTCTTTTGCCCTATCCATGTCGCTGACTGAATACTTAATTCATATGGGTCCTTCACTCAAAGTCTAAGCATCTGTGAAAAACTCTACCTGTTTAGGAAAGCATACAACAAGTTTTCTCACACTATTCTCCAAAAGGCTGGAGGGAATTCATACAGTTCATGAATTTGTAATATGAGTACTTGCTAAACTCTTTCTTAACATCAGGGACAGAAACTGCACTCTCAAGGGCTGCCTACAAAATCTTCACAAACACCTGATTTATCTGGTTACTTACGAGACAGGAAAGCTTTACAGAGGACAGAGGACATATGAATGCACGGTGGAAAAGATGCTGTTATGTATTTTGGATGCTCACTCTCTGGTGCAGGAGCCTGAATTTTGGACATTTCAAGTAGAGTTAGCCCAAGCTGCCCTTTAGAACCCATATATACACAATGGCAGCAAGACAAAATGTCCAAGGTTTGCTCTGGTAGCCCCACTGCTGTCCCTTCCACACACGTTTATTCACCCCTTTCACCTCTGGACACCTCAGGCCTTAGCTGAAATTTAGCTGGGTTTGCCAGAAGTTCTTCATTAAATATCTAGTTCCTCATTAGATATCCCCACAGTCTTCATAGGTTTTTGAACCACTCTTTTTTGGTTTTTTTTTTTTTTAAGGAGAAAGCAGCAAAATGGTACTCTGTTTGAAAGGTTACTTCTTCATCCCACTTTTTACTATCATCTTTAGAATGCAGAATGTCTTTCAACTGCTAAGAATTAAAAAATATAGTTTGAACTGATTAAAAAAAGTACTTGTTTTCTTTTATGACTAGTCAGTAGTTCTTCTTAGAGCTTTGTATTGACAAAATCACACAGTCACCAAGCAAACACACAGTAATTCATAGTTTCAGACCCGATTATCAGATGAAGTAATTCAAGCTAGCTATTCAACAGCTTTCATGAGCAATATTGTACCAAGGGGACTACTTTAACTCAGATTTACAGTACATCTTGTACATTTAGGTAATCACATTTCGGTTTAAACCTTGCCATGACCCCAGATTCAAGGGGAATGTAATGGTCTGCACATGTGATAATCCTGCTGGGTTATGTAAGGAAATTACTAATGGTTTCACTATGTCCTGTCAGCTCTGAGCACTAATTCCAAAAGCACATTTTGCTTTCTTTGACAGATTTTAAGAGTGTGCATGTCCTAAATGGCAGTTGGTCTGCATAATAATCTGAGCCATTACACTCAATATTTTTATATAACTCTGTCAATAGTGTTTTTTTAAATATCATTCTTTTAAATATTTTACATTACTAGTTTCTTGCTTCATTTACAGTCTTAATGTTTAGAATTCCCTACTCTTCCCCTCACACACCTCCATGTAGGCAAACATTCACTATGTAACATCTTCAACTTTCAATATTTAGTAATAAAATTAGATTCTAAATTAATAAGCTCTGCTTTGTGATATCAAAAAATGTATATAGGTATAAACTTAGAGGTATAATGTCTACGTATTAACTGATATGGTAACTGTATATGACTCCAGTAGATCTAATCTCTGAATCCCTGTAAGGATCGAATCTTAATCTCCTGGAAATAGGACAAAAAAGGAAACATACTCTTTTAGTTTACAGCTCTTTAGGAGTTTTTTGCTCCTCCAGTTACTGTCATAGTTTCAAATGTGTAAAATTTTCTAAATTCTGTCTTCAGTATTTGCATATACTAAATATCTGCATGCAAAAGTGAGAATGCCCACCTTTTGAAATTGTTTTCTTTCTGAACCCTCATTTTCATGTTCTTACTTTTCATTTGTTTCTTTGTTGTCTTTTGTTTTGAGAGGGTTTTTTTTTGGGGGGGGAGCTGGTTGGTTTTTTTTTTGTTTTTTTTTTTTTGGGTTGTTGTCTGGTTTTTTGGGTTTTTTGTTTGTTTATTTTTTTGTTTGTTTTGTTTTGTTTTGTTGGTTAGTTGGTTAACTTTTTCTTTATTTTGGTAATAATATACTCAGAATACTGGATTCCATTGAGTTTGCAAATAGAGGCAAACACCAAAAGTTGAAGATAGAGTGTTCAAAATGTGTGTACAGCACTTAAGAACTGAGCTTTTCACTTTGTCATTTACAGTTCTAAGAGACAAGCAAATACTAAGTCTCTATACTAAGTACCTAAGGATTAGAAACCTTCATTTGTCTGGCATGTCTGATCCCTATATCCTACCCATGAATTCTCACAAGTGAGGTAGCTTTATCCACTAGTATGCTTTTAGAGCACATCCAACTCGGTGGTAATCTAAGTAAACTAGGGCTGGAACCAAAGTGAAACACAACCTTAAAACATGGAATCACACTTAGCACTTTGGGATTCCTTCACTTTCTTCTCTATGTCACAAATGCTAATCCATGCTATGCACTTCCATTAGAGCTTATCTGACAGCAGCTAAAAGCCAAACCTTTGAGAGGTTCTAGCAATTTGAACCATGCTGAAATGTGTACCTTTCAGTCTGAAACTGTTGGAGGTTGGGAATTTTTCCATCCTGTGGCTAGGGTTGCCTTAACGAGCCTTAACGACTGGGTACTTAAGGGACAAAAGATGCACTTAAGAGACTAAAACATAGTCAGGTGTGGCAAGAGAAGAAAAAGGTGGCTGGCCGTGGGCAGACACGCACTTGTCCCCGGGACTTTTTGGAGGAGACAGCTGCTGTTTCTTCTTTCCCTTCACTGCTGCCGTGGGAGCTCAGCACTGCTGGGTTTTTCCTCCTTGCTGGAGTCTCTGCTACCCTTTTGTTTGCCCGCCCGAGTGGACAAGCTCTGCCGCCCAGTTTGCTGCCCTGAGATTCCCTGCTGCAGCTCCGCTCGCCGTGCAGCCGCCTCGCCCTCAGCTCCGTCCGCCATCACCGAGGAGCTGAGCTCGCGCCACAGCGCCCCCTGCCGGCCGTGACCGTAACTGCACCAAGGGGAGGGGCGGTGTCTGGCAGCCCAGAGAAAGCTGCCACCGGGTTTCTGGTTTGTTTGTTTGTTATTGCTGCTGTTATTGTTGCTTGTTTTCCTCATTATAGATACGAGTAAAGAACTGTTATTCCTTTTCCCATATCTCTGCCTGAGAGCCTTTGATTTCGACCTTATAACAATTTGGAGGGAGAGGGATCATATCCTCTATTCTAAGGCAGGTTTCCACTTTCCTTAGCAGACGCCTGTCTTCCCAACCAAGACAAAAACAGACCTGAGGAACTTTTTGGTACAGACTGTCATGGAAGCCGAGTTTAAAATATGGATCAGCTTGAAACTAAACCATATCATAGAACGTGGGTTTCTTGCTCATCATCAAACATAACGATTTGGAAGCAACCATTGGCCCATCCCGTGGAGCTGAGATTATATCTAAAGAATAAGCAAGTGAATAACTTGCTCTTGCTATTAGCTTAAATTTTGAATACTATATTAGAAAGACATTTCTCTCAATATTCAAATAAAATGGCCCCCTTGAGGAAGAATTTTTTTTTTTTTTTTTTACCATTGAAGAGTATGCCTTTGAATGAGTTGTACACATTGACTGTCTGTGTTTCATATGCTTCTCTATTTTAAAAGTTCATCAGGGAAATTTGATCTAAAATAACCTCCTCATCTTGCCTTGATTTTTTTGTATCCATCTCCCCCTGTCGTCTCCAAAAAACTATCAATGAGGACAATTTTGTTGAATTGTCCCCCTTCCCACAATGTGAAACATCTTCTAGATTTATGAGACTTGAAACTTTCTGGAGGCCTCAGGAGAATGTGGGGTTTTTTGCTGTTGTTACTTAATACTAGGGATTTGTTGTTTGTTTGTTTTGTTTTATCAAACTGTGAACAAATTCCATTACTTATTTTTGCTGGTTTTACCGATGAGTAAGGAAAAATACACAATTATAACTCCTTCAAAAATTTCTTAGAATTTGTTTTTTTAAAAAGAGATTTAAATTTTCTTACCCCTAAAGTCTTTTTCCTGTGGAATTATGTGAACATATTTTTGAAGAATGGTGACATGTCTGATCTACTAAAAGTACAATTTGGCTTATTGTTTTATTTATATGTTACTGTTGGCATTAATATTTTCCACCTTCTATATAAATATATCTATGATGTGACAGCAATTCCTGTGAGATGCAGATGTGTCTGTTAGTACCATCTGATTCTGCAACTGGCTGAGCAATAACAGAAGGTTTACATTATGCTGATATTAACAGTGTAAACTATTTTATTACTGTAAAGTCAGGATTAAATGGGTTTTTCCAAAGTACTTAGTAGATTAGTCTGATCTGCAATATTCCATTTTCATAATAAAAAATAATGCAGCAGCATTATCTGGTTCCAGCACCAGATATAATGGTTCTGTGAGTCAGTCTTTCCTCAGGTATATCCATTGACAAACACTTTACTCCAGTGAATATATATTTTATTCTGCAAATAGTAAGCAAGATAAACATTGCCATGGTCAAACTAGATCCACTGACAATATTAATGTTTCTAAAAAAAATTACCTATATACTGACAATATTCTTAACACAAAATGGAAGCAGGAAGATATAAAATACTGAGTTCTACTAGTAAATGAGTATTGATACTAACAGATGCTGATGATAAATAAAACTAAAGACAAAGTATAAATACATTTATCTTTAAAATTGAACCCAGAGTAAAAGTTTCGCTCAATATCATGCCAGAAGTAGACAAAAAATAAATATCTTAAATTAAGGTCTTGAAAGTCTTAAATAAAGATTTTTTGTTGAACTGTGAATGGTAATTACGAATATAAAAAAAAAACCATAGCCATTAGAGAACACCTTTTGCAGTTTTGTAGCTTTCTTTGAAAAACTAGGATAAACATACCACAGCTTTTTTGTTTCTTCCATTTGGGAGTAACAGAATGTTATAATCCTACATGCTTTTCTTGAACTTGTGTGGCTTGCTTTCTCTGTTTGTAGAAAAGACATTTACATCCAAATAATTGTACTTAGTGTTGTACACAATTGCAAAGCCATGGAAACAGCTAGTTAACAAAAATAATTGCTACCTAGTCTGTCAGGGAGTGTTTCAGGTGCACCCCTTCAGTTCTGCAAATGAAAGACCTCACACAGACATTTTAATTTTATTATTAAATTAATTTGTTTCTGCAGAAGTAAAAATGCAGCATGTAATTTCTAACCTGAAAAAACAATAAAACACCTTCTTTGATTACTTCTATAAATAGGATCTGTTATAATGGACATATTTACAGTCCATATACATATATACATGTTATGCTGTTACATGGATAACAGTTTGAGATGCTCTCTGGCAACTTCCTGGAAGCAAATAAGTAATACACAAAATTATCTACAGTGTCGTACTCCTAAGGTGTACCTGAGATGCTCCTTCAATTTACATCAAATCATCAGCTTTCTGATCCCAAAGGAGCTGTCAGACTGTCACAGACAGACCAAAACTCATCAAGGTGCTGTGCACTGCTCTGTTGTATAAGAATAGTATGAATGCAGACCACAAGCTGTTCTTCCCCAATTGCCTTTGATAGCTCTTGAGGTAGTTCAGGTGTTCCACTGTAAAGAAGTGGTGAAAAATTTATGGTCAATGCAAAAATTGTGGCTATCTGACAGTCATTAAAACGTTTCCCTAGACGGGTCTGAAACGGACTGAATATTTTAAGACTTCATTTTTCAAGCTATCTATTCTACTGAGCAAAATGAGACCTGTAAAGCATGATCTTCAAAATGCACGGAAACGGCACACTGTTAGGGTATATTTAGTGATAAAACTTCCCTTGTATTTAATATGGGTAAAAGTTACAATGTCAACAAATTATTTTGGTGGGATTTCTTTTAAAATCATTTGTTGTCTAATAAAATATGTTCAAGTGCCACTGTATTTATACTGTTACCACAAAATACAGTATCATGTAAATATAAAGAAGCATAGGTTGCAGAAAGAGAAAAATAAAAAAACTATAAAACCTAAAACTAATAAGTACTTTGCAAAGATGTTTCATGGTCTGTACTCATTTCTATATAGGGTGCAAAATATGGAGGATCATTCCAATATATGGGTGAATATTCCGGCACAATCAAGAAATTGTATTGGAATCAAATGTGATTTCCCCCAATTAGCTATCTCAGTCTAGCAGAGGAGGAAATCAAGGACTGGATTTCAATAACCACATAAACAGAACTACATGTTTTTAATGGTTAAGTGTTGCAACTATTCAAAATCTCACACAAGAAAACCAAAATTTGCCAACATTTTCAGAGAATCAGTCAAGAGAAATGAAGCAATATTTTTTCTTTGGTGAGTCAGCTCACACCAAGACTCCCTAATGTCTCACAATGAAATTTATTATTTCAGTGTACTTTATCCATTGCGATTACATTTTGTACAGGCTGATTAAAGATCTGTTATGTGGGACACAAGACTTCCTAGCAACCTATACCAAGACTTTTAGATAAGACCCTTCCAGGAAATAAAAATTAATACAGATTTCACAGTCTTCCCTTATACAGGTACTGTTTTTTGATGTGTTCTAGTAAGCACCAGAAAAAAAAAATTTAATCAGATTTTACTGAAGACTCACATTGCCTATGTAATGCACTGACTATCTGGTGTCTGCATATTATGATAATAGGGACAATATTATGTTTATGGGACAATATCAGAAATTTAAAGACATAGAAAAGGGATAATCTCTTTTATTGAAACAAAATTAAATTTGTCTCAATTCAACATTTGTGTCATACCTAGGTGTCACAGTGACTGCCAGTATAATAACCAAAATGTCCATGCCTTCATACATTTAAGAAGAGCTCCTTTTCGATCAGGGGAAATTAAAAATGTTTGTGGATTTTCCCAGCAATCATGATTTTTTCCATCATGATAGAATTTTTCCCAGGAATTTGAACTGTCAAAAAGCATTGTTCATCCATAAGACCAAAACAAACTGCTGAGGTCTTCATTTGTTTATTAGACCAAGCTTTTGAGGACCTCAAGGGATGATACTCAGTTAGCAACACTCAAGGAAGATTACCAGCAAAACTTTTCTTTAAAAAGATGATTAGATTGGAAGAATCTTGATTAAAGAAAAAAAAGAATGCATAGGCTGATAAAATTGTAAATACAATATCAATTTTTATTTTTAAATTTAAAATTCTTGTCCTGAAATGCTGAAATAAGTGCTCCTAAGCCATAACTATAACGGAAGAATAATTTGTCAGAGGAAATGCTACTTCCTGTGTCATATTTATTTCCAATTATATAAAATTAATGGTTGAATTCCTCAGAAAATTATCTGTGTGAGTCTTCAACTTCCTTCACATCTTGCTGTGCTGTACTAAAAGATGTAACCTGGTCATTAACTAGGAAAAATAAAAAGAAGGAAAATAAGAAAGAAATGTAGAATGAAAAGCATTTAAAGCTTGAGATTCCTTCTACATAGGTGTACAAAGCTAAACAAAAATTTATGCACAAACCACTCAACTCCCTAGGGTCATAGAAGCAGTCAACAGATTAACTATGAGCACCAAGACATGTCATCTGGCAATCAGGCTCAAAACAATAAAAATCCAAGAGTGTTTCACACAGAAGTCATGATATTTGAGGTAAAAAAAATTATGTGTACCAAAGTTGAGAAAATTGATAAACTCTCAGAAATATAACTTGTATTTGATTACTAAAATGACAGAGCTTACATTTAGAGGAGGAAATCTGCTGAGCTGGAAATAGAGGAGACTTGGATTATACCACAGACACTTACTCAGCTGCATTCATGACTTCTCCTTGTGGCCACTACTGAAGACATGTACCTTGAATAAATTAATCTCTGGTTAGGTGCAGTTTTACTGTTTCTATGGTTTTCCATTTAGCCAACAGGAAATAAAGACAAAATGTGTGCTCTTTTAACACTATTTGTTCTGGTTTTCAATTGGACAAGCCTTCTGACGGAAGGAATTAGTAGACTGGTTTTTTTATTATTATTTTTATTTTGTGTTTGATTACTCCCTCTTCAGAACAGGCGTTGTTTAGTATAATACGAAATAAATTACAACAAGAATCTTGTCTTTGTCAAATGCAGTGGGGTTTCTGGTATTCTCTGAAAATCAGAAATCATACTGCTAAGTAGATCATCATTTTAAATCTAACTTCTAGTCTTGGGAGAGGTTAGAAGAGGCTACATTAATTCCTGCAAATAATAACAAAACAAAAAAAAATAACCCCCAAGTTTATATAAATATGCAAATTTTTCATGTTTTTTTAAAAATCTATTGAAGAAACTAATTTCAAAGTAAGTAACCATTATTTTGTATATGTGCACTCTTTAATAATACTGAAAATTATTATCTAATGATTTGTGTAAATGAATTTTCTAGGTGAGCAAACAAACTAACAACCAGGAAAGAAAGTTTATAAATCCCAGTCACAGACCTCTGTATAATGTTTTCCTGTTAGCTTTATTAAAAAAAAAACAAAAAAATCACCCAAGAAAACAACCTCAAAAACAAACCAAATCAATTTAAACAACAGTTCAGAGTATTCAAGGCCTTGGTAACTAGTCAGCTAAAAAAAAGATCTTGCATCCTTCTTACCGAAAATCCTACCTTGCGCCATACTCTGTCATTGTTGCAGTGCCCCACCACAGTCACTCTGTATGCAGGTGCATGGCAAACCCTGAGATGTCAAAGCATCATCATCCTTTGTCATGGTGTTGATTGTTGCGGGTTAGAAAAAAAAAAATAAAAATTTTGACTGTCAGCCTCAAAATCCTTCTTCTAGGAATTCAAAAACTGAATATCCTTTTTAACTAATTATAGAATAGAGTTAACTGACCTTGTTTAGAAAAGAAGCATAATATCCCAAGTACTTCAATACAGAATCAAATGTCAGTGAAGCGTTCTCCGTGGAATTAGTGTTCAAAATCTTCCATCCTGATATTTGATTTTTATCTGTCGTAATCTCATTTAAAAATCTGAGACATCATTTAATGTTTGCTTAAATAGTTTTCATGAAACATAGATGGGGGGGAAGAAGGAAAAGCTTTCTTTTTTTGGTAAATTTGAACTATTTAGAGCTTTGTTGGTAATCTTGAAAAAAATCAGCAACACAAAAAGAATGACTAATATTATTTTGAGGTCACATATATGTGAATAGAAAAGCGTTTTTGCAGCTGTGTGCCTCAGCATTGTATTAAAAAAATTATTTTTCATTTTGTCTTGAAGAATTAGAAGCTCAGAGCTTGTCACAAAAGCAATATCAGTTGTGTGGTCTTCCAAACACATTATTTAGTGTAATTCTATTATTGCAATGGGATCATTAACATAAGCAACTGAAATTAATTTCTGTGGGGTATGATGTTACTGTTACAAAAATACTGTTTATGTTCTCAGACTTGAGACAACTTTAAGCAAGACAACTTTCATTTTCAGATTTTTGCCAAGAAAGTACTTTTGGCACAATGTTATATTTTTTTCTTTCAGGATATATTTATTTCTTAATTGAAACAAAGAAGACAAGACCAGTCACACTTGCCAATATTTTCAATACTGCACAATCATTATTTCAAGAAAAGGGGAAATACATGCTGCCAAAGGGGTCTGATGTTTTAAAATAATTTAAAAGCAACTCTTATGCTCAAGGGCACTGTTTTATTCATCATTGACAAGAATAGCAAGTGGTGAGTCATGGCTCTTTTTCGAAATTCATTCACTCACTTTACGTGCCTCTCTTTTGAGCTGCCGAACTTGCAATACCATCTGCTTTCAGCCTTCAGTAACTCAAGCTGCCTCTAGCTGAGACCAAAGCTATGAATATTTAACACCTGCAAACAGAAGCAGTAGATCGCTCAAGACCAGCACCTAAGATCAGTGGAAATTTGGAAACCTCCATCTCTAGACACAGTCAAGGACCTGTGTGACAAATTCAGTAAACATGGAAGGAAATTGTGGTGACTTTTCCGGCCTCAACTCTCAGGGTACAGGTCCATGCTTGGCAGCACTCCTACCCTGGAATACACTCACCTTTTCTGCTTTTTGTCTCCTCCTGTACAACCCTTTGCAGGACCCTTACCATCAGACAGCTTCAAGGGTAACAGAGAGGAAAAAAAATCCTGGACAGAAAAGGGGGAAAGAAAGAAAAGGAGTATTTCCATCCCATCAGTTTCCTAGCCTCCAGCACAGAAAGGGACTACAGGCAGCAGCACCAGGGAGGGACCTGGGAGCCAGAAATCACAGGTGAGAAATAGCAATACTAAAGGCAGGGCTCTTTCACCAGACGGTTTCTCAATCCTGCTTAATCAGATAGCATTTGAGTCTCGACTAAAAAGGCCTGAAGAAAACAAGCTAGAGTGAGAAAAGACAAATAAAAATACTTGAACATTTCCATTCTTTGACATTTTATGTAAAATTATAATTTCATTTATTTATTTATTCATATACTGGTATGCCAAATCTTTTAAACTTATTCACAATTAAATTATGTAAATGTAAATAAAAAGCCAAAGGACTGAACAAAGACCAAATATGATAGAGCTAGATAATTCTCTCCCTGCCCAAAACCTGAGGTCTTTCAAAAGATTTTTCTGTTCCCACAGTTCCTCTTGAAAAGTTGCAGGGGGGAACAAAAGTGACATAGCCATTATCTGCTCATTCTAAGTTCAATTTCTGACTTCTTTTCACTACTTCAAAAGTGAAATTTCTAATATGTAAATTTAATTTTTTTTATTTGGTTTCTATGGAAATTATAGATTTGGATATTTTCAGGGATAGACTTGTAGAAATTATTTTAATATTTTTTCTAAAGCACCAGGAACATTAACAGTGGAAAAATAATAGGAAATAAGTTCTCCAAAAGATTCTCTAATACTTAAAAGTGCATAAATCAATTTAGCACAAGCTTCATGGTAATGCATGATGAAGCAATTCTGATGGAATAAGTTATGCAAACGACCTTTAGTGGTATTTTGGAAAGTAATTTGCAAAACGTAGTCCATACACTATACCTCTTTTTCTCATTTACTCCTGCGTTTGAAGCGCAGCCAAGTGTTTTCTTAACAGTTCTCAACTGCAGCAGTTAAGAAATAGTTTCTTAGACTGCTCTGGAAAGGCAGGAATTTGGGTAATATTTATAAAGAGGAAAATCAAAACCCTTTTAACTTGAAACAGAGACCTCTCTTACTGAACCTGTGCATTGGCGCTACAGAGTACTCTGCTGTGGTGGGTTATCTAGAAACAACTGCCAAAAGAGGCCCATATAGGGCTCTTCAGAAACATAAGTGAAATAAAAATGAAAATAAAAGGAATGAATTTTAATGCTCAGCAGAGTCTGGTCATCTGGAATTTTAAAAGTCTCAGTGGTCGATAATTATTTTGTTACACTATGACACCAGACAACTTGACCTCCAAGATAATTAGTACAAAGAAGTGGAAAAGGATCATCCCTCCAAAGAAATTTTTAAATTATGGCATTTGAAATTCAGTCAATTTTGTAAAACCCCATGATTAATGCATCCATAAGGCCTGACCCAGCTGTTGTTCTAAGTGCTAAATTTTAATATATTTATTATTTATTAACCCAAATTTCAAGAGATTGTGTGGTGTGTTAGGGCTTATGCTAAAACATTGCTCATTTATTTCCATGACCTTCATTCTTGCTGTTTCTAATAGCTAATTTCTGTTTAACAATTTGTTAATTACTGCTTAGAATGTTGCCAATCTTTACCATCTAAGGCTAAAACTTCCATGCTTATTTGCTGGTTCTTTATGCTGGTTTTAGTAAATGAAACCATTCTTTAATCATTTACATCAGCCCTTGTCCCCAACACTCCTCCAGAAGTTCTGTAATGATCTGGAACTGAGAAAGAAAGAATTTTCGTTTCTTTGCTGAGAATCGTCATACGGTTTCAGATTCCTCACATCTGCTTTCTCTTAATACTCGGGTGCTAGGCTTCTATTAATGGGGGTTACTAAGGCTAAAACCACGTTTGTCAGAATGAGAATAAAATTTCTTAGCAGTGATAAAAATAAATAATTTACAGGCTACCACATTACAAACTGCTACTATAAAGAACGGGGAAAAAAAAGTCTAATACAGTATGCATTTTCTGGTTTTTTGTGTTTTGAAACCTAGCTTGTTCACTTATTTTTCTTCTTAGAGGGGAAACTGGCTTCCCTTATGACTCTCACTGTCAAAATCCTGAGGCTTTGCCATCATTTTCACAAGGGTACATCAAGCATAAAGAATTACATGTTGCTTGTCTTACCAGGTTGTCCTTATCAGGTTTATCTTTGCATTACTGTTTTTGAGGGTACAAATTGGTCTGCTGGTTATTTTGGTTCATTAGATAAAAGAGGAAAACCATTTATTTAATTTTCAATTTCCTGAATTTTTACACTTCCAGGATGAAACAGGTTCTTTATTGAAGAAATTATGATAGTACAACATAAATGGAAACGACAATGTCAGAACAGAATGGTTTGTTGAATTTCTAAATGCTGAAATTTTAAGTCAGCCTAGTCAAAACCCCTTTCAAGATTGTTTTCAGATTAGGTCTTACTGTGGAGGTTGAATTTTACAGAGATATCTCAAGAGCACCCAAACCTAACTGCAGTTCCTTAAAACTCAGTTCAGACTGCTCCTGGCGTTGGTGCCTCCTACTCAGAATATTTTTTTCTCATAGTAGTCAATGTCTATTCTGCTGTATGAACTTTTCAACTTCAAATACTTTTGATAGGTAAAATAATTCTTGAGTCAAGCGTCTCTCAAAAGGGAGACTTTAAGTTTTTTAGTATTAATTTATGACATCACTAGCATGTCAGCATAGTCAGTACCTGAAAAAAAACAAAATTCCTTCTGACTCTGTGTGCCATCTGTATCCTTTGAGGGCTTGCAAGAGCTTCAATGTCATACTAATAAAAAGAAATTTCAGCACAGCTGTGACAGCAACAAAATCACCTGTAAGACATATATCACAAAGTGGTCTCCTAGCATTACTCTGCAGGTGTCAGTGAAATTATCCAACCAGAGAATTTTGCCCAGGCTACAGCTGCCAAATAAGTCTTTTCTTTTTTCCACATTCCTTGTCGCTTTCAATATTCAATTTAGAAAAAAGAAACATATTAGAAGATCTGGAGCAATTGAACATGATCTACCTGCAACAAAAGAGATCTCTTTTCAGGTCACAAAACATATAAAGGGAAGAAACAGCTGTTTGCCATTTGTCTCTACTTTGGAAATTCCATTTTCTACTGTTGGAGCCTCCTCTAGAGTCCATCTGCATACATCCAAATAAGATGCATCTGCACATGATTTACTGCTTGGAGATATTTCGTGCGTGCAACATATGCAAAAGGCATGTAATATATATCTGATACACTTACTATTTTAAAATAATCAGCAAGTTTAATGTTCTCGTTGCACATTACTGTGATTATCCACTTTAAGGTGCAAAATGCTGCTTTTCTTTCAAAGTCTGACCAATATAAAGGTCACAGTGTTAATACCAAAATGAGATTTTTTTTTTTTTT
>VZRN01003949.1:237621-344813 GCA_013397935.1 Dasyornis broadbenti
TTTTTTTTAGTTGCCTCATCTTGATGGAATACTAAATATTTTTTTTGTGGTAAGACATAGAAAAATTACATGAGTAGAAATACCTACCATCAATGTAGGGTTCTTTATTTCTATCACATACATATTGTGTACTTGAAGCCTTTCAAGTAAAGGTTTGCTTTTACATTATCATTCTAGTATTGTCTAGAATAGTTTGTGCTCAATTTCCAGGCATAAATACCATACTGATTACAGATATTTTTGCTGCTTGTAAAACTACAGTGTGTCTTTCAACAGCATACACTATTTTCACATTTCTTTTTCTGAACAATTTATAAATAAGCAATGTGCTGTTTGTTTTTTTGGTTTTTTTGTTTTTTCTGGGAAAGATACTAGAAGATTGTTAGAGCAAATATTTTAAGGAAAAAAAAATAAAATAGAATACTTAGCGTTGCATATGGAATGCCTAGGTCACTGGCTTCAAAATTTAGCAGTAACCTAAACCATGTGTATGTTTTACTCTACACAGGGTACCTATCTACATTTTCAGAAATCATAATCATCCACAAAGTAAATACTTGTAGGTTATGAGAGCCATTAATCTGAAAGAGATTTTCTTTGGCTAAATTCTGATATTTTCTAGGCTTACAGGCTATGAATACCAGCAAAAGTTTGCTGCCAAAAGATCATGGCAAAGGCTGTCTGTATGGAGGCGTTTATATGGAATGTTATTTACTTTGTGAGCAAATTGCTAATATAACTCTTAGATAAATTTGATAAAGTGAAGCATACACATAAAGACTACAGAGATGGTAAAAGTGTCATAACTGACTCATTTAACTGGCATAGATTATTCTATATTTTTTTGTGTTCATGAGTCTCCAAAGGCCTTTTGTTATCCCTTCCTAAACTACAGTGTAAACACAGACTATTTGCATTTTGATTTTAAATATGTTGTAAGCCCCAAAAAAGAATCATGGATAATGGTAATACCTGGGTCTAAAAGTGATGAAATTTATCACTTTTATCATTTTATTTCCTTCTAACTACTTCATCACCTCTGTGTTGTTCCTATTATTTGCAAGATAGCAAGCAGCAAAATATCAAAGTTATTTTATATGCCAGATATTAAAATAATAAAGTAAGAAATTACTATTTGTTGCAGTACCAGAACTTACTCTTAAAAAGCAAATAGTTAAGAAGATAGGTTTAAATGAAATGACTCAGCATGCCAACAGAATAATGGAGTATTTTTAAAAACTAAAGTACAAGTAAAACATGCAGGAACCAGAGACAGAGAAGTGGCATTTGCAATGAGACCAAATTCTTGTTTAGCTAGAAGTTTAATATAGATATTTTCAATATTTTCTCATAAATTCCATGTCTAAGCTATAAAACTTGTTACCACAACATTAATTTTATTTAAAGGCCAGCGTTTACTGCTATTTTTAATTTTACTTTTATCTTACTTTATGGCTTGCAGTTATCTCTTTCATAACTCTGTATATGTTCTAAGCACAGTGCACTCATTTAACAACACAAGTGGTTTTACATCTGCAGTAGCAAGGTTGCCAGGAGCTTGTGCCTGCCTGCAGGAGCCAACCTGCTCCAGCGGCAAGAGCCCATTCATCAACTTGTGAACATCATCAATAGTGGGGAGACAGATACATTTCTGAAGGTCACCTCTGCTGGCCTTATAGAATGCTCTCTTCTAGGCAATTTATTGCATTACTCTGTGGAAGACCTTTTATTTTTTTCCTCTCTTTTGTGGAACATCCAATTTCTTGGTTTGGATTAATCAGTCACATTAATTCTCTCTTCATATCTATCCTCTGATCTTGCTTTGGGGAGTTTTCTTTAACACTAAGACTTCCTTGCAAAATTTTCTAAAAAATTAGTAGTGAAATATATTGCACAGCTGTGACCAGAAAGGTCACAGGATCTACTTGGACAACAGAGTACGATTTTTGGACATGGTACTAATGTATTAATCCTGAAGTATTACGACTATTTCCTAACAAAGATGGGAGGACTTGTACTTTAAGTGTGACATAGTACGTTTGAAAATATTTCTACACAAAATAATTTGCACCTTTTTGGTGGAGAGGAGTACGTGAATACCATCTGCCAGGAGAGTATGACATTTATAACTTGGCTCTGTCATTGCCCAGGGATTTGATAGAGATTCCTCCCAGGAAAGAATCAGAAGTCCAGCAGTTATTTGGCAAGAGCTTCATAGTGCTTTCAAAACTATGAAAACTCTGAGTGCAGTTCAGAGAGTAATGAGAAAGAACAGAGCTATCAGTGACTGCACATATCATAAAAAAGAGAAAATATTAATTTGCTTCGGCAGCTGAACCAAAAAGTCTAGATTGGGGCACAGTGAATGAGAGAGATGCAGGACAAATCTAGAATCTGTGACTCAGATGAATATACAGCAAGGGCTTAAAGAGATAGGAATAGAGCTGGCAGCTAGGCAACACAACGTAATGGTCCGATAAATATCAATGAATATATGCAAGATGTGCTGTTTAACTGTATTTTCTTGTTTATGAAGGATATTGTTTAATACCAAACCAATTTATTTAAATGCTAAAACCATGGTAACTGAAATAGAGACTCCACTCTTTCTAATTTGCTTTTTATAGACTTGAAAAACCTAGCAAATATTCTGTTTTGCAAAAATAATTATCTGGAATAATTTTAAAACTTTGATTATGGAGCAAGGCTACAGAACTCATTGGTTACACTAAACTTAGAAGTAAAATGAAGAGTGAAATGAGACATTAAAACTAAACAGACAGAATGCAGGAAAAAATCAATAATGCCTTACAACAATATCTGTAAGGTAAAGTTATTTTACTTTGTAATTTTACTTTGTAAATTCCTGGGGATAAAAATACCTAACTGAATGCATAAAACCTAATTTGATGCAAGAAGGAACAGCACAATTTAACAGAGAGTTTAAATTAGACAATGAATTTAAATTTCAGTTGACATGAAAAAAGGCATAATGTAAGCCATGGAGAACATAGATTTTGTAAATATTCATCTTGGATGCCCCATATTTTTTTAATATGTTATTTTTCTACATATGATATCTACCTTGAGATTATGATTTGTTACAGGAAAATGAGAAAGCTGTGTAGAATATACCAGGTTTTATGATCAAGAACTATCACTACAATTCATCAGTCATGAGTATGAGTGTGTTTGGAGAGACAGATCAGTTTATTTAGGAAAAAACAAGTGATATCCCCATATAATACTTTTGCATTTGATTATCATTCCTTGGAAAAGTATCTACAGAATTTAATCAACCATACTTCCATGTCAAGAACTTTCCTTTTTACTATTTACCTCCAAAAAGTTGCAGCTGTGTCCCCATTGCATCATCTACAAAAATTTTATTAAATTATTAAATTAAATTGTAATTCAGTCATCAGATTTTCCAAAGGAACTATGTCCATACATTAAATTCTCCCAACTACAATTCAAATAAGACTTATTCATTCCCTATAAACAGTTTTTCTTTATATTGAATCTCCAGGCCAAACTTTGTTTTCCCTTATCATTTTCAAAACTACTCAAAACTAATCTTTCTATTTCTTTGCTAAGTCTCCTGTCTCACCAAAGAAAAGTTTAAGAGAATCTGTTAATAACAACATATCTGTGGGGTTTTTTTTTTTTTTTGTTAAGACTTGCAAGACATCAAAAAAAATTGCTTCTCCAGTAGTTTGTATCAGTCTTTTCAGTTATTTCTTCTGGGGCTGTAGATTCTGAAGAAGTGCCTCTTTCTTATTCCAGTAATGAAACAGGAATTTCACCGCAGGCCACCAGTGGACCACCTTTGACTTCTCTACAAGTTCATAAGTTTAAAATTCCCTACTCTAAATAGCACTAACTCTTTCTTTTTCATTATTTCAATATATTTTAATATTTGTTATTTTTGTAAAACAATTTAAAGCAAGATATTTATTATCTTGTGTGTTTGAATCAACAAGGTTTTGCTTTTCATTCACTTTTAGTCACCTAAATTTTGTCTAACTTCCTTTTACCACTCCTTACATCAGTGTTTTGGCTTTTTCCTTCTTCATAAGATTTATTTATATTAATGTTTATTTATTTACAAGTCTATTTATGCCTTACCTTCCTGATTTTACATATCTATTTGTGTACCATTCCTTAAACTCATCTATGAACCCACGTGTTTCCATTTTTGTTGTTATTTTTGAGATTCAGTTTCACAAAGATGTCCTGAGGCATTCACAAATGTCTTTTTATGTTTCCAATGTACCTTTAAAAACAGAATTTATGTTGGGTATTAACTTAATTTTCTGCAGTATATTATTCTCCCAACAACTCTACACTTTCACTTTATTTTTCGTGACATCCTACTCATCAGATCATTATTCTTAAATCTTTAATCCGTATAAATCTTTAATCCTTGTTCTATAGCTCTCATAACTTGTTTTCCTGGTGAAAACAGAAAGTTATTAACTTTTCAACACTGTTCATACTTTCCATTTTTAGATTTTTCTGAGGTTTATTTTTCCTCTCATTAGTACAGATTCTCTTCAAGAAATTTTCTCCTTCTGAAAGAATTCATGCCTCATACATTTCAAAATCTTAGTGGTTTATTTAATTATATTCCAGCAGATATTTGTGGAACCAAAGCTTCCTGTTACTTCAAAGTCCCGGTTTTTGATACTTTTCAAAAAAACATGCAAATCCTTAATTTTGTTATCAGTGCCAAATAGTGGTCATGACATTATTCCTATTGTTTTCTTCTATTTCTGAAGAAATTCAGGAAACCTGCCCCTTACCTTTCCCTGAACACACAGAGGAAAAGGTACCCACAAGCTAAACTAAATAACAGCATCCTTATTTTGAAAGTAATAACAGGTTTCACAGTATGAACTTTTTCATAAAACTCTGTAACAGGAGTAACTTGATCCAAAAGTTCTAAAGCTACATCTCAAATTGATAGGTAACACTTATCAAAAAGGTGTGATCAGCAGACTCTTTTCACACAATGTAACAATACCAGGGCCACTGAAAGCATGAAGGTGCAGGGCTACAGAGCATTTTTCTGCTAAGTGGTGTTATCAAGAAACTCTTTAACAGAAAATCAATGTAACCTTTACAACAAATTAGAATAAATGCGCTTAGAAGGTTTGTTTTGAAAATGAAATGTTGCCACTGTGTCTAGACTTCATCCTTTCAGGAAAATTGGTTTGAAATTACTGTTATATTATCATGAAAAAATATTTTCAAGTCAATATGCAGTAGCAGAAGTACATATCTGTTATTGCAGGATCGTTTTCAATCCAGAATATTTTCATCTTGTGTAATGTAACTCCAGAAGCAGTAGAAGTACAATGGAACACCTTAGGAATAGAACAGTAAAGAGAACCAAATCTCTAAAATACACCCATACAAGGTGTATTTGGTTGTCTCAAATCATGAATTTTTCATTGAATTATCTCTCCCTGTCGTGTTGATTGATGCAGGGGGGAGAAATGAATTGACTTGGTAAGCACCTGGTGACCAGTCAAGCTCAACTCAACACATAGAATTAAATTTAGAAGTTAAAATACCAACACTGATTTCCTCAGCAGGTATTGCAAAGTTGAATTAATGTCAGGTTAAAGCTCTGAACATCCTTTTACTTTTGAGTCATCCTGAACACCAGGACCTTTCTCTCTGATCGCTTCCTCTTTGTGCCTTGACTAGGTCTTCTAATCATGAGAAGGAGGCAGAGATTAATGTACTCTCAGTGGAGACAACTTAATTGACAACAAAATGTTCCTGAGAGACATCCCTGTTCCTATGTATCTGATATTTAGGGCTTCCTGCAACTAGAAACATGACCTAAGTTAATAAGTCACAATCTCTCATAAGGCTGTAAGTTACACCATGCTGTAAATTACTACAGTTATCACTGGTAAATATTGATGGTAGAACAGTAAAGTAGTAGCTACCTGTAATGTAAGATGCTACTACTTGGAAACCACATTTATCACGTTCCAAAAAACTGTAGTCTATTAAAAAACAAACACTTCAGAAAAATAAAGAGGTCTGAATCTCAAGTAATGTACTAGGAGCAATGAAACAGCTTCTGTGGTTGCAACAAGAGGAAAGATTTATACTGCAGAAGACAAATAAAAACATATTTTATGGGCATTTATTGTCAAATAATCCCCTTCAGAGTAACTTAGCCTTCATCATCCTGATTCAAGCCTACAGAATAGATAGGAGAAAGGAATGGTAGTGACAGCAGACATAATATACCACATAATACTGACAGTTGAAAAAGTTAAGTAAATCTCTTAAAGGTTGTCCAAAAACATAGCCACTAATACAGAACATAAGGTGTTCTGTAATTTTTAATAAACATGAGTGGGGGAAAAAAGCATGTAGTTAGAACTACCATGTCAAACTAGCTTTGCTGATGGAAAAACAAGGGGAAATAATTAAAAAAATGCCCAAAACTTCCTTACCAACCTTCAAAGAGTCCAAAAGATTATGATTATTCAGAATACCAAAGGTCAGTGAAAATCAGGGAGGATCAGAATTTAATTGCTAGCATGTTAAAATACACCTGATGCTAGGCAGGGAAGTCATCAGAAATTACTCCGATTAAAGGGGTTTCATAGCTGCAGCACAAAGCCCAGTTTTCTTAGTATTAAAAGGATAAAATGTCATTAGAGTCAAGTTTGCATTTTTTTCCTTTATTGCTCAGAAATACCCCAGCAATGCAGGGGAATCTTACATGAGACAGAGATGATCAAATCCACAATAATTCTAATTAAGGTTCCTTGTTACTTGCTGTCTTTTCAAAGAGAAGTTTGCTGTTAGCAGCACTCACAGCTGTCTTCTATTGATACCACTAATGCTCACTTGAGCCCGAGAGTCCTGTAAGTTGCATTAGCACTATCAACTGTAGCTGAAATGTTCAAGGCAGGCTGCCTTGAAGGAATGACAACGTGGATCTGAGCTGCAGAACCGTCAGCATTTCTATGAATGTATTTACGATTAAATGAAATAAACTGTTAGTGTCATATTAAATCCTGACACACTCACGCAATCCAATTTTCAGCAGCAATTCTGATTTCAGGTTCTCCCTAGACGTCTTAATTCTGTCCTCTGAAGTGTGTATATTTTTGATAGGACAAGCACATGGTCTCACGCACTGATGTGAGGTAAACACCTAAAAAACAGGGTTTTTTTCAGACTGTGTTTGATTAAACACTAGTCTAGCAAAATATTAGCACATGAGTAGCCTTATTGATTTCACTCTGCCCATCTATTCAAATGTTTTTTGCTGTAACATGCTCCAAGTAATCAAATGGAAATAGACATGAAGGAAAATAGATTATTGGGCAGTTTGTAAAGAAGGTATTTTTCTCAACCAGTTCTGAATGAAAGTGCAGTACACATATGGAGTATTTTGTCTGATGTGTACAAGGACAGAGGTAGATTTACAACTCTTTTAAAATTAGCGTAATATAAAGAAGCATATCTTCACAGAGTTAAAGCTGAGCACTTACTTTGTTTCTAACCACGAGCTTCCATTTATATTCTCTTGTACACACTTTCTAATATTTTTATAAATCTTAGCGTATGAAAGCTTACAATATAAGCTAGAAAGTTCATAACGGATTAAAAGTTTTAATTTCTGCTTTTAGGGGATCATTACAGAATCAAGCTTATTAAGCTGGAGAACTCTAGCTGTGGACTCCTTAAGCATGCTTGTAAGTGTCTCAAAAACATATTGTGACAGGCAAGTGCAATAGGAGCACTTCATGTTGTTGAGTTCATTGTTGGTGTTTGAGTTTATCTGAGAACAAAACAATATTACTGTGTAAGATATATGCCAATTATGCAAGTTAATGGACCATTGTATGACAAAAAAGGTCAGAGTAATAAGGAAAATGTCTGTATATATGAACAAATGCAAAGACACTTTTAAAATGCATTTGATTTATTTATTTGCTTTTCTTTTGTGGTATCAGTTTATCAAATTAATTATACTACACCATGAAGAATATCATGATGTACCTAGAAGTGAATAAGTATTAACTTTGTATGAATTTTTGTTAGTGTTGATCATGTATATACTCTTGCCTAGCTTTTCTATCAGCTGTTAATTTCTTATAAAATATATGGTTAACTAAATGTTGATTAGTTATTTCATTGCTTTGGATTGACATGTTGAAATCTTTAAATCTGACATTTGTAAATTCATGTTTCACTGATAAACTATTGGCAAGACATAGAAATTTTCTTCTAGACTAATTATATCACCTCTAATTATGACAAAGAAGACAGAGGAACAACTCATCTTGAAACCCCAGTGTTCCTGAATTACTGCAATGCCATTTACTTTCTGCAGGTATTAAGAATGATAAAGGGGTTATACTTCTTCTAGATGCAGTGCTTTTATATCCATTTATGTGTTCAGTTATATGCTAAAAATTGAAATCTGAAATACACACCAGAATCACAGGACATAAACTGCTGATTTTAAACATGGTGGGTAAAAGTTAGAAAGACCTCTCAACAGCTGTTGATTTTCTACCCATGCATAAAACCCACAAATGCAGTAATAGTAAATGGCATCCCTTATTAAGTAATATATGTTACAGGAATCATAATCACACAGATTAAATTCTGCTATAGAATGTATTATTTGGGATGTTTTCATTTTTATTCAAGGTTGTGGTTTGAGTCTTTATCACAGTCAGCCCTTGATGTGTCTTCTCTCTATTGTAAATAATTTGTTCTCAAATTAGAGGTAAAGCTGGGCTGATACAGGGTCAAAACCTCATGCTATCCTCCGAATCATAACTCTGCTATCCTAAGAGACTTCCTTTCTTGGCACAAACATTGCACATTAATATATAGTGGAATAATACTATCCCCAGGCTTCTTTTAGCCCATTTGCTTTTTTCCCTCCTCCTTCTTCTCTTGTACTTCTTAGTCCTGTTGCTTTCTAAACAGATGGGCCCTGCAACGTTTTTTGTCTTCTTGCAGGCTAAGAAAGGTGAACTCCCAGAAAAGTGTTTAAACTCCTTTAATCTAACAGAGGCCAAAATGAATATTTCCATTACCCATAACCTCTGGCTCCTTTGAACACTAACAGATCTACCTTCCATAACAACCTTCTTCCCTCTCTGTTTTCATGGAACATGCAGCCATGTGGTAGCTATAGCCTACGTGGGCAACTCGAGGGGCCATGGCAGTAATGCAACCTCTCTCAGAAGCACCACGAGCAATCTCTGTTACTTTCAGCTGCTTCAGTTCTGTCAGTGCAGCTGTAACTATGTCGGGTGCCCTGAGTACTTCCCACACATCTGTGAAAAGAGAGGAATAGATGAAACTTCACATGGAAGCAATTTAGCAAGAGCGCTTCTCTCTTGCTTGCTCGCACAGGTTGCTGAAGGACTACAAAAGACTGCCACATTAGCCAGTATGACAGCAATTTAACCTGCCACAAAGGCACACGTAAAACACAAAAAAATTGGCTTAATTGTTTCACATTTATTTCTCAGCCAGGTTGCCTTACAGACACTTCACTGGATGTTCAAAGCTAAATTAATGTGATCACAGTGAAGTTCCTTCTGCTTTCAAAGTTCTAGACTATAGATAAAATGGATGCAGTCAGCACATAGCTGTTCTTTGCAAGTAATTGACTTCTTTTTTGTTCAAGAGAGCAAAGATATTGTTAAATCTTGTCAATAGTGAGAAAATAAATGGAGTTTGCTCTTATAGTGCATTGCCTTAAGTTCAATCAACATCTTCTTTATAAGAAAACTGAAAATGCCAGCAAGAAGAAATAATACTTTTTAACTGCAGAGTCTTGTTCTTTTAATAATGAATGTGGACCAGAAAGGCCAAATGAACCTAAAGGAATACCCTGTTTTTTTCATTCTTTTACCAACAAAGACATAATTTTCAGTATGTAAATAAATCTCAGGAAGGTGTCCCATATTTCTTTTTGTCTGAGGAAAAGGACAAATTTAGCTTTCACTTAACAGCAAAATCTCCCCCAAAATGCTTATATGTGACAAAAACCTCATTATCTTTACTGAGAAAACAAGAAAGACATGTTAGTTTGCATTCCTTCAAGATAGTGACAGATCAGGAACACATCTTTTATCTCCCATTATAAGGTTTGTCCATTCAAAATTATAACTTTCAGAGAGAGTTTCAAATCTCTCTTGGTATGCCCCATTTTTTTCCACATCTGTACTTATTCTGCAGTCAAATAAAAAGGGCTGGTATTCCTCAGTTTCTCCTTGGAGGCTTAATCCTATTTAATCAAATCATTTTTATCACATCACAAAATTATTGTTCTTGGCCCCACCTTAGACTCTCCTTTTCATATTGTAGTTATAGTTTGATTTAAGGAAAGTGTCTTTTGACTGTTATCACCAAGTTACAAGGTCACCTTTATATCCTACTACACTTCTTTATATCCTACAAAATACTATATCCTACTGTATACATGTGTTGGAGGTTGGGAATTTTTCCATCCTGTGGCTAGAGATACCTTAATGAGCCTTAACGACTGGGTACCTAAGGGACAAAGACTCACTTAAGAGACTACAAACATAGCCAGGTGTGGCAAGAGAAGAAAAAGGTGGCTGGCCGTGGGCAGAAACTCACTTGCTCCCGGGACTCGTTGGAGGAGACAGCTGCTGTTTCTTCTTTTCCTTCACTGCTGCCGCGGGAGCTCAGCACTGCCGGGTTTTTCTTCCTTGCTGGAGTCCCTGCTACCCTTTTGTTCGCCGGCTCGAGTGGACAGGCTCTGCTGCCCGGTTTGCTGCCCTGGGATTCCCTGCTGCAGCTCCGTTCGCCGTGCAGCCGCCTCGCCCTCAGCTCCGTCCGCCATCACTGAGGAGCTGAGCTCGCGCCACAGCGCCCCTGCCGGCCGTGACCGTAACTGCACCAAAGGGGAGGGGCGGTGTCTGGCAGCCCAGAGAAAGCTGCCACCTGGTTTCTGGTTTGTTTGTTTGTTATTGCTACTGTTATTGTTGCTTGTTTGCCTCGTTATAGATACGAGTAAAGAACTGTTATTCCTTTTCCCATGTCTCTGCCTGAGAGCCTTTGATTTAGGCCTTATAACAATTTGGAGGGAGGGGAGTCATATCCTCTAAGGCAGGTTTCCACCTTCCTTAGCAGACGCCTGTCTTCCAAACCAAGACAACGTCGTGGTTTGACCCTGGCCAAATGCCAGGCACCCACAACATCTACTTACTCGCTCTATCCTGCCACAGTTGGGCAGACGAGAGAAAAAATAAATAACACACACAGGGCTCATGAGCTGAGACAGGAAAACAGGAGAAGATGCACTCAGGGAAAAACAGGTTGAACTTAAGTTGCAAAGTGATTTATTGCTAACAGAGTCAGAGGAGTAAATGAGAAGTAAAATAAAACCTTCAAAGACACCATTTCTCCACTCATCCCACTCCCTCCTTCCCAGCAAAAGCACAGGGGGGACAAGGCGTAGGTAGGGGGTAGGTCTGTTCATTGCTGAGATTTTCTTTCACTGCACAGTGAGAGGAGTCTTTTCCTCTGCATAGCCGTGGGTCCCAATCTCACAAGCAGCAGCCCACCCAAACCTGCGGCAACATGAGCTCCCCCCACATGCAGACAGTCCTCCCAAGACTGCTGTGGCATGGAGTTTATCATCCATAGAGTACAGACCTCCAAGGCCAGGCCGTTTCCATCTCAGGATCAAGGCCTCTCTGTCCACTGGGACTCCCGCTGGACCACAGCCTCCACCCACTTGGGCCTGGGGCACCTCCCCACGGGCTACAAGTCGATCTCAGCATTCCCCATGGACCCCATAGGCTGCAGGGACACCACCTGCTCCACCATGGTTATCATCATGGCCTGCAGAGGAATCCCGGCTCCAGTGCCTGGAGCACCCCCTTCCCCTCCTTCTCCACTGGCCTTGGTATCTCCATGTTGTTTTCCCTCACATGTTCTCACCTCCTCCTCTTCCTCTGGCTAAGAAGTGCATGCACCCATTGTTTTGATTTCTTCTTAACTACATTGTCACAGAGGCGTAACCGACATCTCTAATTGGCCCAGACTTGGCCAGCAGCATGTGCATCATCTTCAGAGCCACCAAAGATTGGCTCTGTTGGACATGGTGAAAGCTTCAAGAATCTTCACACAGGATCCATCTTTGTGTCCCCGCCCCACCCACCCCCCCGGCAAAAACTGGGCCAAACAAAACCAACACAATTTTTGGCTTTATACCCTGTCCCATATTTTCACAACCATTGCAATTTTATCAGAATAGATAGTTCTTTAGATATGTTTGGAAAGAAGATAGAATTCTAAAAGCTTACATTTCGTAATATAATTTCTTGTTCTCCCTCTGCAATTTATTAAAACTCACAGGTATTTTTAATTATATTAGGAGATGTCAACAAGGATTTTCCTTTTAGCTTCTTCTGAGGTTCACTTCTCTGTACTGTTTGTAAATGCTTTTCCATCCCAGCTCCTTATGTATAAGTTATAGCACTGACTAGTGGAATATCCTTCTATACAGTTAGGTGTTCTGGAGTCATTACTGGTAATTAAGTTGGAATACAATACCTACAGTATCTGGGTTATGTTTTATCTTTTGATTCTGCAAACACATTATATGCAATATATCATACTGTGATTGGACACGGTTAACGTTTACGGTTTGGGTTTTCTTCTTCCCTTTCAATAGTATATAATCAGTTTAACCATATGTCACAATAGACAACTTTGCTAGAACAGACAACACCAATCTTATCTGAAATGCATAAAATTGTCAACTGCTTCCAGACTGTTTCTCACTATGAGTTGCAGCCAGCAGTGCGTTTTATGTTTGATCCCCATGAGAACAATTCCAGGAGCAAAAGACTCTCTGTAGAATACCAAACCTTTTACTCAAATGTCTAAGATTAGACGAATTGCACATGCACAATTCGGCTCCAAGAGCTTTGAAATATGGCTATGTGTGTGTCTATGTGTGTGTGTATGTATACACACTTAATTATTTTATAAACAGAGACAATACTTGGCAATTACAAAATTAGTTTTGTGCCTGAGTGGTGACTAGACCCTACTACATTTAAAAAGTCCAGAAAAGTCTCAGCAGAAATGAAAGATCTGTAATATTCCATGGGATTACAGCTTTTCTTATAGTCCTGACAGTGTAGAAAGTTTCTAAACAGCTCACACTCTTGGCAGATACTAATTGCTTCACCTTGGCTTGAGATCATTGAATGTTGTAAATATAAAAGTGAAGTACATAATGTAAGATGGTCATGTAAATGACAGTAAATGGAAGTAAAAACAGAAGTTCCAGCAGGCAATTAATCCCACTTCTCCTAGATGTCTAGTTTAGGATAAATGGAATTGTTCTTTGGAGGTTCTACTTTCTTTTCAATATCTACCAAGAACCTCTAAATCACAAGCTCAGAGTGAGTATCTCATTTTTAAGGCTGATGAAGATAGGTGGCATAAATCACAGCTAGCATTTGCAACATATAGAGCTGGATTTAATTCCTGAAGTCTGCTCTATTTTATCCTTAATTCTCTCAAGTCACATTCCTGCTGAGGACCAGTAACTGAGAGAGGTGAATTTGTTTGAAATAGTCAGATATTTCAAACGCTAGGTAGTCTAACAATTGTGTCCTCTCCTCTCCTCGAGTCTCCTCTCCTCAAGTCTCCTCTCCTCGAGTCTCCTCTCCTCGAGTCTCCTCTCCTCGAGTCTCCTCTTTTCCACCAGCTCCTCCTGATATTATTTTTTTCAGTCATTTCCTGTTTCTAATCTAAAGTTTAACCTCAGCAGTTCAAAAGGGCTTCTGAGTAGTTAAAGTCCTTTTCTACTGTGATTATGTAAATTTAAGCATCTAGCACTGAAAGTCCTCAAGGATAGATCTTTCTTTTTCTAGATATTTATAACCGAACAGACACCCTGATTCTTTCCTTTGAGAATAGAAAGCTATACATATATTACACATATATATTTAAACGTGAACAGGTGTTTAAATACACACTTAAGGAAGACTACTTAATTATTTAAGCAACTTAGTATGATAGGAGCTCATAAAAAATTAAATTAAAACTTTAATTTAAAAAATATTTTATGCATAAATATGGTTGAATAGATAGTTGGCTGGGTTTTATGCTCAACAACTAAACACAACTGGGGATGTTAATATATGATGAGGAAAGACACCCTCACACAGAGGGTGAAATTCCAGAATTCACAGAGAAGTGAAATTCCAGAATGTATACATATCTTTTGGCAAACAGTTTGGCAAACAGTTATTCTGCTAGAAAAATTAGTTTCAGGTTTGTGATGGCTGTGGTCCACCTCGGCAATCTACCACAAACACCATGACAGATGGTAGGAAATACAGCTTGAAGGCAGGGCATTTGCTAAACATTTTGGCAGAATAGAAACTGTCAGGTTAAACCTACAAAGCAGAAAGAGATGTTACTCCCCTGTGAACTTACTGCACAATTCCAATGGCGTTGTGGGAGGAATTATATTTTTTTCCAAATCACACTCAATCACAAGTCCATATCAAGTACAACAGAGAAACAAATACTGCATAGACAATGAGTCCAGTTCTATGTTATGCCATATTTAAATCTTGTCAAACAAAAGTATAAATCTGGAGTTTAGAGTGATGATACTCAAGCCTGACCTCATCTTCATCTATTAAGGCCTCATTCAAAAGAATATGTTGCCACTAAAGTCATGGGAACTGACCCGAAGGAATGACACTGACCAGTTCCAGATGCTGGAAGCTGCAGCAGAGTTGAGAGGAGTGGAAGCCCCTGCTGACCTCAGTATCTGCACAAACCCAGAATCTCAAAGCAGGCAGCCAACCAACTGAGCATTGAGCAGCAATGTTTTGAGTAGCAACATCTTCTTCCTTCCTCAGCACAGTATTTTACTGTCACCATCATCACCACTATCATCATCATCATCATCATCATCATCATCATCATCATCATCATCATCACCATTTTATGCAGTTTATGTTCTATATTGCTGTGAATGTGTCTATGAATTTATTTTTGCCATTTTTGTGATTAAAAAATAGAAAGAAACGTGAAGTTTATGTATTTTTCTCTTCTAATTCTGAATACCTTTTCCCACAGATCAACCTCCCTACAAAATATAAGAGAAGCTGATGAGCTTAGAAATAGATTTGGAGATTGAGCCCATATGTCTCTCTCTGAAAAGCAATATATCACCAGCAGCCTCAAAGAAGACTCTCTAATAACTAGAATACGTGAATAAATATGTCTTACAGAAGGTGAGTTTGGAGTTCAGAGACTACTGAATGATTTGTAAAGTGTATCTGTATGCACTTTACATTTACAAATTAAACCATTAGCTGCTTCACCTTCAACACATCAATACTGGCTGCCTTTGAGTAAATAACTTCTGCACAGAAGGACATCTGAAGAAAAAAAATCGTTTTAGGAGCTATGTACATCACTTTACCAAAGAATTCATTTGGTTCTCAGCCACTTGGAGAGAAAGTATTCAAAACACAGAAAAACAAAGTCCTTCCTTGAACACATAATTTCAAAAATGTCATGCATTTTACATGGCATCTACTGAACAACTCAGTTTGATTACTAAAGACCCTGTTGCTATGGGTATTGACCTGAAGTTCTTACTAAAGCCAAAAATTGATGCAAATTACAACATTTGTAAAAGTCCGAATTATATGTTAGAACATGAACTGCCATTGAATAAGAACAATTCAAAAGAATATATTACAATCCAGCCTGGTTCCTTCTGACAAGCCAGTCTGGAGAGTCATAGGAAGAAGCAGTCCAAGAAATTTTACTGAGAAATGTTTATGACTAAACTGCACTTCACAAGAGGCAAAGTATCCAAGGGTGCTACCTTCTTTGACTTTCCACAAGAGGCTGTTTTCGGGGTTGGGGTCAGTAGTGTCATCAGTGAGTTTCTTTGGCCAGGTAGATAACAGGGCTTCTACTGTGTTGTAGAGATTTATTTGCAATATTCTCAACAGTGAAAATTATATGTATAAGCCTGAAAAGTGGACACATCGATCACAGCTGCTGCTCACAACATTGCTAGCTGAGCTTCAAATTAGTCATGCTGTGTAGGTAAGTTTATTCTCTCCATAAATCTGTTACTGCTGCTTTCCAACTTCGTGTGCTGTCATTTGACAGCCTAATGTTGTTCCTTGAACACCATTTAATTCAGGCAATTTTGAAAGTCAGCAATGTGGAGAGTGAAGCAGTGCCAGCAAGCTAGGAAAAACCAAATAACTCTCAAGAAGATATTTTAGAACATTATTTAAATATATTCAGCATCCATAAAAGTGTCACATTTTTCCATGAATTATTACTATGGTAATGTGAATCAGAAGGTGAAAAAAACATTATTTTGACTACACATACAATTAATTAAAATGTTATGAGGGTAAACTTCAGGAAATGAACCAGAAAATGATTTTTTAAAAGGGCAATATGGTTCCATATTTTCTTTTCTTTGCATAATATCTATGATCTTATAAAATAAGAAATAACACTAGCAATGTAGGGAGAAAATTATCTGTTTTTTGTAAAGTAGCCTCTATACTTACAGGGAAAAAAGTACTTACCACTACATGCAACATCAGCCAATATCTTACAGAGGTCCTCCCTAATGGACTGCGCTGCTTTTAAAAGATAAAGCTTTCTGAGTGCACTTTGTCTGCTAATAAATGGCTTATAAATACATACCATCCAAATAGTACAGCAAGAGAACACAAACCTTTAACAGACTTTTTAAGTTTCCATCCACTTTCAAGAAAAATAAGTGTATTGCCATTTTTGTTCTCTTTTTGCTTCTTTGATTCCTAGCTCTAAAAATTAGGGCTGACCTTTTTTTTTAATGATTCAAGATCAGTAAACCCAATGAAACCTTATGCTGGTAATGTTGGAATAGATGTAGAGTTAAGAAGTAAACAAATATTTGAATGCATAATAAATATATATAAATTAATTAAAATGTACTAGTAAATTTTACAGATGTGACAGATTGATCCAAGCCATATTTATTTAACTATTTAACACTGCAAAATTCAGAGGTAAATGTAAAGCACAATACATTTATGTATCTCTACGACTCTATCAAAATACCTCTTTAAACACCATGCTGTTGGAATCTACATGTTCCACTGAAGAAGTTCCTAACCTCAGCTCCATTTCCCTTCACATGATGTCAGACATTTGAAACACTCAATGAAAACTCTTTATCTACTTTTGAAACCAAAAAACCAATTCAAGAAAAAACTGTTCCTCTAAGTTCTTTCCCACAAACATCTTTTATGACTTCAGCATACCTAGATAAATTAAAGGCAAAATTATATTATTCTTGTCTTTATATAGTCTAGAATGTATTTTCTCTAGTTAAAACTCTGTTTTAAAACCTTTTGCTTAACAGAACAGAATATGCATTTGGTAGAAAGAATAAAACTTTAATTCAAAATTCCTCAGGATCAAGGATCTTAACTTCCATATAACATAACAGAAAGGATTTTTTAATTTTTAGCTTACTGATGCAGTACATGATTTTACTTCTGATAGAAAGTGAAGAACCTCATTGATATTGACTTCCTACTTTGAACTTGAGTTATTCTTCAAAACAGAGATGCTTTCCTGAACCAAGACCATACTACAAGCTGGGATTGAAACAAAATGGCTTAGGCATCTGGCTAGAATCTGGGTGCATAAAGTCAGTCTCAAAGTCACCAAACTAAGCGGCACATTACCTTGATTTAAATAGCCTTTTATCCAGATCAGTATAACTATATTAAGTCAAATAATATTTTATCTACTTAGCTCAATAGATTTAGATCAGAAATAATATAAATGGATGAGAAGACATTGTATCTTTCAATATATTCAATGTTTCATCAAAGAGACTCAAAGACACAGAAATAGTTAATACAAATATTTATAAAGATGGAGAGTTACTATTTCTGTAGATGCAGCAGGCACTGTCAAAACCATGACCTGGATATTATCATCATCCCCTTGTGATTTTGCACCATTAAACCAGTTTAAAACTCAAAAAAAAAAACCTGTCATTTTCTCTGCCATTGTTTTACACATATAAATTCTTGTCTGTTGTTCTTCGGTAACCTTCTCGTGTTGCATTCCTGCCTGCAGACTGTCTGCCCACAGAATGCCATCAAACCACATTACTTTGGTATCAGTCTGGCTTAGGCTTGATGGAATTTCCTAATGAAGGCTCTGATCTCTATCTTTGTGTGAGCCCAGAATGGCTCTGGTCATGTCATATCGGAAACAGGGAGTGGAAATTAAGCTAGCAGCTAGCATAGGATAGAGGAGGACTAGTCTATCATTAAGGAGGATAGAACTGGACTAGTCTATCATTAAGTAGAGTTGGCCAAGGGTGACTGTATTAGAGGAAGATGTCCTTGTGCATTTAGGTAGAAAATAATAACATTTTTTCGTTCTAAATCAGAGGAACTTTTAAAATGCTTAACTTTTGAACAATTTTTTATAATTTGTAATGCGAGGAAAAAGCTAGATCCCCTTAAAATTGCAATGGGAACCTATTTTTCTCAGCGCAGGAAACCATGACCCATTCCATCGTCCTTGGACAGAGCACCTGGAGTCTGTACAGAGCTTTATTACATAGTGGGGAATATCTACATTATCTTGGGAGACAATCATCTGTCAGATAACAAAATCTGTAATCTCTTTCCAGTTTACTGCTTACTCTGATATATTCATGGAGAATCAAGTCCTCAGACACATGAAAAGTGAGAGTACTTTGGCAGCTGTCAACGTGTAACTGTTGGAACTCTGCATAGGCAAGCTAGGTTCAACAGGAAACATGTCACCTCATGAGAAAGAAATCTTCTTAATGAATATGCCCCTCTGGTTCTTCTCCATTTTCATATACCTGAGTTTCTTGGAAATGAAAGGAAAAATATTTTCAAAATGTTTTAAATCTGTCATAATGTAGTGTATTTAATCAGACAAACGCTAACCTGAAATAAAAGTTCAAGCACACTAAACAGTTGAACATGTGTCATGTGGTGAGCTTTGCACTTTTAATAGCTCATTTGCTTGAAAAACTGAAGCTATGCTTAGCAGGCTAGCAGCATGGGTCTCAAATTCTACAGAACAAACTAGTATTTCTGTTCCCTTATTAAGTAAATGGTTACTCAAAAATGTAGGAGACAAGACAAATCCTTTGCTCAGTGAGAAGAAAAAATTTTCTGCAAGAGGCCTTTTACAATACAGGTTCTGACATTCAAATAGCAAAAATGTGGTTCTAAACTTTGTGTGACCTTTGTGTTTCAAAAACCTCTCTAGCCTACATAACCTCAGAGGATGTTTCTCAAAACTGTGGAGTGGGACACACATCATTTTCTGACCATAACTTGTCACCAATTTGCAGGTAATATTTCCCCTTTTTTAATATCACAAAAAAGAGGAAAAGCAAAGAAGGAAACAGAATGTTCTTGCTACCTACATACAGGATGTTTGTTCATAAGTACCAGGGTTGCCTGGATGCATTGCCTGTACCTTCATTTTGAACCCAGATCTTCAGAAAATGCATTTTCTTTCTGAAGAAAGTACCTCAGCCACAAAACCAAAAACCATAAGACATGGAAGCTGTGTCTAAACTACAAGGACATTCCTCAGGAAATTCTCAGTCTTATGAAGTTTTTTCCCCTTTGTGTCAGTTCCTTTCAGCCTAGTCCAGGCAGCTGTCTCAGGGGGCTGTATCTTGGGAAGTTTTATTTGGTTATGATCTTGGGAAATATCCTGCAGTTTTTCATACAATTTCCAATTATTCTACAATTACCTCAAACACACATTCCATTTCAAACCAAAAACATGTAAAGAGTATCAGTTTTCTATGAAAATCAAAATAAAAGCCTTTATAGGCAGGGAGGACTTGCAGAAATTATTTATTATGTACAATATTTTAAAATTAGAACACTGATATTTAAATTTGCTTATCCTGATGTTCCTCTTCAAAGTTTTACAACATTTCCTTGACAACAGGAAACACTAATGCATGAATATTCTGATTAAAAGCATCACAAATCTTAACTTCTGAGTGATCTGCTTGCTGAATTTATTTATCAAAATATCCTCAGAGCGAGATTCTTACGGAAAAATGTCTGGTCAAGATGACATAGGAAGGACTCTTCCACTTATCTCTGTAATGTCTGAGTCAATGAACAACATGATTCAATAAGTAACACAGTCACAATCTTCTGACAACTAATTCAAAAGCTGAAGAAAAATAGTAAATTCAGTAAATATATTATTGAAGACATGCTGCACCATCCTTACAATGTTGGAGTGCTTGCTTATTTCTTGAAGCCAAAATGGTTGTCATTCATGAGTGGCAAAAGCTTTCAAGATACAGACATAAAAATAATAGGTTAGACTCCCTAGATATTTACCTCATCAAAAACAGGGAAGATTCCTAATTTACAGGCTAGTTTCATCATGTATCAAAATGTACATTTGCTTAATGATTTGGCAACCATTTTCCATGGGGCAGATTATCTGCACAGTTTGGGTTTTTTTGCAAGTTGCTGTATCAACACCACATACTAATCAAGAACGTGAGAGAATTCAGTCTATCACCTACTGCATTTAATTTGGCAATCTGACTTAAACTCACCAGGAAATTAGATTCATGCACAAAATTCTGGATATTGTCTTTCATTTCGTACACAGTTGTATGCATTGTCTCTCAGTCAAGAGCATACGTGTCCCTAAAGAGGACAGATGCTCTGTTCTGCTCAGCCTGGACATTTTCCTCAGTCCGTCGCTTCCTTCTCTATATCATCCTTCTCATTTGGTCTCATAGTGAATTCTCACCAGGTCTTAAGAAAGTTCCAAAGGACTGAAGTTCGCTGTCTTGGTATTCCATTATATGCAGGAGAATTTAGGCTTCTTCAGCTATTTATGATGAATCCTGCCTAACTCAACAAACACTATTGTAGTCATAGCACCTGCGCAGTGCAAGACTCAGAGTTAGATGTCCTGCTCAACCTGTGCAGGTTGATGACCCTGCCTCAAAAAAGCCTTGCTACCTACATGAAATAATGTGAAGAACAGTATTTCATTATTAAGTCAGACTGCCAGGTAGCCAGAAATATAAAAATCATCGGTCTGTCTTCTTGAGGGAAGAGGAATTTTGACTATATTTAAGAAAGAGTAGAACAAGGAATCTGGTTTCTGGTCCTGTTATTTTCGGGTAATGATAGTCTATTATAGCTTCTTCTGTGCTCATGTGGCTATTGAGCACCATGACCACCTATTCCTTAAAGAACCTAGGAACAGACTATCCTGCGCCATTTTCAGATACCTGCAGAACAGTTATCTTGTTTTGGCATAAGCATAAACAGCATCTCAACATGCTTGGGTTGATTTTGGGTTTTTTAACAGGCAGCTTTGGGCACATATAACTAAAGTGTTAAGTAGGGACAGTCAAATTAATCTTACTTTTATTCTTCACCTACTGGTGTATGTTGACCCATGGTTTTGACTTTGATCCCTCTAGAACCTGTTCAGAGCTTAAGCAATTATATGGTGTTGACATTTCCTGGCTCACTTCCAGGTATGACAATTTTCATGGAGATATTTTAAACAGAGCTTGTTAACTTTCCAGATTAATTCTTGCCCTTCATCTTTTAACTGCAGTATTGTACCTAAGTAATGTTCTACAGCAGTTCCGGCTGTTTTAAACGCCACAGTGCTGTTGATAATAAGAATTAAGCTACTTGAAGAATGTCGAACATTTTTATTTTCATTCAGATTTGTTGTTCTGTTCTTGTTAAGTACTCTATTCCTCTTGAGGTTTTGGGGGTGCTTTGGGGGAATTTTTTGTTTATTTGTTTTGTGTCTTTCTTTTTTTTCCCTCTGAATAAAATTCAACCCATTCAACCTAAAATATTAACCTTAGTGCAACATTTCTCAGAAACAAAAGAGATATTACTATCATACTTTTTGCTTCATCCTTTTTTGTTGTTTATTTGTCAGTCCATTAGCAATATCCTAAGTCAACTAAACTGAGTGATTTTGTACTTTGAAAAATATGCCTTTTTTTTTTTTTTTTTTTATGAAATCAAAGTTGTCAGAAGCATATTCAAAATCTCATCTTGGAACCAGATTATAGACCCAGTAATACATAACCTCTGTGGTCTGGAAAAACATAAGCGTAGAGATTGAAATATGGTTTAGAATATCAATAATCACCTATCAGTAAGATTCTTTGGTAATTATGATGGAATAGTAATTTAAAAATAAATCCAAATCCATAACACAAGCCCTGTTGACATTATTAACCAGAAATGTAGTTTAAAATAAACTAAAAAATATACTGTTTTAAACTTTGGGTTTAATTCTTTTTGCACTACTGAGAAAAAAATATGCGGTTAACTTTATTTGCAGCAAAGTGTTTAAATAGAAAAAAAAAAACCAAACATGTTTGATGATGGTTTTTGTTGACTTTTTAGTAAGAACCCCAATATAGTTCACAAGCATGAAGTTCTTAGATGTTCAGCTTATTGCAATTTTAAATCACTTTCTCCATTAAGATACAAGTAAAGGCCTGACTTCTACGTTATTCAGACAATAGATATATAGCCTAGCTAGGATTTGCTACCATCATTACTTTTCAAACTTAAAACTATCAGAGGCAAAGGCATTTAAGGAGAGAGACTTTTTTTTTTTTTTTTTAAGTGACCTGAAGAAAACAGTAGAATTAGGTAAGGGGAAGCATAGGAGTAAGACAACAACAATATTCATCCAAAAAACATTTTCGTTCATACTACCCTGATGCCAGAAATTGTGCGAAGGAAACTTAGAAAATAGTTCTGTTTCTGAGACAAGAAGGGCACTGGGAAATTTTTGCTGATTTCAGCTGAATCGTTGCTACCTTCAATCAATGTCGATGGTTCTTATTTTCCATGCATAAATATTCTGCACAGAAAAGCAGAAACCTTAACTTTATGTGTTTCAAAATGGACTTTCCTTCATAATTCAACTATTAATTGTTTGCAGCAGTAATCCTGCTCAGTTCAATGATGCCTCCGAAGACACTGTATGCAAAGTAGATAAATGTACTACTTTGTGTCCCTGAAAAACATCACCAGTGAAATTCCCAACACTGCCAGGAATAAGTGAATAGGTGCACAATAAGACTGTGGAGTGCTGTGGGGAGACATTTTTCTGGGTTTGTTTAGGCTTTTCTAGTTTTAGCCAAAACACTGTGGGAGTGGACAAAACCACTCCCACTAGACAGTGGGAGTTGGACAAAACCCAGCTACAACTGAGAGTTTTGTACTTTTCTTTGACTGCAAGACCTCTTCTAATCTGTCCTACTTTGTTAGAGTGGTCATCCTACTTCCCCTCTGTTTTGTCTTGTCCTCAGGCCCTTGGGTTTTTGAGTCACTGTAATTCGCGCAATGGCTATGTGACCCTCTTTGTCAAAAGCTGCAACAGTCAGTTGGTAATGCCTTGTATTTTTACAACGATATCACCAGATGGTGAAAAACTTTTTAAATACCTCAGCCAAATCACTGTCATACCAAAACCAGAAGGACACTGTGGAAAAACACTTGTGAAATCTTATCTGAAAAGCAAACAACCAATTAGCTATTGGGAAGATGACACATCTTCACTTGGAACAAATTCAGGACCTTCAACTAAAATTTCCTCTTAAGGAAGAGAATTTTTTTACACAGATAATTTAACAGAGATATCTTCTTTTAATCAGTCTAGTGTGGCTATTTATTATCTGCATTAAAATAAAGAGACACAGCAAGGGAGATTTTCACAGGTGAATGCAGAAATGTTCTTACAAAATTTTTGGCCTTCCTTCACGCAGAAATTGCTGCCTTAGATCTGATGAAAAGCTTTTCTGTGCTAGAAACCCGAACTAAAATTTTGTCAACAACCATTCTTCTTCAGAAAATTAAAATGCTATTTGAAATAAAAGTAAAACTGTCCAGCACAGTGTGGAAATGAAGGTTCAGAAATTAGGAGATTCATATTTAACTCAAGTATTTTGTGTGGCTATTTGCTAGACTTCTTCCAGAACATGAGATTTAAAGGGTAGCTATCCTTTAAAAACATTGATAGAAATATGACAAAAAGCAAAAGGAAAAATTTTGAGAGCTACATCTCATTGATATAATTGTTTAGTATCAAGCAGTATCATTGCTTACATAGTTCATGATACTCAAAATAAGTTGGCTACTACAAATGAAATTAAATTAATCCCTTTCACTCCCACACAATTCTGTTCTCCTGATAAGGAAATTGTGTGCCTGGTGGGGGATTTAGCAGGCTGGGAGGTTACTCAGAGGCCATGCACCATCTGTTAAATCAAATGCACACATACCATCACTCTTTTACAACTCACTTTTCAAACTCTTTCTGGGTATTTCGTTTGGTTGGTTTTGGAGGGGTGATTAGTAGCAAATGCACTTTTATGGATCATTTTGCTTAAATCTTCACCTTTGCAAGAAGTGCCAGGCAGGAAAAGTTCCAAATGTCTTTTGATTGGAAAAAAATAGTTAAGTAGAAACCTACCAAAAAAAAAAAATCTGCAAAACCATACTTCTTTGAATACTAACTTTTGTAAATTATAAATAGTATTGCAAGATATTAAGGGAAATTAATCCTTCCAATGGCCAATGTAATACAAGTTCAACTCTTGTTCAATCTATTCTCCTGTTATACCAAGGAGGAAGTTTCAGGTCATATCATAGAGGATGTTATTAAAAAAAAGAAAACAAAAGAAAACCTGACCAAACTAAAGTCAAGCAATAGTAACAACCCCCCCAAAAAAAAAAAAAGAAAAAAAACCACACAAAAACCCCCAAGACAAACCAAAACAAACCAAACCAACAAAAAAACCCCAAAGAAACAAAAACAATATACACAAAACTGTCCCCCCCCCCAAAATAAAAGCCAACAACAACAACAACAAAAATAATTGTTTTGAAGGCGTCATAAGATTGCAGAGCCTATTCAGAACTGTTCTACTCGGTATTTCAACCTCCGAAGAAAATTGATTTGGAAAGAAAACCTTATACTGTATTTTCAGCCCAAGTGAGAAAGTAAGTGAGAAGTAGTGACAAAGAAACACGGCAATACAGATTTCTAGTAAGAGGAGACTTAGAGAGGATATTATACAGTGAGAACAAATGGCATGGCTGGGCATGAGGGAAATTTCACTGGAATGGTCTTAAAAGGTTATCTGACGTGCTTTACAACCAGCATGTCAACATTTCTAAGAAACAAAGCAGAGAGTCGTTACAGTGACATTGAGAAAACAGATCCAACTCTGGAATAAGGCTTTTTTCAGCATAGATTTTTTTAAAAGTCTTTGTCTTTGTTTCTAGAGCCTGACACATCCTACAAGATGTAATGAAATAAAAATGAATATATTTTTTTTAAACTGCATATAATGCAAATTAAAGTATTGACAGCAGACTCCTCTCTTATTGTAGTTAGTAAACATATGCTGGGGTATGTGGGGGTCAATGGTGTTATTTGGATGTAAAAAAAGACAGTAAAACTTGGAGAGGAATCAGGTGAATATATGAAACTAGGAGATTTAATAGCATTTCTAATTGTAAAAAGACAATGAGCTTGTATCTTATGCTTCAAGTTTATAATGTTTCTCTCTTATGTTAATTTAATAAAAATACCAGTGCTCCTATATATTTCCTTTTAGAATGGGCAGCTACAAAATCTCCATTCTGCCTGGCTGTGTAATTTCATAAAATATGTAGAGACTCCATGAGACTCAGAGAGTCAAACTGTTGGGGCTGTTTGGGTCAAAATAATCTTATACAAGAAGAGAAGATGAATTGTGTGCTGTACAACAGCCTAGGCTTCATCTTTCTATATTTATCTGTGCTTTCCTGGTAAATTTGTTTGCCTTTTGCTAGATTTTCACCTTGACTGGGCTTACTGTTCTGTTATAATACTCTACAGGGGCCAATCTGAAACTCCGTTCAGAAACAAGCCCAGATTCCTCATAAATTTGTGCAATGTAATTGACTAGAAAAGCTTTCAACAGCTTTTAATCATCTCAAATGCAATGCAAAAGGCACTTTCCTTATCACTAGACTCTGCCTCTTACTTCTCTCCAGAGAGCTTTCAAATTGTGATTGAAGCACTGGTTTATAAAAAGAAAAAAATATTACAGCATAAGCTTCACCTCAGAATGCTTCTATTTTATAGGCTGGTCTGTGTGTGTGAGACTTAAATGGGACAAAGTGCTCGTGATTATTATGGCCTATGTCTGCTCACAAAGCTAAAAGAAACTCTAATTTTAACTGTTTGTAGGTTATACCCATCTATGTCAACTGAAGAGACCTGAGGCTTTGGAGCAATCTGTATTTTTCATGCTAAAGATGCATGATTATTACTCAGGAATATGAGACAATCAGTCTTTAGGGCTGAGGTGCCATGGCAATATGATAAACTACAGCATTTATAGTAACAGGGAAAAAAAAATCAATTCATCAGGCATAGGAAAATGGTAAATTTTTTGTTTATTGTTGAATTTCACAATTGAAATGTGATATTAGCCTTGGTGTCCAGAAACTCTAATGAACAGCAGATGTTAATCACTACCTGTACACTCGGCCTTTGTGTCTGTCTTTCAATTTGCCATCTGCACTGGGAAAATCTTGTAGAACCAATAGTCTTTTGTTTATTTTGCACACAAAGTAGAACCACTTCAGCCAAAACTAGTGGGGCAATCAGTGAGGAATATTAATATAAGTTCATGTGTGTGAACAGTTTAAAATTATCTCTTCCTTTTCATGTGTTTTTAAGTAATATTGAATAGACCCTATTTCAACTGATAAAGACAGTCTAAACAGATGTGTTGCTTTCTTTATCACTTTGGTTATTGTTGTCAACAAAAGATGTGTTGAAATTTTTGTGAAATTAATATTCCTGTTGGACTTTAGCCCTGGTTCACGCAACAAAATACATAACAGTTAGATGACCTTTAAATCGTAAGGTGTTTTCTACGCATCGGTTTTAACTCCCTAATTTATAATTTGCACTTTTTATACAGAAGTTTTTGCCTTCAAGACATTGACTTAGGTCAAGAAAACGGTGACTTAGAACTAGTCCAGAGTGTCACTAAAGAGTTCATTATCAATTAATATAGATTTAAAATTTTGTTCATGTAATTGAGAGAAAGATATGAAAGATTACTGCATCAGATTTTGACTCCTGATTTAGAAGTGGTTAAGTGGTCACAGGGAGAAGATGTAGCAGATGTTTATGTGGAATTTATAGCAAAGTTCACTACAGAAACTGTTTGCACTGCAGAATATATGATCTCAGTAAATGGATTTAAAAAGTGTCTGCAGACTACCAAATATTTTTACATCCTATCAAGCAGTTTCAACACTTACCACATGACTCAGTCAACTAATTCAAAGGAACCTCTTTTTCCCTTTTTTTCTATTCCAGGGCTCCTCCTTTAAATTTGCTGTGTGTTTGTGTTTAAACACAGGCAGCACTTGTAACATTCATAACTTAAGCATATCTGAAACACCATAACCTCTTCTGTTATGGCACTAATTATGAAAATAACCTGTTGCTAAAACAATACTAACACCGCAGGACACGTTCTTCAGAAGCAAGTGATATTGTAAAAGTCCTGCAAATTATAAATACAGCATGATTCTACTAGAACCATGCTCTAACCAACTGAAGGTCTGAATCCCTAATAAAAATAAGCTATTTTTTACTTTTTTTATTTCAGTGGTATAAAAACAGTTTCAGGTGCCCTAATTAAAAGTCAAAATCATTGACAAATGAGAAAAACACACCCATGCTTCAGCTAGATCCTGTCCAAGTGGCAGGATTTGTCTTGAATACCTCTTCACTCAGTTGTAACTGTGATGTTAGTCCTCAACCACAGTTGCACATAAATCAGTTTTCCCTGTTTTAAGTTTACACACTCATCACTTAACTGCTGGATGACTCACTATGTGCCTTTGAATGCAAGCACACATCTTTTTCCGAAAACAAAGCATGGCCATGAATGAAAGTAGTACACTAAGTACATGAAAGCAAGCATTGCCTTTTGAATGCTTCTCCATGAGCACCTGAGAGTAAATTGAAAAGAAATTGATGTTCTTTCTGCACAATGTAGCACATATATATAACATACAATTTTTTTCTGTGGTAAATGGGCATTTCTCTGAACATGAGAAGAATTAAGGGCACAAAAATATATACATGCAAAGTGACCAAGTAACAAAATAAAATCAAGGACATGGAAGCCCTAATTTTAATTTATTTTATTAAAAACAGTTTTTAACAGTGCAGAACTTTACTTACTCCTACTATTAATGAATGAATCCCAGAGATATTTTTTTTTCCTTGACTTTAGGAGGCTGATGAAGGGAACATATCCTAGGAAGAAAAGCTTTCTTTAATACATGGAAAGATGTAGAAAGAATTTTCATCTTTTTACATGAGACTCGTGGCAATATATTTGTGAAATATGTGTTGTCAAAAACAGTTTAAAGGTTTCCCGGTAAAAGTAAACAAAACATATGGAAATCATGCTGAAACACATATCAGCATAGTCACAATTCAACATGACATACAAACTTTACAAAATTACACAAAGGCATGCAGCATCACATAAAATATATTACATTTTGCACATAGTCATCTATTTCAGCACGCAGCTTTAACACAGGATTCAGCTGTATAAACAAAACATAAACTATGTTCCAAGGAAACAATAGGAAAAACAGATCTAATGTACGTCTACATCTTTGAAGTCTTAATTTAAAAATGAGGCTGCTACTCCTATTTCAGCTCACCTGGGGAAAATTAATGGTCTTGCAAAGTAAATAATTTCAGTAAAATATGTGCTGTGATCACTGTATGCATTTATTTAGTTACATTGTCTTCATTCCAGAATCATGCTGGGAACTGATGATCAAGCTATCAGTTACCTTGATTTTCATGTCACATTTTACCTAGTCTAACTTCATGGTCAGTACCAGTCATAAACCGGGCAGTTAGGGTAAGGTGCAGCTCTGTACACCACAATCACACTACAACAGATTACAGTTTCAGAGAGCTTAATCCTATTCTTTATGTAATCCATCAAATAGTACCAGTACAACAAGTCATACCACAAAAAAAGGCTGATTTTTCTTCCCAAAATATTTTCCAGATCACTGAGCTGGCTGAAAATGCATGAATGAGATGCACATAATTTCACAAAGTGTTTAGGGCTTGTTACTGCCAAGTGAAAGAATATTCTTTTATTTGTAAAATGAACATATTTAATACAAAACTTACTAACCAAGAATAAATTGAAAATGTAAATTCATAATATTAATAGACACAGGTGACAAACATTCCTTACTGAGAGCAAATCCCTACAAAGGGAAAGCTAATCTATTGAGTATAGCTCAAAAGAATTAGTATTCTCATTAAAAGTTTGTATTTCTGTTTAACATTTTATATATTAAATAAAATAGGAAATTAGACCAGCCAAAAAAAAATTTTATGTAACAAGCACTGCGCTGACTGGCCTCTGTGGTAGGGATTATGACACTTATCCCTTTTGCTCAATGCAATAAAGATCTGTAGGGGAAAAAACCAACAAAAAACAGCAACCCTCCAGGCTTAATCTTTATTGTAGAAATAAAATTGTACATCAAACCTGTACAGTAATTCCCCAGTCTTTAAAATAATCCCCATTTAGATTTAACAACACTGCCAAAACAGGTAAAAAGGTTAGGAGCAGCCCAAATCTACATGCACGGTAGTCAAAACTCACAGCATTATTAAAGTTCAAGAGAAGCGATGGCTTGCTTGGTCAAACTGCACTATGTCTTCAGATCATCTAAGCTCAGTGTGGCAATTTGTTATTCACAGACTCAGCAGCTGGAGAGCACCAGGGAGTGGACAGCTTGAGCAAGGCACCAACTGAGCCCAAATTCAGCGCTGGAAAAATATCAACACAGCACATCAACATGTCCTTTCTGTGGGATTAAAGGTAACTACTGTGGAACACACCTTTTTATTTTCCTGACAGTTTTTCTTAATTATGGGGCTCTAGTAAATCGTTAAAAGCTCTCTCTCTCCTTTGGGACCAGTCAGCTGACCTTTGCCAAGAAGGCACTACTCAGCATAAAATTGTAGTGTAAAAGTGGAAGAAATTATGATTAATAAGCAACCAAAGGCTGGAAATGGCAGTGAAACTCGTCATGTGATATTTAAGGACTTTTCCTTAAAGAATCAGATGTATTTGGTATATGATAGTTATTTCACACCCTTCATTGCACCAAACAGCCCTCCTTAAAGACCCTCTACTGTCTGAACTGGCATCTGCTTCACCACTCAATTCTGCTCCTTTCTATGAAGTATCTGTAAAGAAAGAGATATCTCAAACTGCTAAGTCTTTCATGGGTTGTTTGATAACCTATTGCAGATACTGTCATGATATTGGGAACATTTTCTTTATTTAAGACTAATCTTCCAAAGATTTAAACACATGAATTTGCCTTAGTGTATGTGGGTCAATATAATTCCTCTCAGCCACATTGCAAACTGAAGCCGCTTGTGCACTTCTGCAGAGTAAGAAGGGGATGGTAGCAGGAACAAATTTGAAACTGCTTAATCCACCATTATAATCAAAAGGAATGCCCATGAAGAGATTGTATAGCAAAAGCTGGGTTTTTGAAAAAGTATCTAAAAACAATTGGCAATAGAACCAAATCACACAAAACTTCAAACATTGACAGTGAAAAACAGAAAGGTAAGCAGTTAGCAATGACCTGACCTATTTGTAAAAAATACAGCTACAAACAAAAAGCCATGCAAAAATTTAGTCTTGGGGATGGGTGGAGGAAGCTTGTGAGTCTCAGTAAACAAATAAACTGGTTTTTTTACCAAAGAAATAATTCGAATACAAACCAGAAAATACAAATACAGAAGCTTGTAGAACAGCTCAGATGTGAAAAGATACTCCTGCTGCAAAGAACAGAAATCCTGCTGAGTTTTCAATTATTTAGGCATGTAGAGACTAAGGTGGAGGTATGGAGGACACTCAGAGATACCAAGTGGTAATGTATCAACTTCCCATTAAAATCAAATTACAACACAGCCTTTTTTCAAACATTTCTTGTAGTTAGTACACAGCTGTATCTAAAGGATTAAAATGACCTTTAAATCAGGGAAAGAGCATCATGCCTCATTTTTATATAAAATAAAAAGCTACTATTTAGAAGCAAGTTATAAAGAGCTGTTTTGTTATGGATGGAGACTCCATCAATAGCAGAAAACATAACACTATCATGACTCCAGCATCACAATAAAAACTGTGCTGACTAAACTGTATGAATAGTGTCTCAGGAAAGTGACCGGTTTTGTATTTTTCTTGTACTTTTCACTTCAGTGTTAGGTTTGATGCACTTGCCCAATTTGGAAGTGTTCTGGAGAAGAAGATGGCTAACTGGAAGTGCACCAATATCACCTGCCATGGGATTCATCCTTTATTTTTGTGGGAAATCTGAGATCTCATCTTTGTATCTGATTTACAGCCACCTGTTTATGGTAGCAGAGCTACTCATACAAAAGCCATAAACAGTCTTTGGCTCTTGGAAAACTGCACAAAACCAAGACTGTGCCTTCCACACAGTGTTTTAAAATCAGAACCAAGTCAGAATGTAAGTAGAGTAACATGGATAGCTTTCATATATAGAATCAGCTGTAACTTGTTAGTAAAACTAACCTTGAGAGGAGCAGGATACATGCCAGGCAGATGCTGTCTTGCAAGGATTTCAATAGTCCCAGGCTCCTGAGGGATCCTGATACATTCAAGTAGGTGCTACTTGATGGTCTTGAATAAACTGTTCTGTATTGATTAATAGCAGCCAGAGGGAAAGATAACAGATTTTCTCAAATTCCATGAAGCTCTGGAGAGCAAGATTATTGAAGCACAAGTCAAAATGATGTAAAATCCTATCAGGCCTAATAAAGTGATGCTGGTCTCCAAATGCTTACAAAACAAAAATCTGCCTCTTTAGAAATATAAGTGATGTAGGACATGCGGATTTTTTTTTTCTTTTTTAAATTGTAAAACAAATAAGCAACCAAAATCTAAGAGTAACAAAATGTCCCCTTGCCATATTTACTGGGACATCAGACTATCCTTGAGGGTTTAAAGAACAAACCTGGACACAGAGTCCTCTTTGTGTCCCTGAGGTTCCTGGCAGTAGCCTGAGTCAAGTATTTCAAGTTAAATATCCACACAGTGTATCAGATAGTATCCACTTACCAGATAGTATCCGCTGCATGAGTAATTGTAAGATTTCTGCTCCTTTTGACTTGAGAATTGGATTGAGCATGTGTGTGCATGCTCCATAACACCTACAATAATCTTGCAAATGTCTGTCATGTACATGATAATACAGGCAATATGTTCTGGCAAAAAAAAAGAGTGTATTAAATGCACATTACCCTGTTTCATTAACTGCTTTAGTTTGGGTTTTATTTTGGTTTAATCATCTTTTTCTCTGTTATGCAAGTGTGAAGAATTGTGAGTTTTGTGACATCCTGTTTGTTGTTGCAAATCACCCTTCAGTACAGCCTCTTCAAACATGTACAACGCAATGCTATTTAATACTACATACAATTTCTTTCTTTAGCTTGAAATGACAAAAAGTTAGACTACACCACACTTAGAACCTTAGTCTTTAAGGGACATCATACAGTTTAGAAACTAGTTATAATTGAGTTGTTCTTGGGGAAAGACAACACATTGGGAGAAGTGACTTAAATTTTTATTATCATTCCATCAATAATTGTGCATTATGGTTTTATCAATAATTACAATTCTACCAGTAAGATTTTATTATATTTTTACTGTTAAAGCCCTTTTCCCCCCTTTTAAAACACGGTAGTGGGCTTCTCTTCTTTGCATTCAAATATTAACTGTCTCCATGAGCTTTCATGAATAGTTCTACCAACTATTTTTTAATGTCCAATTAAGTTTCTGACAGCCATAAGAGGCAGCTGGACAGACTGGTAACAAGACAAAATTCCGTCCAGTCTGGGATATGAAGGCTTTTCAGTTTTTCAGCTTATTTTCTCTGAAAAGGAGATCATAAGCATTGAGATGATGGATTGAGACTGCCAAAACAGCCTTTGAATATTTAGATTGAGTTACATCCCATGTAATATCCCACATGTAACATTAGCCAGCAGAAACTGAAAATTTCTTTGCACCTTCACTCTGTTTCCTTCTCAGAAAGACGGGTTGATGTCTCATGGCTCAAGGTAGAATCTTCTCAAGATGTAAAATTTTAATGTATTGTATAGATCAGTGCACCATGAGGAACAGGTTTACCTAACTTTCAACTGTTAATACTATTTTATATTTAATAATATTACTATACATACATTGGCTGAAATAAATTTTTTACTTATTCCTACATAAAGAAAATACCAGACAGGGCAAAAATGAATGCCACTGCATCTGTAAACAATACTTGATATTGGTCTCAAGTGCTGCAGGAACAATTCTTACAGCAGGTGAAGAGCAAATTTTTTATAAAAATAAATCAGATAGTCTGTACTTTTTTTATTGTAAAATTTTATTTGGTTCATATCTTGCCAAAAAGAAAATCAAATCAAGAAAGAAGATAGAGAGAGAAGGAAAATACAAGTTCCTAGTGATAATTGTTTTATTACATAGTTAAGATTTAATAACAGGCTGGGGAAGAAATAAAATTTTCATAAAGATAGACTGTGAGGGTGAAATACTCATGTCTTTTGCTGATTTGTGTGGCTGTAAGATAAATAAATAAATATTTTAGTAAGGTTGCAGCTTGTCTTTGTCAACTGACTCCAAAATCCCTGCTCCCAAAAATAGCTTCTTGTATAACTCAAAAATTATTCACATTATTCCAAAGATAGAAATATTTTAAAGGGCCTTATATATGAGATACAGTAAAAGATATAAAAGTCAGAAACATCCAATCAATAGTTTTACAGACAGAATCTGTGGGGTCAGTTAGTACCTCTCGTCTTTGCTTATAGTGAATGGACCTTTTTCTATGGATTAAATTTCCACAGATTTTCTTTACACATGGAGGTATAAATATTATCTTTCTCAACTCCTTTCCATTTTTTTCCCCTTTATTTTTCTCCTCTGAAACCTGTTTCAGAAGGACAAAATCAATTCTTTAATTAAAATAAGCAAGAAGCATTATGTGTCATGCAGCTCATACACAGCAAATCAGAAAAACTCCTCTTTGCCCAATGACAGCCAGATGCTAGAGGCAACCTCCAGGATAAAAGACTCTGTAAAGACAACTTGTTATCCTTTAAACTCTCTAAAGATAATTTTCATTATTTTTAATTAAATGCATAGACCAAAGTATTTTCTACACATTGTATGAAAGACAAATATTTTGAATCATAGCAGCTTTCAGCTGCACAGAACCAAAACGAGAGCTAAAGATACTTTTGGAAACATCAAGCTTTCAACAAGAAGGCTGATAAAAGCAAATATCTGTAAGGATTTAAAATTTCAAAAATATCAATCATTAATTAGATGAGGAAGAGAGAGAATTATTCCAAAGCATGATGGCTACAGTATTGTCTGGGAGTCCCAGCTGCAGTCCCAGCTCCAATAAATAAGTCAGGACTTTAGAGCAGGTAGGACCAAGTTAAGAAAAGAAAGTGACAGCCATTCTCCTGAACACAATACAATTCCCTGTGTATAAATTTCCTCAGGTGGCAGGAGACTTTGTCTTACAGCCCAAGACAACTGAATTCAGGGTACCAGCATACCAATGGATATAACAATAACCACAATATACACAACAAAAACCAGATCATGGTTTTGCCCCTTGAGGAAGTCTATTCCCTTTGAGAGAAAATGCCTGAATAGTTTGGGGGAATGGTACTCAATTAAACAATCAAATATCATGAAAGCAAAAAAAAGGGAAACCTTATTTATTCACACAAGCCTATAGTTTATGTAGAAAATTCACATGTAAATTTTATTTATATGTGCATTTCTATTTTGCATTTATATATAAATAAGACAATGAAATGCAAAAGGGAAAAAAAAGGTCCCAGGATGAGCAAACAAGCAACAAGCAGTGAAAAACAAAGGATGAAAATAAAACAGTTCTGGGAAAAAGAGATTCTTTGGAATAGAGAACATAGCTCTTTTGAGCATATTCAATGCTGACTTCAGTCTCCTGTACAACATTTTACCTCTACAGAGTTGTATACAGCCTGAAATGAAAACATACCAAGAAAAGCAGTATTTCTCTTTTTGGCAACAAAACGCTTTAATAAGGCAAGTCAGAGTCCTACCAAGGATTGAGAAACTAATGCCCACAGGAAACATATAGCTTGACTGAAAATGCACAGAAATAAAAAAGTATGTTTTCATAAAGGACTTATTTAATCAACCTTTTGGTTAAAAGAAAAGGGAAGTGGACTGTAATATGTTCACTAGTATCTGACAAAATGAACTTAATTACTACAATATGATATATAAGTTTGTAATCGCTACTAGAAACAGAAAGATGGGCTGGTCTACAGAAAATAGCCACCTTTATACATGAACATGCAGAAAGGAGCAGACCACCTAGGCAGAATGCTTTCTGAATTGCTGAAAATGAATGTTTTTTAAACTACCATATGCAGAACAGACATGTCATTATCCAAAGCATGAATACTTCCAACATTATTTTTTCCCCTGACTTCTTTCAGTTTTTATTTTTTCTTTAATATTTTGCCAAACTCTGCAACTTACTATTGCAGATGTACATTTAACCTACATTTCAAACAGTTGAATAAACACAGAACCTGCCAGAAGAATGCAGGCATTTTTTTCAAACACTCAAGTACTCACAGTGTTTTAATTCAAACGTGATGATTGTCATGGCTTGGCATCTTTACCCCTGTTCTCTGGGCTGGCTATGTCTTACAGAGGCATGGTAAGCTATAGAAGCAGGGCTGGTAACAGACACTGGTTGCAAAAGCAGCTGAAAGAGGGACACATTTATCAGCACAGTCTGGACCTCACTGCTTTGAGTTAATGGCAATAGGCTGGGGGACAGGACCAAGAGAATGAAATTGTGGTAATTTTTCATATTACATCTTGCAGAGGAAGCAGAACAGCTAGGTTTCCTCCTTTTCCTTAAGCCTAGTACCTAACATTTTGACTCTTTTGGTTGAGGGTATGCTCTGCCCTAAATGTTCTCATTTGCTGTAGCAAATCTCACACTGAGGGGCTGGACAAGGCTGCAAATATCTTACTATGCATTTCAAGCAGGTAGTATCCTCCTAATTGTTTCTCACCAGTAGCTTTACCTATATAAATAAAAATTACTTCTACATTACCTGCTGAAAATAAAAGCTTTTTCTTTTCCTACCTTTTGGTCAGCAATACATCATTCTGTATTTCTGCCTAAAAGCTCTCCCCATGCCTGTCTAGTCTGTGACAGTTGCTGGCAAAAGGGAGTGTTTACGATATACTCCTGGTACTGTGGTGTTGAGTGTATAACAAGCAGTCACAGAAAAACAGACAGGCAGTTATCTAGATGGTCAAAAAGAGGAAGCTGTCAGAACCATAACAGAACTCCAGTGAAAATGAACTTAAGTGGCTGAAAAGATTATATAAAAATGCATTGCTACATCAAGATCATACAAACCCACAAACCATTTTCATGCAAACCATTTTTTCTGTAGTAATAAAGCTAGAAGTCCAATTCCACCTAAAGTGGGAAGATAGAATGCAAATTTTGCACCTGAAGATGTCTGAAATTTCTTCCACATCACTAACTGTTTTGGTTCTCTGTGAACCAAGTCAAAATGAAGAAAAAAAGACCGAACACAAGACATGTTTAAGCAATAGGTTTTTGGCACCATTTCAAATTTTCCTTTTCTTGATTTGTATGCAAGAAAAAATTAAAAGAAAAGCAAATCTAAAGTCAAAACTGTCAAAAAAAAAAAATCAGTGTAAAAAATGAAGAGGTTTGCTTTATTGCTCTGTGAGAGAATTTTCCTGTCCCATGTTGTATTAATTTAATACAATAGAGAGAGGAGAAGTGTTTAAAAACTTATTTATAATACAATGCACCAATAATAAACACAGAAATATTTTTTTTAGTTGAAAAACTGTTTCAAATTTGAAAAAACTTGACCAATAAATTAAAAAATAGCACCATCGCTTCATCTTTTGAATGTCTTCTCAGGCTTATTTAAATAAAACTATAATTATTTACATGCATTCATCTTTTGTTCATTTCTTTTCAGGTTTTTTGGTTTCCTTGTTTGCTAATTGGCTTTGTTTGTTTCTAAACAAAAAAAAAATGCATAAGAAAATTAGGAAGAAGGTTTAGAAACAATATTGGTGGCTTTTATTAATACCCAAATTAGAATTCAAATATTATGCAGTCTTTAGGTTTAATAACCAGAAAAAATTGTTGATAGATCAAATGAACACCTGTCCAAAACTGACCAGCTTTTGTCGTGTATGTGGTTTAACCCACAGAACTGTCTGACAAACTACTTTTCCCAGATGAGCTGTCTTTAAGCAAGCCAAGGACAAAAAAAAAAAGAAAAAACAGACTGCTCTTTCTAGTAGCACGTTCATGCTAGCTACAATTCAGAGTGGTACTACAACACACACACACACAAGAAAGAAACATTTAAACAACAACAAAGAACTTCACAGGAAAACTCAAGTTTAATTTCACAGGAAAACTCACACTGCCTAATACATTACCAGAATACATTGGCTTGGACTCAGATTCTTTCCAGATGACAGCCCACACTGGATGCCTCTCTCCTGCCAACATTTTGTGTAAAGGAAGACTTAAATGATCATCCTTTTCCCAAAGAAAACTACTGCTCAAAATCATTGTGCCAATGAAGTGAGAGGATTCTCCACAGGCCAATTCCAAACAGGAGCTACGGACAGTGTTTGACCAATGTTTGACTCTCAAAAAACTGGGTCATACATTACAGTGGGAGTCCAGCCCAACACCTTACACAGTAGGGAACTGGATTGGATGGTATGATTAAAAGCAATTGAGAAAAATGAGGACACATCTGTTTCTGCAGGCAGTGTTCGGATATGCAGGCACCCAGAGTGCACCTGCAGCCGTTGGCCATTTTGTCCCACAAAAATTTGGTGACATTCTGGTGCCAGCCTAAAGTCTCTCTGAAAATGCAACCCATACAGAAGTGCTCTAAAACTTTGTAAACAAATACTTTATATTAAAACATTCTATGTCATAACCCCCACTCCAAAAATAAATTTAAATGCTAAGTATCACACACTTATATAAATATACACAGGCATATATGCATTCTATATACACAACAAATTCTTTTAGCCTTAAAATTGGCTTTGAGTTTAACTGCCTAGGCTATCCTCTTTCTGCAGTCTTTCTGCAAGTCTCTGTAAGATAAAAAGTAATGAAAAAATGTCTGTAAGGCTACCATGTGTTAAGTAATCACCTCAGCTTTAGCTTAAGAAACAGTTTTGAACTCTGTTCTTTTGCCAAGTTTCCAGCTGAGGCTTACATTTTTGCTAAGGTTTTGGGCTTCCTCAGTTAGAGCTGAATTAGGTGCCACAGCCAGAGGCAGCCAGAGGGCCACTGGAAAACAGCCACATCACACAAGAACTTTGAGAGCGGCTTGTCATGAATTTTCAGTCCAGCACCAAAATTATTCAACAGCTAACTGGATCTAAACCTAGAGGAGATAGTAGTCTTAATGTGGGAATCAAAGGAAGACTTGTCTGAATATTCCTTCCTCCCATCCCTGTTCCCAACATATGCACGCATGGAAGCAAGGGGATTGCTCACTGTCCCAGAGGCAGATCCCAATTTCTGATGTGCAAGATGCTGTTCCCCTATCAGCTGCTAGCCGAAGACATGGGGAAGGCAGCCCTTAGAGAAGCAGGAAAACTGATACTGAAACTTCATGCCTTTCCTTCTTCGGTGGTAACATGATGCCCAACAGCCAGCTGCAGCTACTTGAGGGAAGTCTGTAATCACAAGATATTGCAGTTTAGCAGGAATATGTACAAATTGCCCTCAGATATTCTAAATTCATGAACTTCAGCTGGATTAAAGAATGCCAGAAGTCTTCCCTGCATTCACATACAAGAAAAGAAGGAAAAGGTACAACGAATTTCAGGATTACTATAAGCTACCACAAGAGTCTTTGCAAATATGTGGGAAATGCCATCCAAACATCAGTTTTCCTGTGTGTTGTTTGCCCAACTGTGCGAATCATTTCTACCTACTTTGAGTGTTATGACAAGACACACAGGGAAACAGATCAGAGAGCAGATGGTTAGATAAAGAGCATGAACTGTGGAAGAAAGGCATGTGTTTATGGATGTAAAGGGCAACAGGTTGTCAGGGAGAAACAGGGAAAAAGAAGGGGAAAAGAGTACAATTTTATTTTCTTTGAGTAGTATGAAAGAACTTTAAATAAGCAAAATCAATTCTTAACACTAGCAGGCAACTCTGCTTAAGAAGTGTTACCTTTCTGCCTTATGATGGCATAATTTGAGATAGTTCTTTGAATACAGAAAATCACATTTCATTAGTGTATGTAAAGACTGGAATATAGAACTCAGTGCCTGAAAGGCAGACACCATGCAGTCTGTCTCTCAGTTTCTCTGGTTAAGATGCACGAAGATCTCATCAACACAGATCATTCATTACCCAATGCTGACCTTTTCATGCAAGAGACACGTAAAAATTATTAAAAATAATAACAGAACTTTAGAATTCTAATAAAGTGTATCTCCAGGTCTACATTAATGAAATTTTTATGGTTTATCATGCTATGTCTTTGATCATACAAGTGCAATTGTTAAAAAGTTCACTAAAAAAAAATCTCAGGCATTTTAAGAAAAAGCCATGCTCAGGTTTTTGGTGATACTATATAGAAATAAGCACAATGTTTGAGCCCTTTTCCATAAATTTCATCCCATTTATTGCCATTTAGTTCAACAGAGTTTACACAGAGAGGGTACTAACCTGAACACTGCAAAAACCGCCAGCATTGTGTTAATACAAGAAATCAACGGAAAAAACTGCAGACAACTGCTGCCAAGTAAATATCTTATTTACCAGATAATACAGTTTGGTTATTAATAATAATTTCTTCCAGAAAACTAAAGTTAAATTTGCTAAACTGGGATGGCAGGTTGCTCTGTTCTCTTGAATGCTCCCAACTCACCATTCAGCATAGATTTGTGAAACAAAAATTAAATTCCCATCTACCTTGCTGGATTTAACACCCAAAATCTACTGGTAGTGCTGTGGGCAAGCCACTAATGTGGGCATATCCTTCCCTCCCTTAGTGTTCTTGTGCGTAAAACTTGACTGTAATCAGAGCAGGAGTTGAAGGGGAGCATTGATGGAGAGCAGGGGAACCTCCAGACTAGAGACCTCCAGCTTTAACACAGTTTCAGCTCTCTGGCTATGAGCCTTGCAGCGTTCCCTGAATGCAGCAGGATTTGCTTCCTGTGGATCTGGGAAGCAGAAACATTCCAGAGCAAATAATTTCTCAAAGAGAGTACTGGATAAGAGGAAGGGGATAAGAAAATTCCTAGTCTGAGTGGCACTGCAGATCTTATCTACATCAATAGGAAGAGAATTTCAGGTAAGATGGTCTTATCCCATTAAATATTTTAAAAGTCAACACTACTACTGCATACAGATGTTCTAATTTTTAATTCTGATCTGCAATGAACTGTTAAGCTAAATGACAGAGCCATTGAATTGTAAATTTTAATGCATTTAATGTCATCAAAAACAGAATAAACACAATTGGCTTCAAGAAGCTGAACTGACTACAATGCAAAGCCTGTAATCTCTAAGCAACCAGAAGAAACTAAAGAGAGCTTAAAAATATGAGCTTTAAAAAATACTGCTACACCTCAGAATACTTTGGAATGGTGAAGGATGTTGCATTCTGGGACATGCATCAACAGAAATTATAATTTTCTTGCTGTTTCTGTAATAAATATTTATTTGTTTAGCAATAAAAAATGGCTTCTAATGTCAAAAAAAGGTAAACTATAGAATTAAAATATGAAATTCATCTGATTGCAATAAGGCATACATATATTCTGAAAAGTAGGAAATCAATTCTCTTGTGATTAAAAAAAACAAGTCCACAACATGAAAGACCTTAGGAACAGAAACATTTTAGCATCTAGCTAAAAATGTCTTCAATAGTTTTTCAGTACTCACAAATTTAGGTTAGTATTTTTTAATTACGGCTGGAAGACAGGAAAACTTGTATTTAGGGTTTAAAAAATTCCTAATATATTCTGATGTGGCAGATCTGCAAGACTTGTAAATTGCCATCCTCCTCTGGGATCTGTTCCTATATGTAAAACTAAGCTTCTTGCACTGATTCCATCCATGCATCTGTTTTTAATTCCATTACTATCTCTTTACATCTGGCAAATGCTAATAGATTAGTAAGATCTGTTTTTTGAATGTAGAATTCACCATATTTTTGTTCATTAAATTTCTCTCTTACAGCCACCTTTTATATTCGAGATGATTTATTACCTGAGATGTGCTCCTTTCTTTCAAGAGTTTTGTAAATTTATACCGCTTCTTAGTCTTTTTTTATAGTATACCAGCTTCATAACAACATACTGCTACTCCTTGGTACCCAAATTTTATTGAAGCAGTAACTAAAACTGGGATATTTGATATTTCTTGAAGATTAGTAGCTAGACAAGGCAATATATACCCTTGGAAGTACAAGCTTGTTAGCTGCTGTTGGCTGTTAAATACATACACACATCCGCCATACATTTCTGGTCATTATTATAGTTTTATAAAAAATCTCCTTGCCTCTGTTGGGCTTTGGGAAGTTATCTTCTGTGCAAATGTTAACTTTCTTAGAGGATCTTCTAGGAACAGGTACTCCAGGGAAATAATTTGAACCACAGCAGGCCGTTTAAAAATTGCATTATCCCCAAGAGACAGATAATAATTTGTACTCAGAACCTTAGGTTTCTCCCTGCCTGTATTTTATTATGGAGTTTGACTGAACAAATTTTTGATATACACCGTCTGAAATAAAATGTCTTGAAGGGGTTAATTGAATTAATTTGCCATTACTCTAAGAGGGAAGATTACCCATATGGAATCTCTCCTTCGGACATCTGCCATGCCATGGCTCTTTCAGAGCTCTTCTCCACAGCATCAACAGTACAAAACATCGCCTGCAATTTCAGAATATGAAATGACAATAGCAAGCCTGGAGACAGAATAAGAGCTAATTATTTAAAGGAACACCTGAGAGTTTTAAAGTTCAAAAGGTAGCCTAAGGCAGGTTTACTTGATAAGCAATTCTCTCTATTTTTAACCATCGTATAGCTCAAATAGAAAGAGTTCTTAGAAATTACAGCCAAAACCTTATACATATATTCTTTGCAATTTAATCTACACTGACCTGCTAAATGTTACAGTTTTTCAAATCAGGAATTTCTTAATGTTTGTACCATTTTAAGATAATAAATTAAATTTAAGATTAAATTATTAGAATACTAAGAATTTAATACTAGTATATTTAAAAAACATTAGCAGGGGAAATGCATTTTCAAATGCATTAGCTGTCGATAAGGACTTACATGATTTTGTGAACTTCAGAGAAGTAGTAAATTTCCAAACTTTTCAGTCATCACGTAATTTAGGACTTCTACATGCTAATTCCTTGATCTTTAGATCTTCTTAGAAGTTGAACAATGCCATATGTTTATCCGAGAAATACATTTTAAGGTGTTCTGCTTGGGCTTTATAACCAGATGGACTATGTTTTCTGGTTAAGCAGACATAGGGCAACAAATCTTGTTTCTTGGGGCATCTGTTATATACACAAAGCAGATGCAGGTAGATACAGGTTTGATTAATAGTCCCGATATATAGTTGTTACAAGATGAGTCCATACACTTCTAGAAGGAATGAGAACTTACTATGAACTGAATATGCTCTTTCGTATTTCAATTCAAGATGAAACAGTGTGTGTTTACATGTCTATTCATTTCGTCTCTATGAAAAGCATGAATTAGGAAGCATTATTGCATGGATGGAAGAATAAGGAATGACATTTACTTTAAAGATTCTTTCAAGTGAAAGAAGCTTAGAGGTAAAGAAAAGAGATTTAATTTAACTAGGTATGTTTGTAAGCCTGAAGAGCTTTATGTGTGTAAACAGCACTCATCATCAACGCCATAAAACAAAGCTTTGAAAAGTTTTAGCCCTTGGCACACTGCTATTTTGTTCAGCAGTATTCGTATACGCTATGAAGACACCTATACAGCATGGAAATAAGACAAGGCATTTTTATATCCAGTGTAAACACATGCTGTGCCACTGTGCACCACTATGAAGCATCACCCCAGTAACTACCACTGCAGCCCAGGGGTCAGTACCATGTCTGATCCTCTTCAATATCTTTATCAACAAGCTGGATGATGGGACAGCGTGCATCCTCAGCAGGCTTGCTGAAGGTGCAAAACTGGGAGAAATCACTGATAGACCACAGGGTTGTCACAGCCAGAGTGAGCTGGAGAGGAAGAAGAAATGATCTCAGGAGAGCTTCATGAAGTTTAACAAGTTGAAGTGCAAAGTGCTGCCACTGGGGAGGAACAACCCCAGGCACCAGCACATGCTGGGATCACTTTTCTGGAAAGCAGCTATACAGACATGGACCTGGGGACAGAAATTTGAACAAGAGCCATCATTGTGCTTTTTCAGTAAATGTTAATGGTATATGTTGTCATCAGGATGGGAGAGGTTATCCTTCATCTTTATTCAGTGCTGTTGCACTTGGATTACTGTGTCCAGATCTGGGCTTTTCAGTACAAGAGATAGATGGACATTCTGCACACAGTCCAGGCAAGGGCCACAAAGGCGAAGGAACTGGAGGACTGAAAAGACATTAATTGCAAAATATTTTAGAAGGTGTCATAATCTATCAAAAACTCCAAAAGTTCCCAAAGATCCACAGTATTACTTCATCCAGCACCAAACTCCCCACCCTCAGGGAGGTATCTGGGTGTTTCCACTGAATCACAGAGTGTATGTTATGCCACAGGATGGACTTCATATTTTATGGGCTTCCCCACCCTGAAGGACCAGGTCTGCAACCAGCACTTCAGACACTGACATTGCAGCCAACAGTGGGGTCCACAGGTGTTGGAGGTTGGGAATTTTTCCATCCTGTGGCTAGAGATACCTTAATGAGCCTTAACGACTGGGTACTTAAGAGATAACGACTGGGTACCTAAGGGACAAAGACTCACTTAAGAGACTAAAAACATAGCCAGGAGTGGCAAGAGAAGAAAAAGGAGGCTGGCCGTGGGCAGAAAATCACTTGCTCCCGGGACTCGTTGGAGGAGACAGCTGCTGTTTCTTCTTCCCCTTTACTGCTGCCGCGGGAGCTCAGCACTGCCTGGTTTTTCTTCCCTGCTGGAGTCTCTGCCACCCTTTTGTTCGCCCGCTCGACTGGACAAGCTGTGCCGCCCAGTTTGCTGCCCTGAGATTCCCTGCTGCAGCTCCGCTCGCCGTGCAGCCACCTCGCCCTCAGCTCCGTCCGCCATCACTGAGGAGCTGAGCTCGCGCCACAGCGCCCCCTGCCGGCCGTGACCGTAACTGCACCAAAGGGGAGGGGCGGTGTCTGGCAGCCCAGAGAAAGCTGCCACCGGGTTTCTGGTTTGTTTGTTTGTTATTGCTGCTGTTATTGTTGCTTGTTTTCCTCATTATAGATACTAGTAAAGAACTGTTATTCCTTTTCCCATATCTCTGCCTGAGAGCCTTTGATCTCGACCTTATACCAATTTGGAGGGAAAGGGGTCATATCCTCTAAGGCAGGTTTCCACCTTCCTTAGCAGATGCCTGTCTTCCAAACCAAGACAACAGGGAGTGATGGTGTACCTTGCTACTCTTATCCTTTCTTTCTCTTTCTTTTTTTTCCCTGATACATTTTCTTAAGTGTTCTTTTTCATGCTTATATATTTTATATGCATTTCTAACCAAAACAGGTACATTTTAAAATTTGCCATGTACCTTATTCTGCCTTAATGTTCTAAAGTTTGCAAGTAAAGTTTGTTATTGAACCTCCTGAGAATTTTGTTGTTTCTTCTGCCCAAAGTAAATCAAACCACCTTCTCTCACACCCACCACGCAGATCAGACTTAATGTCTGACAACTTGAACTGTTCTGTGATTCTGCGAACACATGATATTTGTAATGGTGTATGCCATCAGAAGACATAGAAATAGCCACTCTTTCATATCAAGTCCATTCTCTAACTTAAGAAAGAATAGAACATTTAATTTCTTTTAAAACACAATAAATTTCCTGATAAAATTTATTACATTTGCAGATTGTGATAATCTCAGATCTCAATCTGCCATTTGCTTAACTCAGTTGTATAAAATATAACATGTTAATGTTTTTTTCCAGAGACTGAAAGTGACTGGAAAAAGACATGATAGCAGAGAGAAAATGGCATCCAAAAGGAAAAATAGACTTTAAGTTCTTTTCAACATCTATTTAAAAATTAAATCAGCAGAAACTGCTGCTAGTTCTGTACATACTAAGATAGCATAAAGGATGTATTTTGTTAAAAATTTGTATTTTGAGTGGGGTCAGGGAAACAAATGGGATAATTAATTGAGGGTAGAACCTGCTAATTGCGAAATGTGTATGATGCAAGCAGGCCAAGAGAAAGAAATAAGTCTTCCCTGAACAGAAATTAAAATTATGGAGTATCTTGAGAATTTGCCACAGGAGCAGAGTGAATAAAATATGAACTGTACACATTGTGTGAGTCAGCAACAGGAACAGTGTGGGGAAGGTACAGTTCAGCTGAAGTGCCCTGTCCCTTCATGCATACACTGGGCAGAGTGGTCACAGGATGTTTCCACAGCTGTGAAGGAGAAAGCCATCCTAAACACCAGGACAGAAGGTAAAGCTGAGCTTTGATTTGGAATTGGTCCAGTTGTAGACAAGCAGCTGCAGTTCACCCTGTTGTGACTGCTTTGTGAGGGGGAAGTGGCGTACACTTGTATGACATGAAGTGATGCACTAGGAAAACCTAGATGCCTCCTATTAAACAAATAATCACTGCTGATTCAGAAGCTTCCTGGACAGCAGAGGCAAAGTAAAGACTTGGGGTGAGAATACAGAACAAAATTCTTTCTAAGGAGAATACAGAAAATGTGAACATGTTCCTTTTCTTAGTTATTAATAGGCCCTGGTTCAAGGCTATAACAGCAAAACTGACACAATAATGACAGCTTTCCAAGGCTTTCTGGCCAAGGTCCCTTAATATGACAGTGACTAATTCTTCCAGCTCTATAATTCTCTGACATGCCACCAGGGAGACAGCAGAGCTGCCTATTGATATTCTGAGTATTGCTTCACTCCAGAAAAAAGGCATCTACAGCTTTTACTGCCCCCATGGCTGCTGCCACAGAAGATGTTCTTGTGACATAGAGAATATGCATGTGCCTTGCCCTGTGGATACCAATAAATTCCCTCTACCCCCTAAACGTTAGAGAAAAGGATCAGCAGATGTATTAGAAAATCTCAAGTATTACAAAACCTGCAACAACTGCACAAACAATTCTGTTACCTCACAGCAGGTCAGAATTTTCCTAGACCTTACAAAAATTGGTTATCATGATTTTAAGGCAAAGTATACCCTCTTGTTCCTGGTTCTGCACAGTGCAGAATTTAATTACAATAAGCTTTTGTGGACAAACCTCAGTACTGTGCCAGCTGCCATACAAAAAAAAAAATAAAACAGTGACAGCAACAATAATAAAAGAACATCAGTAAATAATCAAATAATATAAGTCACTTACGCAGTTAATAGTCGGAAAGAATTTTAAAAATGTGAACTTTCAAAGGATACATTCTACTAAATGAAAAAGGCAGAACTATATCTCATAGACAGAAAAACAAGTACTGGTTCAATACTCTTAGACATTTCCATGAAAATATTCACATTGATTAAAGTGCAAAGAAAAAGTAATGAAAGAATCAAAGGAAAGAAGAAAACAAATACCTGAAAAAAACAAACAAATACCAAACAAAAAACAATCGCACACATATATATGCAAGAGTGAACAAGTTGAGAAAATTGGACAGAAAGGGCACAGAAAGAAAATGTCAAATGTGAAGAGTTGTACTCTAACAGAAACTATCTTCAATAACAGCAAGAAATTATAAACATGTAAACAAGACTATGGAGTTTTTCATCTGTTTAATCTAATTTCACATCTAGTAACATAAGTCTGAAATGCTCTGCTTTAAAAAAATAATTTGAGATTATAGTATATTTAAAGGTTCATTAAATACCTGAGCTGTTTGAAGCAGACATTTTTGCATTTATCTTTCTTCACAGTACATTAAATTCAAATTCAAAGAGGTATTTTGATGATAAGTAACGTAAGTACCAACAGAATTAAAATATCTGTAATCAGGTTCATAATCATATTTCTTAAAATGCAAATTATAAAGTTGGGAACTTTTGGAAGAAACCAATAAATATTTTAAACCCTAATAGATAATATTTTTAGTTTTTTGCATGAAAACAGTTCTTCAAAGTAAACATTGCTCTAAATCCTTTCTGAATTCTCCCAAGATTGTCATTACTAACTTGGAATTCTTAATAAAACTGTGTCTCTTACAATCTTATTTTTGTCCATGTTATCATTAAAATCCATACTTTTCCCTCTAAGGATGTGAGAATGAAACTATCAGAAACCATCCCCCAAACTGCAAAAACTCATAACAGGTGTTTTATGAGGTATTTAGAATGTTACACCTTTTCAATCCATAAATGCCATGCACCATGAGAGCACACTATATAACCTCCCTTTCATTTGTCCTGTAAAAAAACAATCCACACAGGGTCTATGTCATTTTTCTTTCTCTATCCTGATAAGTACAGATGGTAAAAGGTACAGAAGGGATAATAAACCCAGCTGATAAAATCCAAAACAGAAATATAATCAGCATATCGAACATTTTGCACTTGCTGTGATTAGCTTGTGTAGTATAGTATAAATTCCTTTGATTTACTTGGAGTTACTTAGAGTCCTCGCTCAGTGCAGAATCATAACATGAGACTTTTGTTCACACAGTGGCTGCCTGGGAAAATCTCCTCACGCTACAGAGGCCTCAGCCTTTCACCATGGGTTTATGATGCAGTTAGATTAGTAAAGACTGAACCCTTCTTTACCCACCAGTAAAATGTACAGTACTAGAATGGCAGTTGACATTCAGGGACAATATTTGTACACTATCTAACAAGACTGGTAATGCATCACCACCTCATAGAAATGCTTTCTTTAATTGCTGCCCATCTGGTCTTCCCCTTTACGGGCTCAAATCCCTTCATGCTGACTGCCAGGGAAAGAAACAATGCTGTGGGCTAGAAGCTGGCATGTGAAAGCTCAGATTGGAAGAGTAGAACCGGGGACACTCGAGAACACAGCATAAGACAAGCAACTGTATCACCCTGGAAATTTAATGGAAAGTATTTGTGCCACAAAAGTTTGTATCAAATGTCCATTAAATACTGCAGAGAGCACAAGTACAAGAAAGCAGATGTTAATGGCCACTTCAGTATACATATGTCCCAAATTCACCTGCAAAGACATGCTGTTTACGAGTTTTGCTGTAATTTTTGTTGACCTAAGGCATAACTATGACTTCATTCAGATTAAATAAAATACAATACAGGAACAGAAGCATGTTAAAAAGCATGTTATCTATTAGTCTAGCATAAACAACTGTGTGGGAGCAAAGATTTAATCTATTTTTCTCACAATTAAGTTTTCTGCTACTGCCCAAATGTTCTACCATCCTATGTGTTTTCTTATACTTTCTTGCCTAATTTCTCATCTTCTTCTTGCTGACACTGTTTCTCAGTCAAAAATGCAGGAGTTCGAACTGTTATTAAGCCACCAGCTTCCTGCAAAATCCTCAGGCACAATATTAATTTTTCTTAATCACTAAATAATTACAATCCATGACAGATCAGCCATAAAAATACAGTATTATTAATTTTCATGAGCATTAAAACACATGAAGCATGGGGTTGGAACTAGATTATTTTGAAGGTCTCTTTCAATTCAAGCCACGCAATTATTCTAAGAAGCCCATACGTTCAGTGGCACCACTTCCCAAATTCTAGTAAAATTAAAGGAATTCAAATGCCTAAAACGCTGCTGCCTTTATTAACATAGATTTATGGTTTCAAACTTAATTCTAACTGATTTTCTTTAGCTTGTACTCTTTATACTTTTGGAAGAAAGAATTTGGAGGTCCTTTCAGAAACATAATAAACAGTAGGAAGCCAGGAAAAGAAAACAGGTATTTTACCAATAAGTAACTCTATGTAAAATTGGTTATTTTACAGTGCAAAAGCCTTCCTACCTAGTGCTAGAATGAAAGTGGTATATGTTGGGTTTGTCAGGGCTTCAGACACTTTCTAGTTTTATGCCTTTTTCATAGACTGCTGGAATATTCATCTGTCTTAATTTTTCTTTCAAAGGAACTAGCTAAGAAACTTCTTGTCATTTGAAAAGCAGTACATCACTTTCAGTCTGTAGCTAATACACTCTTTCAGTAGCATGCCAGTGAAGGATGGCAGACTCCAAGGAAGGCTTCATTTAACTTCATCCATTTTTCAGGGAAAATGACTAGTGATTATATAAGCTGCTATCAGTATTAATAGCCAGATAGATAAACACATTTTAAAAAGAGGTTATAATTTCTGTTTCCTCTTCTCAGTGGCTGATTAAGGTGGAATATTTGTGCTTAATTTCTGCCTTTTTCCTTCTCCTAAATGTTCTCTTGTAATTTTTTTTTTTTTTTTTTTTTACTCAGAAATATTCTGACTCATATTATTATGAGTCTAACGCTTTCTCTTTGTCCCCTTATGTAAAAGTTGACAACTCATGGGGGCAAAAAAAGGCCACTGAGAATTAAGAACACCCCTGAGTGATTTTAGTGTACATACTGTGGTTAGACTAATTTCTGGTTTAGATGCCCTTTAAACATTAACAGCCAAGAGCTTATGGTTTTGTCAAAAAGTCAAAACATACAAATCCCCTTTGAAATTTTTTAAATTTCCATTTAAATACGTCTATAAAACACAACGATTTTGTCATTTAGAAACCTTCAGGTTATTTAGTTTGACACTATAGAGATTTCTCCCTTTGTAGCACACTCCTGCTGTGGCTAACTCAATGCAAGACAAATTGCTTTCCAACACCAGGGCAGAGGGTTCTCAGGGTTTGATTTTCACACTGCTGTACCTTGATAACTTTAGATCTTCATGTTTTGAAGTAAACACTTCCAATCTAAATACAGAGAGCTTAATTTCTTCCAGATTTTTCCATTAATTCCATGATTGAAGAGCTTCAGCAAACCAACAGGGTAGTAAGCAACCTAAAAGTAGTGGCCATCATTAAATTAAAAAATGTCCAAACACAAGTTATGCAATAGCAGTGAGAAAAGCAAGACCTGATACAAATGATACAGTTTTTAATCTTTACCTTGAAGCATTGATTGCAGCCCATTCCATCTCTTTTTGTGTTGTGACCTGCTAAGAAAGGCTTCAAGGTGGATATGTTGTACAGCCATGCAAATTCTGCAGGAGCCCATGCCTGGCCCTGTCGAAACTTTGAAGTGCGAAAACATTCCCATTGGAGTTTTGGTGCGAGCACAGAAGAGGTGCCATAGAAGGAAGGAGAAGAAGAGGTGCCTCTGCAGTGCAGATTTGTAGCAGGACATACAGAGGAAGAAAGGAAAGAGTGGTAATTTTAAATACAAGATCCCACTTTTGATGACAAAATAACTTCATGGAGGAATCTCTACTCTCTCAATTTTTAGCTTTGGGGAGTAAGGATTTAGATAACTATGAGTATGTGGGTTCATTAATTCAACTTCACTTCTAAAGCATTCTAAGTAATTTTCAACTTTGACGGTTGTTTTATCATACTAATTTCATAATCAGATTAATATGATAAAATCTTACAACCATGGTACCTTACCTTTTTATTACAGTATTTAAACATGTAAGATCAACACCTGAGCAATCATACACATGAAATCCTGCATATTTTACCATAACATTTTAAAAAATCATTTTCGCCACTACGGAAAGATGGAATAAAATCAGGGAAAGAAAGATAGAAATAAATAGAAAATAATGAAACATAAACTGACCACGTAACTTACAAAAAATATTGAATTCCAGTAATATTATTTTCTCTTCTAAGGGTAGAGATGCAAATGAGCACTCAGAGATACAGACTAATTTACATGAAAATCAGTAATCCAATGAAAAATCCACTTCTCATGAGCTGATGTTTCTATAGCTATCTTCCTCAGGCTAAAAGAAAAATAAATAAAAGGAAAAAATTCTGGCCTGTTTGCTAGCCTTTCATATGGCATTTTCTCTCCTTGTTCTTATCTTCAACCAGAGCTAAAATATTCAATAACTCAATTTCAGTATTTCTCCAGTGAATGAATGGAATGATGAAATAAGAATACCTGGTAATCTTTCATTTCCTAGAACCTCTTCACCTCTTTCCTCCTTCCCTTATTTCCACAGAATTAGCCAGCTTCCTAGCACAATTTTTGCTGCTTTTGCCTAAGCTTTCCCCAGGCTTTTAGGAAGCACTTTGCATTACCTTATTACAGGAATGATTAAGGACCTTCCTTATCAACCTCCTTCATCATCACAGTCTTCAGGTGTTCCTAGCTTCCATCATGGGCTCCTAGAGGGCAGTCAAAGGATTCCTGTGTCATTTCTGTGGAGATATCTAATGCCTGAGACCTCAAATATTCATGTTTGTTCCAGTGTGATCCTACACATTTCATCAGCAGAGTAACTAGTCATATCACAGCTACACAAGCCTTTCTATTTTATGTGAGGCAGGACTGGCTTATGCTGGTGAACTTTTGGCTGCAGTTTTATATCAGAAAGGTCAAGTTAATAAAACATGTCCTTTCTCTTTAAAACCTCCACAGAACCAGAGAATTACCGCGTGGCTGGAGTTGGAAGGGAGCTCCGGAGGTCATCTAGTGTCCAACCCCCTTGATAAAACCAGTCCACCCAGAGCAAGATTGCACAGGACCATCTTCAGGCTGGGTTTGAATATCTCCAGAAAAGGAGACCCACAACTGCTCTGGGTAGCCTGTTACGGTGCTCTGCTGCTCTCAGAGTGAAGTGGTACCTCATATTCATATGGAACTTCCTGTGTTTTGGTTTGTGTCTGTTGCCTTGAAGAGCCATTTCATTAAAGAACTGTTCCAAATACAATCTTGAATTCCAACATTTTTATCTGCTGTTAAAATCAGTTCAGAAGAATGTAGTGACATTTTCATGGGCTTTTTTGTCCTCCTGCTTTGGTTTCTTTTGCACAGGGAACTACATGGTGCACATTGTGAATGTCCATCCTAATCAGACATGGTTTGTTATCTCTGAATATTATTAATAGCTACAAATATTGTAATTATATTCAAATTATTCCACATGGTGTCAGAAGATTACATAGAAATAGCATTCCGAAATTACATGATTTCTATTCCATACTGAGAGTTCCTTCACAGCAACAGAAGATATTTCAGAACTTAATTTAACAATATGTTAAACAAAATGGAATGATCTTGTAGAAGCACTATTCCATGTAATTAAAAAATAATGCCAATAATTAGATTTCATTTTGACTCTAAGAGAATTACCATGTTTGCTTAGGCAGAAAAATGCAGAGTTCATTTGGATTTTAATATAGTATTCTGCAAACATTATAAATCAAAGTAATATGAAGTATTCAAGTTATTCAATGTAATACAACTGAAAGGTGAAACTCTACTGCTGTGTCACATTTTGCAACTTCCAATCCATTCATCAATTTTAATAATAGAGACAAATCACAGCATTGTATCTATTAAAATATTTATTAAAACACCTGTGAAAAAGAAATTCATTATTATAAGCATAAGACTGAATGCCTACTTAATACACACTGACACACTACAAAAGACAAATATAGTAGACTGGAACTCTGTATGAAGAGTGACATTCCCATCTGGGTTCCTAGTACATATTATAAATTGTGAGGAAGGCTTGACTACCCAAATGTCACATTCTCAAGCTTTGACTATTTTTCTTGAAAGTACTCTTTTTCTTCCCCCTTGCTTAAGAATTATCAACTTTTACAGACCAAAGCATAATTTGAATTCTGGGTGGTAAGGGTTTGCATGCTTTTTTAATGTTTAGTCTGTTATGTGCCATCCAGCACAATAATTAACCACTTCTTTAACTGCCCCTAAGAACAACTGGCATTTTTGAGACTGACACTAGGGCATAGTTTAGATAATTAAGTGTACCTTCCTGGAACTGTAGAGAAGCACATTCAGGAACAAATAACACAATGTAGGTAGAGCAAGAATAGATTAATAGAGGAAAAAAACAGCAGCAGCAGAGAGAAACTATCAAGAATTTCCGTAATTAAATATGTTGCATTTTTCTGTTCATGTATTTAGACAGGAGGAAAGTAAAAAGGTGTCAATCTGGCCACAAAACACATTAAAGGCCATTTTAATCCTACCTAGTATGTTTAATGATATGTCAACAATGCCAGGAATTTCAGAACGCAAACTGAGCTAGGTTTGTTATAATTATGGGGAAGTTGTGCAAATTGTTTGCTCTAGCTGATAATTGCAGCCTCTTTGAACAGCTATGTACATTGTTTTCCATGTTGCCCAATATTAGTGGGTGCTAATGTGACTTCGGCAGATGTTCACGGGATTAATTTTTCAAACACTGAGGAGTATACAGGAAAGTTACATTTATGTGACAATCCATGTTGTTGTTGTGGTTCAGTGATAACAAAAACTGCCAGAAGAGAGAAGACCAAGGCAGAAAATAAACAGTACTTCAATCTAAGGAACTCCCAGACCCGAACTGTTTTATAGACAGACAGGATCTGCTGGGAAGTCAGAGTTCAATGCAAAAAATTTTCATTGAGAAGCAGAAGTTAAAAAAGAGTTTCAGAAGTGCTGGGTCTAGCAGTGGGACAGCAAACACCTCAGCTATAAGTCCAACAGAGCAGGAAAGCGGGAGAGAGGGAGGGGGGAAGGGGATCAGCACTGAATATAGAAATATTTAAAGGATCACAAACCTGGAAGACATTTCGTGTGAGATTACCTGAAGAAAAGGGGAAAAGCACTCATGAATGGGAAATTAATGGGCTCTGAAGAGGAAGAAATAAAATAGCGAAGAACCAAAAAAGACAAGAGTTAGGAGTTATTTGACGGAAACGCTGAAACCCAAGTGGCTGAGGAAATAATTTATTTCCCCTGGCGGTGGAGCGTAGAGGAGGAGGAACCTGATACAAAGTGCTGCAGAGCTGACCACTGCAGAGAAGTATGTCCTCTGCAGTAGGGACCTGCAAGAAGCTCTGACCAGTGGGGCAGCACACAGCCACCACCCCACTGGTCCTCACCCCCCTGGGGTTCCAGGTGGGGAACCCTCATTGACCTATGGAGCTTTGCAGCAATGAGCTGAGCTCCCGATGTCAATCTCCACATCTCTCTCTCCCAAGCACCCTATAAGCTGTCTGCTTTGGCTGTTTTCTCTTCCACTTTCTGGGACATGCCAGCCTCACAACGATGGATAATGAAGAGATCACAGTGAATTGGTTCTGTTACATCCGTTGAACCTCCACCTCAAAAATAAGAAATATGAATATACAACTTGAGCCCATGGAAAGTTGCCTTGATCTAGTGTGACCAGTGCATCAAAGTGCTTCCTGACGTCATCAAAAGAGATGTTTTAGTTACAGAAAGCATTGCACATCGTGCAGAATAATAAGAAATAATTCACCTCGAAGGGGAATTACATTTCTGAAGTTGTGTAACAGCAAACATAAAAAGAAGTGGCACAGAGAATAGTTAAGCTTCAGAGTCAGGTTTTCATGTCTTCTTTGGGTTCTGCTACATTAGACTGAAGTGTTTGGATGTTTTGTGTGACCATCACTTCAGTTTATACTGCCTTTAATCCAAGTACTTTGGAGTGCTTTATAGCACAAAAATAGAATAGCACATCAAATCAAATTACGAAAATGTTAATTAAAAGCCGCATCAAAAAGGGGTTTAAAAAGGCCAAATGTTGAGCTTTTTGATAATTCACTACCTAAGCAAAATATTAATAACATCAATGTGAATTTTGTTTCAGTAACGGATGAGCAATTCAACATACTGTCTAACAATGAAAATTAAAGTTAACATTTTCACAATATTTTCCCCTGAGAAGCATACTACATGGATTAATTATTTACACTGAGGAATAAATATTATTTACATTTTCAGTGTAAAGTTAAGACTTTTCACAATTCGATGCAACATTTAACAGCTATACTGCTTTCTAAATGCTACTTTCTAATATGCAAGATCATTCCCAGAAGTGTGATATCACGTAGCTGAAAAATAACCTTTTTTACAAAACACTTCCATGATATAGTCCAGAACCCAAATTTGGGAGAGAATCTTGATGGAACAGAGCTTCACTGACCAGCAGGTTGAAACTCCAGAGAGCACAGGATATTGATAAATCTTGACAGCAGCAGGTAGTTTGTGTTTGTACAGTGGCAGACATGAGGAAGTGAAACAACTGTGTTCACCTCGTCAGAGAATATAGGACTGCTGCAAAGCTGATGGCACTTTTTGGTCTTTTGTCAAGTGTAAGAGTTTCCAGCATTAGAGGAAATTAAAAGAAGGTGATTATAGCATGGCTTTTTTTCACTACTAATTATATTTACCATTGTATTCAGTTAAGTAGAACTTTCTCTCTCTGAATCTTTCAGGTGTTCTGCCAGCAATACTAGCCACTGACATGCAGTAGGAATAATTTTTAGATTCTCTGAATAACTACAATTATATATATTTTTAAATCTATTTTCACCTGCAAAAAAAAAAGAAAAAAAAAGTTTTCTAATCTGAGAGTTTTAAAAGCCAATAAACATAGATCTCTTCTTTGAAGTATGTAAGGAATATAAAATTTGCCAGAAGCATTTCTCTTTTCCTTTTTCTCGTGCAGTCTCTTGATTTCAGCTTTTTGACCTAAGATTATCACTGCAGTTCACAGGTTTATTTTCCTTACAAGGCAGTGATAAATGATCCAGAACTAAGGAAGTTGCAAGATTCATTATTTCTCATCCAATGTATGCATAAATATAGATAGTTGCTATTGATAGGTTTCATTTACTGTAATTATTGCTAACATAACTTCATGATGGAGAGTTTAGGTTAATAATGACGCAAGCAAAGCGAGATTTCCCAGTCTGGCAGCATTAAAACTAAAATGCTCAAGGGCCAGAATGTGCTCAGGACTAAGGCATGCTTGACCCTATGAAGAATCAGTAAAACAAAGCACAGACAATAAGAAATCAGCATGGTATTGCCATACCCAGATTACAGATAATAAACTTGGTACTTATGAACTACAAAATGTGAAAATAAATCATCTCTTCACCTGTAAGATGACACAGTTCCATCAAGGCTAATATCCTACAGTGATACAAATTACTTCTTAAAGTAATTGCTACAATAAAATTCTGCCAGTATTGAGTCGATTGAAATCTAGCAACTGCATTTGCTTTCTCCAGCTGAAAAATAGTTTATTACAAAATTACTTTGATATGAAATGCTTTCCTGTTTCCATAGAGAAATATATCATTTTCATTCTCTGAAATTACTTCAACTACTAACAGCTATCAGTGCTTAATTAATTTCCAAAGAAACTCTTACATTATAGGAGCTAAGAAGCAAAGGAAGAAAAATGTGTTACCGGGCATAAAGTGGTGCCCCAACGCAAGCTATCTTCCTGCTCTTCATGCCTTTATTAGCAGTCTCAACTACAGAGTTCTAGCCCAGAACTTTAACATCTTATCAGTTCACAGCTACTCCAATTCCCTCACTAATGACTTCAAGCACACAAGACAATTACTCTCTGACAGTTTGGTCATGACCCTATGACTCCTTTGTACTGCCTTTATTAAAAATTTTAGCAAACTCTGTTGTGGGGCATGGGGGGAAACCTATCTATAGAAATTCAGTAAGTAAACTTAAATTGTTACCCTTTGGGACAAAAGAAATTCCCTTAAGTACCCTGGGCAACCACGTAAAGAGTTAGTCAGTATCTTAACAACTTAGTCTTAGAAGTTATTATTTTACAAAGAACAGCATTAAATGTTGTCTTTTTCCCTTTTTGTTACCCACCTGAAACTTCAGAGAAGAGCATTGCCTACGAATCAATAACGACTTTCTCTAAAATTAATTTAATCTTTAATCTGCCTTAATGAAGGCTAATCAAAAAGCAGTTGGCACACATTCAAAAAATTTGAATTGTTTCATTCAGTATTGGTCAGAATGAGTCACATCAGTGAAAACTGCCCTTTTCACATGTATCTACAAAACAATAAAAGATTGCAGGAAAGAAATCACGGGACATTTTATACCCATCATCTGAAAGGTACTAATAACCTTTGGGGCTGTTGTTCAACCAGGGTTCATCAATCCTAATGAGCTTCAGCTCTAAATTCCCCTAAGGTTTGAACTGACAAAAGCAAGGAAAGGTTGTCTCAGCAAGAAAGATCTTGCAGGAAAAATGTCTGTATTTAAAATCAGCGCTGCATTGACATGCTCGTGTCAGTCATACAGACAGTGAGATATTTGCGAAGAGACACCCAGGTTTTTGACAGCCCAGAGGCACCTTGTTGCAGGAAGGGATGTGCAGGGAAAAGAGATCCGACTTCATGCTAACATAAAGTGTGAAACTACTATGCAAAATGTCCTGAAACAGGCAACAGAGAGCTAGATGACAGCAGTACTTAGATGCATCTCACAAGAATTAGAAGCATTAGGCCACTTACATCTGCCTGGGACTTCTGGCAGCCTTTATTTATGTGTATCCCTCTTTGACTCGAGGCAAAATGTTTCTGCGCAATTCCTGATCTCAAAACAGCATAGTTAAGGTCAGGATTGTAAAAGGTCATACTTAATAGATTTTGAAATGTCCTTAGCGTTCAACACTAGCACAATTAAAAATTGTTCACTTCCAGAGATATTTCCTACTCAGTATCCAGAGGAATAGTGCCAGCAAAGAGAGCGAATAGGGCGAAGAGCCTGGGTATTTTGCAGAACTTTAAATGCTAAGAATACGAAAGGAATTTTTTTTTCAGAGATGATTTGCAAACATGATTTGCCTTCCTGTTCAACAAATTACTCTGGAAATATGGAGAAAGAAAACATGATGCAAAGATTTTTAAGTACCTCAATGTTCTGTGACTTTTCAAGACTGCCCAACACAATTTATCAAAACTATTTCTAATTATTTTTCATACTATACATCAAAATATGAAGATCAAACTGGCTTTTGGAAATAAGCTTTTATCAAAACCCACAGTTATAAATTGCCCAACTCTAGACATTCTCTTTACAGACAGTGCGGGGAGAAACCGAGCAGTAGAAATATTCTCCGTTTGTTTCTTTGTTTCTGTCTGAATTTGAACAGATTCTATTCTTTGTTATGCTTTCACAACATCATGACTGTTCACTTCCAGATAGCTGTGCTAATGATCAAATTACTTACTCTACTAATGGAAAATCAGACTCTTTATCATCACAAATGACTTGAATGAAAAAAAAGTCATGCTCACTTTACCTAAGGATGGCAATCTGAAAAGATTACAAGGTGATAAGAACTTTGTGGCAGTTATAAAACACGAAAGATCTTTACAAATTGGCTTTTCATTAACACTGGCCTTTGGAGCATACTGTGCTTAATGTTCATCTCTCTAAAAAGTGTAACTGAGAGATTATTTTATTCTAATTAAGAATTTATCCAGTGAGACATAATTTTTGTTCCATTTTTTTTTCCCCCCTGCACACAAATGACATTCTGCTCTGATTCTTTATCACTCCAAAGTGTCTGACCACCTTTGGCTTTGACATTCCTTTGAAACTTTACGGACCTCTTAGTTGAGACACCTTTTCTGCATGTGTTCTAATGCAAACAATGTTCCAAACAAACTGAAGCAGTAAACACGTACATCACAGCCTTGTGGGCTGGTTGACTGTGCACAGGTTTATATGCACTTCAGGATATGCATGCAAATATGCTTTTCTCTTTCCATGTATGTGTGCAGGAGTGTAAATATCTGATTGCCTCTCTCTGCCCGCTAGGGTGTTTAGCAACACACTGTAAATGTAGGGCATGCTACCCGGCATGATTACTGCTTCATTTCTTCCACAATTTTATATTTCTATTAGCTGTTCCATGACTCATTTTGCAAAACCAAGCATCAAGTAAATACATTGATAATCCTTATGGTTTTTACTATAGTGTCTAATGATCACTGTATGATTTATTTAATGTGTGCTATAACATACAAAGACAATAATAAAATAAATCTGTATCATACTTAGTAAAAACCTGGGTAAAAGCTGTTTTGTACATTTACAAATAATTTTGCTCAAGTAAACTTTTAAAAATGAGATAATTTCAATTTCTTAGAGAATAGAGAATCTTACAAACAACACCTTTTACCTTTACTTCTTGTGATCATCATAGATTGGGCTTGTGAGGAAATTATTGAAATGCTGCTATTGTATTTTAATATAACTTCAAAGGAACATACAATCTCCAATAAGTTTTAAAAAGACAACAAAAATTCAAGTACCTCAAATAGATGACATTAGCAAGGAGCTTCCAACAGTAAATGCCAAGTCATAACAAGTCATCCACACCATGAAGAAACTAAAGCGACATCTCTGCAGGAGGTGGGAGGTAGTAGCTCTGATCCTTACCAGCTGCACGCTCCAGCAAAAATGGCAAGGACTTGTGCTCCTGTGGCCACACAGCATCCTCAGCTAGTGTACACAGTTCTTGCAAGCTCTGACCACAAGACAAAGCCTCCCCAGTCTACGTTCACAAATATACGTAGGAAACCAAGAGCATTTTAACCTAGAAAACAAAAATAGTTTCCAGCACAGCACATTCACATCTGCTTGTCTTGTGATAGCAGAGAAATAATCTACTCTGATGCCCCACTTAATTATGGCTTTCTACCCCTAAACAAAAAATTCTGTGCCAGTTTGGCCCTGTCCAAAATCTGACCACACAAAAAGCATAATGTTACCTCAAATTTCCTGTTTATCTTTGTTCTATCTGCTATATTGGGCTATTCTTATTTTGAAATCATTGAGACTGCCTGTCATCGTGAAAAAATTCACAGCAAGAAAAGAATTAAAATGCTGAGATATGAACACTTTGCATTCATAAGGCAAAGGAATTCTTGATGAATTTTAAAATCCAGTAGAAATTCTCCCTTCTTGCTATATCTGAATGAATTGTTAGAAAACTTTACTTAGATCATCAACAATTGAAAAGCCATTGGTAACCATTTTATACCATAAGCACTAAAAAATCCCAACATTTTTAGATATAATTAAACAGCACTCTTTCAATGGCTTTAAATAAAACATGTTATTTACTGTTGTTTTTAAAGCTGTTACTTTTCTTATAATAATGCCCCGTGTGTTTATAGCCACAAACATTAGAATGTTTTATGCAAAAAAACATATAGATTACACCAACCAATAATCATAACTGATTTGGCAATTAGCAACCATGTTGCTAATTATGTGACATCACATTTGCATAGAAATCTTAGCTGCTCTACTACAAAGACTGATTGAGCCAATTTCTCTCTCAGATTTGATCCTTCCCTTCACATTCACAGTGGCCATTACCTCAACCCCATAAAGACTTATCAGGATAGATTTATAAGATAGGAACAGTATTTTTACCTGAGGCTTTATGTGACTTATTGATTCCTATAATTAAAAGCTGTACCAACAATGTTAATTATTAGGGGTAAACTGATTCTCATTTCACAGATGAAAACAAGGCTGATCTATGTTAATTACGTCCATACAAATTTGCATCTTGGTAGGGGTTTTTGAATCAGCAACGCTTTCCTCTTCATTCATTAAATCAATGCAGCAAAGCCTGACACCATAAGTCAACCCACGTTTTTCGTTTGTGGCTACCTTGTAGCTATTCTTGATTAGATGCCAAAGCAATCACAGACTCAAAGAGGGTTATGAAAGAACAAGTTCCTAGGAAAATCAGTTTGCAATATTGGTTATGAGCTTGGCAAATGTTTTTCAGACATTTCAGACATTCCTGAAACAAAAATGAGCAGGATTGGAGTGATACAGTTCTCGAGCATCTTAGCAGTGTGTTAGTGAGGAACAGAATGTCCATGCCTGTTTACCTCATCAACATTGACTTTACCAGAATAACCTTCAGTTCAGGGCGTGAGTCCTTCCTATAGAGTACTAAACCTCTTGACTTTGGGCCATCCACAAATACTTCATCTACACCCACATTCAGGTGCTTCTGTTGATCTAATTTATCCAGAGGAGCAAAAAACAGTGCCAGACATAAGTTCTGAAACTCATACAGGCATCTGCAAAAACAACTTTGGAGGCCAAGAGCTATTATGCAGACATTGATTCAGTGCTGCATAGTAGTTTAGGTATTTACAGACAGAGTATAAAACTTGTCTTCCATCTAAAAGCATGGTTAATATTTTTTTATTTTTACATACTAAGATAATTGTCTTTCACCTCAACCTCTGGAGATAAGCCTGACTTGCAGCAACAATTTCATCAGTCCAAACCTTTTTTTAAAATATAGGTAGTCTGGGGGAACATAAAGTAACTGTTTAACAATTCCAATGGAGGAAGCAATTAATTGCTTGTCGCAAACATTACACTGGAATGAAAAGTTTTCCACATAACTATTTTTGTTCTCCAAAAGTCTATCAGAGATATTACCAGTCCCCTGTAAACCGCATCACCAGAAAAAAAGCAAATCACGTGGAGAAACTATTCTTGCAAGGATTTTGTTGCTAGCAACTTTGTAATTTCCAAGACTACCCAATTTCTTTTGGTTTTTCACCCATGCTTCCATCCCATCAGCTTCCCTTTCTCACAGATTATTCTCCATTTCTTCTTCCTCCTGTGTGGCACCTCTAGCTCTGCTGGATCCAATATCCTTAATTTTAAAGTGGTATCAGATCAGGCAGCCTCTCTCATGCTGCCCCAGTAACACCAGCTTTAACACTCTGAGAACACTGGGATGTTCTCAAAAGCACTTCTCAGCCTAATGGCACCCTCCCAACAACCAAGAACGTTTCTGAAAACTGGTGTCCCAGGCTAACACTTCCTCCTCCCAGTGCCAAAATGAAACCATATTCTTCCGTGATGTGTGCAAAAATCCATTGTTATTTATCGAGGTAGCTGGAGCAAGTTAGTTTTCATTTGCCTGTATGAAAAATGCTTCTTATTGGTTTGTCTTGGTGCATATGGTTTCTTGTATAATTTTGCTGTCTTGATGTTCCAGTCATCCTCTCACTGTGTCCATTTCATTCGTTTGCCATAACTTCTTTAAAAATTAAATATAAGTTCCTTGAAGTAGCAGTTTTGGGTAGGACTACAACTTTATTTAAGTTTTAAGACGTCGTTACAGCAGAACGAAGGCAAAAGCAGCTGACATGAGAGATCTGTTTAGTTTTCTTGTGAGAAACATTGTTAAACTGATCACAAAATTCTGAATGATTCTCCTGTTTTGTTGTCAATGCTATGAGTCATCTGTTTGTTCTCTTTTTGTGCTTATCTTTGATGACCTACCTTGGTCACCCTGTATCCAAAAGCAGTAATTTATTCCTGCGGTGAATCACCATCCAGGATTTAGATGTTTCCAATGAGTCATACTTAACCTTATAGAAAATACAACTCTTAGGCTACATAAATTGTGCACTTCAGCTATAGTGGGTTTAGATGTGCATGTCTGGAAAACAAAATTATATATTTCAGTGACAGAACTGAAATAAAATGTTGAGCAGTAGTCCCTACTTTAAACTCTCTATAAGTAAATCCTTTTTTGTTTTAATTCAGTTTTAAAAATTGGTCAAAGTACACATGAAAGAGAGCACCCATATAATTTTTTTTCCATTATTGCAATCATGGGCTTAACAGCCTCAGTAGGAAATAGTTCTACACATCATGTTCTCCATCTGCAAAGACTGATAATATCAAAAACTGCCACCCATAAAACAACAGAATTCATATCCAAAAATTCAGGATAAGCTTTGGGCCTACATTCCAGAAAAAAAGCACACTCAGATCCACTGTTCAGGAAAACTTATTGTATTGTATTTCTTTTCACCTGCTCTTCTTTGCACCTTATCATCCAACGTTAAATATCTCTTGAAGAAATTCCCTGTGAGAAAAAGTTATTGCTAATCAGATCCCACTAATTCCCATGTGAAGACCCCTTGTAGTTAATGACAAAGAAGGCGTGGTTTTCGTTTGGTTGGTTGGGTTTTTTTATTTCCATTCTTACCAAAGAAAGGAATCAGCTCTTCAATGCAATGAATGTCAAAGAGACTGAAGTGGGCAAATGGAACCAAATAAGGCAACAGGGTTTGCAGGCCGTACGTTATCAAAATAATTTGCTATTTCCAAGGGGTGTACTGGGGGTGATATTAAACTGAAGTTTCACCCCTACAGAGCAGATTCAGACTCTGCTCTTGATTTGTCAGCAGGCATAATCTGTCTGCACAAAATGCCTCCTAAATTTGCCATAACTGAGTCCCAATGAACCTTCTTTCTCCATCAATGAGCACAGCACCAGTGAGATTCTGTCTCCATTCTCACTCATTACTGTTGAGACTGGGAAAACTACTGAAAATTTCTTAATTATCTGTAAGAAAGAATGTAACGACACAGAGCAACAGTGTATCTTACTAGCATTATCTGTGAGGAGCAAGTAAGTTTTAGGGATTTCGGTTAAAATAAAACTTCAAACTACATTAATAAATGTTCTGTAAGAATTTAGTGATTACAGTGATGTGTAATGACCTTAGACTACAGCTTTCTTTTTAATATTTGCAGAAATGTGAAGAGAGGCTATTGACTTTTTTTACACTAATTGCTAGGTACCTGCATTAAGAAAGTGCAAATTAGTAAGGCTTTAACATACTTAAATGCTTTCAGATCAAAACATTCATTATCTAGTTTTGTTACACTAGATGAGGTTAACACTATTAAATTATGTGTTCCCTAGTTAAGACACTGACACTGAAAAATTAATCTTAGCTGCTTGGTATTTCACCTATAGGAGGTTTTCAGCCTTCTACTTTCAGCTGAAGGAAACTTAATGCATTTACACAATATAAAACTTGCAAATAAAAAATATAACAACGGATAGAGCTTGCAAGTATGTCTGAAGAAAACACTGCTGACTCATATACCCTGCAGGTACACTTTGTTGTTGTTGTATGGACTTTAAAATGTACCTGGACGGAACAGCAAGACTGATGCTCTACTCAAAGTTAAAGATCACATATATCAGAACATGCACAGTTTTTGTCAGTGTACAACATAATCGTTTATAATACTCAATACTTCAATACCAAATAAAGTACAATCAGCTCAAAATTGCTAAAACTCACATTCCAAAACAGTAACTCATCTATTGAGTTACATACTGTGTATTCTACCATAAATAGGAAGAAAAAAATATGGCAAATTAAGTTGCCTTGACATTGATGAAACAACAGCTATTTGAAAATAGTCCTGAAACGCTAATCATATTTCTAATTGGAGTTCCGCAGAAAGGAAGACAAATATTTTCTCCTAAAAATACTGAACCACATCTTCATCCACAGACAGTATATTAGCACTACATAGTTATCCATATAATAGTAATTTTAGGTTATCTTTATAAATAAATTGAAAGCACATGAATTTACAGATCAAAAGGATACACGTGTCTTCTTGTATCAAATTTTCTGTTATGGCAACCTTACATAGCATATTGCTTTAACAAATCTAATTTCTCTCCTAAGTGGGCTATGGTTGTGGAGTGCTATTTTCTCCTGTTTTCTCCAAAGCTGCAAATGAAAGACAGAAACTAAACCACTTTCCAGTGGCTGCACGGGCTGTGAACTAAATGTGGGTCTTCCAAGTAATGTGTTAGTGTTTTAAGTGCTTAAGACAACCGTTCTCAATCTGTGGAGTGTGAAACACCAGCCCTAGCAATCATGAAAATGCTTTTGAAAAAATAAATAGAACATAAGTGAGAAGGATGACTAAACTGAGATTGTTCATTACACTATGCTCACACAAGGGTCATAAACTAAATTTGAAAAGTATCTCCAATTACTTTCTCTGTCAAACCTCTGCAAAAAAAAAAAAAAAGAAAACATAATAATAATAATAAAAGAAAGCAGAGGTTTGTTAATTCTCATGAAATGTTATAATGTTCCTGATTATAGTCCTGCTTGGCCTCTATATTTTATCTTAAGCTGCTTTTTGAAAATATAACAGCAGTTATGGTGGAATTAATATGTATATCCCACTTTCATATGGTGTGTGATGCCACCAAGCACAGTATAATGATTCACTACACTCCTTCCATTTATATTTTGACATGCTTCTGGAAAGCAAACCTGGATCTCTGTCTAAAATGATTTTCTTTTGATCTCTGAAAGAAGAGGATAAACTGGCACTCAGAGGTAAAAGTCTTTCCAACGTCTCTCATTCTTAGGATAATTCTAGGGCTAAACAGGAGATAGGCAAAAGCAAATTCAGTAAAGAATTCTCCGCAAGTGTTCTGCCCTTGTTTGGCTCGTCAAGAAAATGAAATGTAAAAGAAAGCCCAAACAAAAAACAACCAAACCAAAAAACAACCAACCAAAAAAACCGTACATGCAAAACAAGTAAGTAGAGAAAATAAGTAGAAGCTGAACAGAAAATGTCAAACAGCATTTCGAGCATACTCCATTTTTCATACACCAAGAACATACTGAACTTGAAACGTCTTTCAATCAAAAGATGAAAAATAGCCCAATTTTAGTATTTTATCTATCTTACCATTTCAAATTATTACAGTTGTATTTTATTTTATTTCAACATGATACAAGAAGTTTTATACTTTCCTGATATTAATTGCAAGCAGAGAATAAAAAGAAATAAAAGATTGTTGTATAAGAAAACTCGAGATTGTTTGTTGTTGTTGTTGCTGTTATTGTTATTCAGCGGTCTCATATGGGTAAAGAGCAAAGAAAAGAGCAACAAAAAGCAAAGGCTAAAGCTAGGCCAAAACTAGAGAAAATAAAAGCAAGTCTTAAAAAGACCCCTAACTTTTGTAGTCAGTTTACCCTATGATTTATGTAGCTAAAACAGGACACTAAATAAGTGCACACCTATCTTTGAGCATTTTGTGTGCCACCTTCTCCTGCGTTGCCTAAACACATCCTAACACTGAAAGGGACATGGTCTAGCCAACACAGCACCTGCAGCCGAGTGTTTGGTTCATGTACTGAGGTCTCCCAAGTGCACTACTAAGAAGAAATAAACAATATCCTTTAAAAAGGAAACACAATTTACTTTTTATTCCAAGTAAATGAATTTTAATGTTCAGTTCTACCAGAAAAATCTTCAGTCTATGAGTTTTACTAGCTGAAAATGTACCTAAGATTAGGTATTGACATGCTGCTGCTTCTCATAAATCCCTTTATGTTCCAAGTACCTTTTGCTCCCATAAGACCATAGTTCACAGTAACGTGGTTTTATTTCCTGATATTTCAAGTGCTTGCAAGGAAACAATTCTTCAAGCAGCTGGAAACCTTTCCAACTAGACCTTAACCCCCCTTCTAGCTGACTAATATGTGTTTTCTGTTCTCTGCATGTTTTGTGTAGATGAATCTCAACACACAGCTTAAAGCACTGTGAGCTGAAGCAATGAATTCCGCTGGCAGGACTTAAAATAATCACAGCCAACTTTAATCCTGTGATTTTACCACTGCCTAGTTATATCTAAATTGAGAAGTATCAGTTTGCAAATGCTGTTTGGATTAATTTGACTGGTGTAGTCATTCGTGTTTACGATTGCGAACTCCCCTAATGTTGATAAGCTCTGTAGGTAAATATGAGTTGGTTGTGGGCTTAGTGGTTCTTGTTTGATTAGTACTATGTAATACTGAAAATGCTGTACATAAAGCTGCATGATTTTACTTTTCTGAGTTTATAGGAATTCTAATGCTAGCAAATAGTATTAAAACAAGACTACTAGAATCTCTGTCTTGCTATAAAAGATACACAAAGACTTTTATTTTCTTGCCTACTAATAGATTTATGTTGTTCGACTCAAGGTTGAGAGAGGGAAACTGCTGAGCTACCATAACTTCTCCGTTTGTTTCTTGTCAAACCTGTCTATCCAAGTTCCAACTAAAACAAGCCACGACTTTGTTAAGATGCGTGCACATACCCTGTGACCTTGATAAACTCCACCAACTTTTTTCCCAATAACACATTTGGCATCTGTCAGGTACAGCTGAATACTGGCAGTCTGACATGAAGTTAATGATGAAAAGTATCCTCATCCCTGGGAACAGTCCTCTGGAAAGATTTCTTTGGAATATGAACACCTTGGATCACCAGGTGACTGAAATACTTCTTTCGACATTGGTTCTCAGCTCTCACATGTCTATGGAATATAAACTGAGCAAAAAGTAGGCTAATAGGCTGTGCGCATCCCATTTCTGGATCCCTCTTTGACATCAACTTCTGCTCATCACATTAGAGCACTTAATGGGCATCATTTTATAGGATACTAGCAGGCTAGGAAAGAAATATCACCTGACTACTAGGTTTGCTGTAAGCTGAGAGGATTTTACTTACATGACAGATTACTCAAAACGTGCACTTTACAGCAGTAGCATAAATGTTCTTTATCTGAATGATTTCTCAATTTTAGACTTTAAATGCTTATTAGTTTCTTTTTATCATGAATTTTTTAGTATGCAAAAGCCCTACAAAAAGTATTTTCTTCTCTCAGCTGGTTGCATCTAAAAAAAAAAAAGTAAAATTCAAACATTCAGTAGCTTTAAAAGCACTTAATTCAAGACTCATCATAATAACTTTATACAAAAGAAATTTGCAAAATATGTTTTCACTGTAACAAGAATGTTACAAGTAAACAAGTGTATCCAGACTCTGAAATAATATTAACTGAATTTCTATTTTGCTACTTCTGTTGTTAAAATCAAGTAGCTATGAAACCTATAAACATATTAAAATAGTGGTTATGACAATAGATGGCAACTAGATGAAAAGAACATGGTCTGCACAGGTAGCATTCAAACATGACATGCACAGAACTAAGTTTTAGTCTGTTGTTGGAATAAGTTATAGTTTGAACTCAGATTTTAATGGATCACATTTATACTTGTCCAACCTGGTACCTGTTCTTCCTTCAATTACAGGAAAAGATTCAGATGATGGTGTTAAATATTACATTAGAAATCAATACACTTTCCAAAAATGTGTATTACAAAATACCTCTTTACTAACTACACACTAATATTATACATATACATAGATATATGATACAGTATTATTGCACAGTGAGACATATTGTCCTACCATATTTGTGTTGCAGCTATCAGCAGACTGAAATTTCAGATTCCCATGGTGATACAGAACCATTCATTAAACTACCCCTTACCCCTACAGCTGAACCATTCCCTTCTGTATTTCCAATACCAGGACTTGCTTTTATTGTGACATTCAAATATTAAGTGCAGATAACTGCACTTTCCCCAGAAGTCCTGACTACTCGTAATTCATTCAGCATTTGGAGGACTTCTGGCAAGATCCTGGCTGTGGAACATTGCCTCTTTCTCCCTGCACAGTCTGTTGTAGAAGAGCAGCAAACATCCACAAAATCCAGCACATTGGAATCCACAAGTTCCTTATTAGAAATGTATTTTGATTTGAAAACACAATAAAAAATCCTAATGTAAGAAGTCTCTCTTCTAATTTTTTTCTTTCTCTAGAAAAGGTGAGATGTTGCCTGACAAATTTCCATTGCCTCCTGTCGGAGATTGAAATGTTAGTGTTTAACCACTCACAAAATCCACCATTTGCAAAAGCAGCAGGTGCTTTGCTGAGACCAGGTTTGCAAAGTAATCACCCCGATGCAGAGGCATGAGCACCCACCACCAAAGGCTGCAAGCTGGCTTTGAGCCAGGTAAGGGAGAAAATAATAAGATGTAGGCCCTGTGATGGTGAGAGAGTACTTTTTGTCATGTAAATGTCCTCCCTTACGCAACCATCTCGGGTGAAAGTGTTCCTCCTTCCCTACGAGGAAATATAGCAGGAAATTCACATGTAAGCCTGAGGGTTTACATCCCTTCAGATGGGGCATAATTGACTCAACCACACCGACATGAGAGGCAGCAGTCATGTGTTAGAAAGCACCCTAAGCGCTCCCAGACTCATTTCTGGGACCTTCCTCCAGACTGCACATGCTCCACAGTATTGCAACAGACAGTGTTAAACTCCCTCCTTGCCCAGGGAAAGAACCTGGGCATTGCCATGTGGATGTATACGAACCCATTGAAATCTTTATTTTGGGGGCTTCCTTCACCTCTGGCAGATCATGACTGAGACCATCACTTCCACAAATGAACACTGGCATTGCAACAACCAAGTTCCATTACTGGATCCATGGGTGGCAATATCTTTCCTCTATGCTATGTACTTTTATCCTTTCCTTCCCTTTTTTTTTTCTTTTTCTTATATATTTTCTGAAGTGATATCCTTGTACTTTGATATTTCTCTATTTCTACAGAGGACCACCAAAACAGCTATATTTTTATACTTTTATATTGCTAGATTACTACCAAATAGATAATAATAACCAAAATGGCTAAATGCTTCCTTTCCTCTGTAGCCAAATTGTTATAAAGTAAACCCTACATACACACAGAGAGAGAGAGAGACATATAGACATGTATAAACATCAGCCATTCAGTGCAGTTTTACTCTAATCTGCCCTTGGGGACCTATTAAAAAGAGCCTGAGTTATGCTTTCCTTTAGTGGCCGGTCATAACACCACCTAACAGACACTACTGCATGAGACAAATGCTGTAGACTAAATAAAACTAAGTTTTAATAGAGCAATTATCATCTATTTAAAAAGTCTTAGGGCACTAGCATGACAAATTCTAACCTGTATTCATCTGTATTCAATATAGTACCGAAGAACACCATTTTATTGAGTTCTTATCCCAACCTCTGCATATGAAAATCTTTTCATTCTAGTATAACGGTCTAGTATAAAGCTTTCTACTGTCCTCTTCTCTGTATGTCTCTGCATCATTTGGCTTAGCAACTCTGCAGTCCACCCTTCCCTTTTTGGGATCCTCACAATAGATTTATCATTATCTAGCTTCAATTTCAAGATTTTTTTCCTTTTTGTCTACTGATGACAAAACATCCAATGCTGAGTTACAGAGTTTTCTCCATCCATCACATTTTCTTCTAAGGTTTCCTCCTCTAACACAACCTCCTTGATGATCCACAACCAACACAACCTGCCTGCAGCATTTTCTTTCATTTCCTGCTGTTTTCCAGCTTTGTGGCTGCCACATCTGTCTTCCTCAGGCTAGCTATGGCAGAGTCAGCCCTACTGCCAGATTTAGCATATTGCTTGTCTGGTTCCCCAGGCCACTCTGGTCCTGCCTAATAGATGTACTTGAAATAGAAATAAGCAAGGAAAAAAAAGAGAGATTTCAAAGTAAAAAGTGAACATTATGAAATACAATTAATGACTGCTACTTAAACCTTGGTTTGAAATAGAGCTTTGGTCAATGCCATTGGTTACCAAAAGTGATTGTTAAGCTGGTGAAATACACAATCAATAAACAACAACAGATTTCAGTTTTGGAAATTACTCTGAATTTCCTCTCTGCATAAAGTCTGATCCCAAACACAGCAACTAAAAGGCATATATTCAGAATCCTCCAGTACGTGACAACTGTAAAACTAGTCTTATAATCACAAACCTTTATAGTGAGGAAATATAAAAGACTATGACAAAACTCCACAAAAAATAGAAAGCAATATGCAACACAGCAGTATAAATAAAACTGTTTAAATGAGGTTTCATCAAAAGCAGGATTAAGGCTACAGCAAATTAGCATTTTCTTTAAGTAGCTTAGGGCAAAAAGCTTCTCACAAATGAAATATGTGAACAGCTGCAAATAAAACCAAATAATAATAAAGAAGTATATACAGATTAAAACCCAGACGTTGTTACAGTCTTTAATTTGGTAACTCTAGCAAACATATACATAAATATAAATGTGTTTTAATTAAGGCATCAAGGTTACATTGAAATAATAAGTGTATTTTACCAACTCATACAGAAGATCATCATTCAGCCTGTAGTTCCCTCCACAACTGTCCAAACCAGCAACAGCTGCATTCGCTGGAACCACCAAGAATGTGGTGAAACTGTATCTGTGCATTCTTACACCTAAAAGCCAAATTAGCGGAAAGACAAGCAAATTAATTAATGCAGCTCAATATTCATAATGGTTTGAGCTATCTAGAAATTCCCCCATGGGCGTAGTTTTCCATCGGATAATGCTGTTTCTACAGAATTAAAGCATTTTGCAGGAAAACAGAGGTTTCATCCAAAAATGCAATGAATAATCACTAGAATACTTACCTTTCAAAGTAGCATATTCACTTCTAAATGAAATTGTATCACAATTTCTGCTGTGCTTTCCAGAGGTAAATACTTAACTTCAAAGAAATTGAGCGTTTTGATATGGTCAAAATTGGGTTTGATGCATTTTATTTCATTCTGGAAATCGGAACTTTGCCATTCCTACTGAAGTAATTGCTGAGTACGTCTCTTTCCAGACAACAAAAATCAATCATCAAGTTTGCAATATGGAATAGCAATTAAAATGGGCAATACAACGGAAGTTTTGTAAACAAAGGTGTATTTCTCATAGAGCAGAACATAATAAGCATTTCCTAGAAGCACTTGTGTAAAGATGTTGTTATAAATTAAATTAGTTATGTCAGAGAGAATAGAAAACCACTGGAAACAGAGTGGCTATGAAAGGATGTTACCTGAAGTTGTTCTTTATGCTGGTCTAAAGCCCTCACCATGCATACCTGGTTGTATCAGAGTGCACAGGAAAATGGAGGGAAAAGAAGCAGAATTTCCTCCAAACCAAGAGAAAGTTGACTGAGATGGGAAATATGTCAGTATTGACACACAAATGCCCTGTTCTGTGCTTGTGAGGGAGAGAGAAGCTCCTTCCAAAGGGGAGGGTGATCTACAGCAAGGAACCGTGGAAACGCTGGGAAAAGATTACATCTGACTTAACAGCATTCTGTGCTGTCTTGGTTTGGTTTGGTTTTTTTTTTATTGTTCTAGCAAATGTTCATCCTTCTCCTTCACTGTGATGAGTTCAAGAGAAAGCCAAACAGAAGAGAACATGAGAGTAAAATGTCGTACAGAGAATATCAGAAGACAACTGCAAGGAAACAAGCTTGTGCTGGAAATCTGCAGATACTGTATAAGAATGTAATGGTTGATTTGAAAACAACAGCAAGGTCTTTTTTTTCAGGAATTAATATAAATGAATTCTCATTTTCATCCTCTGTTTTTGTTTCTGTAATTGAGATAGAGATGGTAACAGAGGAGAAAGAAGGTAGAGGGTGGAATTATACACACACTATTATAGGAAATGTGTAAATATCATTCTGATATCGCTTGAATTATTGTCATAAGACTTCATACAGTGATAAACGGGTGATAAACTCAGAGAAAAAGAGGATATCAGAGACTACAGAAAGCAGAAAAAATACATACAAGTGGTTTAGGGAGCTGGAGAGCAGAGACATAAAATCAATACAGAAAGCAATGTCAGAGGAGCTTTCCTGATGAAGGAATAGGACTGCAAAGTCACACTGAAGTACATAAACCATTAGAAAAGTCTATTTAAATAAACTACTTATAGCTCATATCCTTTCATGTATAATTGACATAAAAGTTGTAATATTGATACAAATATGAAGGAGTATCAAGTAAAAATTCAAATACTAATTGACTGTCCTAACATCTTAAGGTACTATGCATACATATAATACACAAAACCATAAAATTTGAAGACTTCAATTATGCTTTCAGTGTAATATCTGGCTTTTTAATCTGTCCAAAGATGGACTCTGCATCACATATGTGTGCTTTGTGTTGATATGGTTGTGCTGAATCATCTCTGAATTTGTTGTGTTTGGGAAAATATTGCTAAAAAGCTAATTCATTATTGAACTGTGATTCTTCTTTGAGACTTCTTGTAGCTCAGAAGAAATGGCAGGTCTTGCAGAAAAAAGCAAAATTGTTTTTCCAGTCTTGTTTACCAGTCTTCAACAAGGAAGAAGTTAACACTTGCAAAATTTTAGTACTGATAAAAGGATGACTCTATAAACGGCCAGCTCATGAGCTTGCTGTGAGTAGTGCTTCAAGGTCAGTGCTCTCGCTCTGAAGTTTCTGATGACTTGTAGATAATTTGGGGTCATGGTGTCTGCAGTGCTGACTTTGAAAATGGCCCGGGGCTCCCTACTCTGATGGTCTGGGTTACTCCTGGCGTGAATTTAGGTAAGACCCAGGGACTGCCCTAAAGAAGTTCTTGAAGCAAATTGTTTTGCAGCTCAATAATACCTGCTGATGGGGAGACTGGGAATTGTGGGAGCTGTACCTCTGTGCAGAAGACAGTTTCTGATGTTATTTAGGGCCACTCCAGAGGCCCAGTCTTATTTCTTTCTGTTACAAAGCAAGCAGTTATGCAACGGCACATCTGTGTTTAAACACCTACCCAGCACAATTGATTAAAAGACAGGCTGATGCTTTGAGTTCGCTAGAAGGTGAATTTGAATTAAAAATCCACTTTCATTTTTGTATCTGCTATAGCGGAAATCACTCAGCTGATAACCCAAAGAGGCTGCATACTTTTTCCTCACGACATGCTCAGGGACAGCTCCTTTGTCAGCAGCTCTGCTTTGGACCTCTGTGACTCTTATGTACTCTACAAAACAGGGGTGAGTATTTCACGCACCAGTGTTTCCTGTGTTCTTTGGATCTGCTGGTCATCGTCTTAGATCCCTGCCTATTTTCAGGATATTGTTGCTGAGCAGTTCTGAGGTTTTGGTTTTTTCTACTGATATGCACATATTGTATGTTGATATATCTCAACACCTCTTTGTTCCTGCCCTGGCACCTTTTTGCTAAATCTAACAATTGGAATAGGTACATATGCAAAGGTTCAGGAAAGTACTCATAAATTCCTTACAAACCAATTTTCAAGAAAAAAGTATTTGAAATGTATGGGAGTAATAATAATTTTAAAAAATAAAATAGACAAATATAAAAGCCAATGGAAAGCTATAAACTAGAAAAATTTTTCTAATTATATTTCATTTTTTGCAGACTAGGGTCACACTTCTGATTTCCTAATATCATGCAAACTAATTAAAATTTGACTATTACATTGCTTTTTAAAATATTGTCTGCTTCAATAAAAATGCAAACTGCCTATGAACACAAACAAGGAAGTTGCAAAGTTATAAGAAAAAGGATACTCCTTCCATGCTAGTGAATAAAAGGATATGAATCAACCACATCACTTTGTTTAGGACTGTTACCATAAATTTCATTTATGCTCAGATTTTATATTTAGTTTTACATTTATATTAACATGTTTTGTGGTAAGTTCTAGATATATAGACATAAACATGTCATTCACATTTATATATACATATATACAATTATATTTATAGGTAAATGTACAAGTGTGCATACAGGAGCTTTTTCTTCAAGTACGTACTATGACTGTTATGGTTTCATATTCAGAATTAAGGAAATTCATTTTAACAGGACAGAATATGGCCAGTCAAGAAAACAGTTTCCTGTCTTCATGTTTGCTTCTCTCTCACTCTTTTCAAAATCTGAGGGGGAAGATGCAACTATGAGATGTCAGGAATGCATTATTTTCTTATGAACTTCTGCCTGGGCCTGAGTGGCAAGGTTTTGGTAGCGGGACGACTACAGGACTACAGGGGTGTCTTCTGTGTGAACCTACAGAAGTTTCCCCTATGTCCTACAGAACCAGTGCCAAGTTGGACCTGCTGGCCAAGGCTGAGCCCATCAGTGAGAGTGGTAGTAATGCTTCTGTAATAACAGATTTAGGAAGGAAAGTAGGTTACCACATAGAAACATCCAGAGAAGAGAGAATTAGGCTGTATGACAGAGACAGCCCTGCAGACAGGAACACCAGTGAAGGAGGGGAAGGAGGTTCTCCAGGTGCTGGAGCAGAGATTGCCCCGCTGTCTGTGGTGAAGACCATGATAAGGCATGAACAATGTAAAATACTCTCTCTCCTCAGATTCATTTTTACAGAATTCCCTGAGTTTCTCAGCTTTACCTTGGATACAACAAGGAAAGGTAAGGAAACAAGCAGCTATGTGAAACATCAAGAGGAGTCAAACTTGCAGCCAAGCTAATAGAACTCAAACTTCCACACACATTTCAAAGCCCTGTAAAATGGATTAGCTGAAGCTTTTTAAATGGGATCTCAAAACAATACTTTAATATGTTAAGGCTCTTCAGCTTATGCACTTGTTTAGACTAGATTTTCTTGCTAACACAGCTGTAGAGATAAAACATCTGATTTCAAGTTCTCAATATACTTTGAAGCACACCTATTCTATGAAAAAGCCGGGATCTGAGGTTTAATGAAGGTATTGATTCATGCAGGGCCAGAAGGACAAAGAAAACAACCCTCTCCTTCCCTTAGGGCCTTTGTCTGGATGTAAGTGAAAATATGGGGCATCTCTTCAAGTTTCCTCCATGTCAGGCAGCTGTCAGAGCAATATTTCCAAACCCAAGACAAATGCCTGGGAGCAGCTCTGTGCCGGCCTCCCCAGGAACGCCCCGGTGTCCCCGCAGCTCAGCCTGCTCTGCATCCTGCCATCTCCCTTAGAGTTTGCATCTTTTGTCCCCCTGGAACAATTTGAGGCTGTCTCAGTGACTCCTTGGGCACAGGGCTCCTTTTCCTCTGTTAAGGAACCATGGAAGCTCTCTCTTGTCTTTCAGGAAATGTGTGTTTTTGGTAGGCAAAACTCATCACTGTTATCTGCCTGTCTCTCTTAGCACATTATGTTCTCTTCGAGATATACTTTGTACCTCAAATGGTGTTTTAATTTTTATTTCTTTAGTCATACAGTAACCTGAAATAATTTTGGAAACTTATTAACCAGATGTAAAAAATAACAACAAAATAACCCTTCACACTGTGAGTCTCACTGCCTCTTAAGAGGTTTTTTTTTTTGTTGTTGTTTTTTTACAAAAAAAGTGAGCAGTAAACAAACCACAAATTCCAGTCAAGTTCTATTTATATCTTTGGTAGATGACTCTGTATATATTTTGTTATATTTTACAGATAAGACAAAAGTTATCTTCATTAATTTCATGAAGCTTAATTTCTCAATGAAAAAGCCTAGGGTATTCAATGTGTATTAAATGAGAATGTTGTTTTCCAGCTGTATTATTTTGATTAACTAACTGATGTTACAAAATAAGTTACTGCATTTATTAGTATCTAAGGAACTGCATGCCTGTAAATACGCAGCTGTATAAGTGTTTTGCAGGGTCACCACTCTGCCCCAAAACCAGCCTGGCAGCATGGAATTTGGTTTTCCCTATGCCTTGTCTTTACCTCGGCCCCCAGGAGCTGGCAAAACCACATGGCATCAACACTGATGGGGGCGAGGCCAGGCACTACATGTGCACTATGCTCTCTCCAATTATACCCATCTGCTTTGGAGGCAGAGGGGGATGCTACTCTGCTTGCCCTGGTTTTTGAGGGCAAGTCTAAATGTGTCATACCTGTGCAGAGAAGATTCAGAGATCACGGAATCAGGGCATGTTAAGGGTTGGAAGGCACCATAAAGATCACCTAGTGCCAGCCCCTACTGCCATAGACAGGGACTCCCACTGGATCAGGTTGACCAAGGCTTTATCCAAACTGGCCTTGAACATTTCCAGGGATGGGGTATCCACAGCATCTCTGGGCAACCTCTTCCTATGTCTCGTCACCCTTACAATAAAGAATTGCTTCCTAATATCCAATCTAAATTTCCCCTCTTTCATTTTCTACTCATTCCCCCTGATCCTGTCACTACAGCTGCTGATCAAAAGTCCCTCTCCAGCTTCCCTGTAGGCCCCTTTGGATACTGGAAAGTTGCTTTGAGGTATCCACGCAACCTTCCCTTCTCCAGGCTGAACAGCCCCAACACTCTCAGCCTGGCTGCATAGTGGACATACTCCAGGCCCCTTATCAGCTTCATGTCCTTCCTCTGGACTTGCTCCAACAGTTTCCAGTCCTTCTCATGTTGAGGACCCCAGAATTGGACACAGGAATTCAGGTGGGCTTTCACCAGAGCACAGTAGAGAAGGAGAATTACTTCCTTTGACCTGCTGGCTGTACTGCCTCTGATGTGTTTGAGAAGAGCAGTTACCCATTAAATTTTATTTATTTAAAGATATATAAATTCTTCAAATTGATCTTTGGATGGCATTCCCCCTTTATGTTTTGGTCACTGTGTTCAGGAATAACATATTAAGTAGTCTGTTTTCATCTGCATAATCCCCCTTGCTTTTTTGGTATTAATATTCATTCTAGAAAGATACAAGTTCCGACTATTTCAAAATTCAGTGAGAATGGGCCAGGCAGCTCTTTCAGAATGTCTTGGAAATTGTTCAGTCTTGGTGAAACAAAAATTTGGTTGATGTAGATTCAAAGTTCAAAGACCTTTAGGTTACTAGCAATGACTTACAGGTTACTAGAGGACTAGAAGTTTATCACTGATACATCCTTACTATTTTTCTAACATCTTAAAAAAGATACATTCACTGAAAACTTTTGCCTTTTTTGCTGAACACCCTGAGAGCACAAAACTGGTTATGCTGTCTGAGCTTATCAAATCCAATCCCATTATTAAGGCAAATACATCACAATCTTACATAACAGTTTTTCCACACTGTTGCCCAGAATATTTGTAGATGCTTGCTGTTTGTGCTGTTTCTTTTGACCTTCTCCATTTCTCTACTTTTTCTTTTCTTCTTTCCTTTTTTGGCTTCTGGTGCTTTCCTGTTTTGATGGTAATTTTCTCTTTCTTGATCAGCTTCTGGAAGCTTCAGCCTCTCCCCTTCTTATTTGTTTACAGCCACCTCATTTTTTGTTCCTCCTAGTTTCTTCACCCTTGAAGTTTTACTTCCCTCTGTAAGATGGGATGAGATGTAAGATGTAAGAATCTTGCTGGCTTCACTCTTTGACTTTTCCCCAGCAAATGGCCAAAGTGGTTTGGGGGTTTCATGCCTTCTTTGTTCACAGCAGTAAAAATTAAAGACTACACATGAATTCCAGGTGATTCCATGAAAGCAATCCCAATAAAAACAAACAAAAAAAAAACCAAAAAACAAACAAACAAAAAAACAAACAAAAAAACCCTCAAAAAACAAAACAACCCCCAAAAAAACAAAAAACAAACAAAAAACAAACAAAACCCCCCCGTCAGCTCAGATTCTCTAGCTTCTCGTAAGTAATGTATTTCTGATGTTTAAGGGTAGTAATATAACCTCAGACTTGGTAAAATGCATGCACAGAACAGTCCTCTAACAGCAAGCTCCCTTCCCCTTTCACTGAAGATTCTAAATGTTCTCCATTATTATTCATTATATTTGTAGGCTGAACACTCGTTCATGTTAATTAATCTGCTCAATTTCATTTTTACATAGTTCTACTCTGAAAGAACATAAATTTTAAAACATTAATAAATACAGTCTAGCTGGTGTTGTTACAGAAATTTCACATTTGTCTTCTTTTTTTGTTGTTGTTTTGGAGTAGGCTGAGTACGAAGATTTAGTTTGCAAGTCTTTCATATTTCCACTAATATAAAATGACAGAGTCTTTGATAATCCTGCCAAAACATAAATTCTTTAGTCTATTAAAGACTAGGAGTTGCATCTGTATAAAAATGACAAAATATCATACTGAAATGACAGAACAGCTACAATGCAAAGGAGATGTGGTTTAATTAGAGCTCTTTCCCTAGCTAGACTAAGGTTGCCAATGCAATTTTAATTATTTTTGTTTGTTAATCTACAATCACCTATTACCTATTACTATTGCTATATATCACATCAGAAAAGTACTCCTTTCAGGAAGGCATTGCCACTTTTAACAAAAAAATTTACCATGCCACTAAGCACTCTTATCATCAGAATTTCTACAATGAGTTAAATCAAAAACTGTTACTCTGCAGAGCACTGCATCCAGCTGTAAAACAGGAATGTTTAAGGCAAGGAACATGGAAATATCCATTTGCTAGCTGTTATAAATGAAATACCAGCCTTTGTAGTCCAGAGAAATCTACAACTGCCTTTAAAACAAAAAAGTGTTTGCTTATCTCTTTTTCTGACTCGTCTTTTCTCATTCATCATATGGAAGCTGATTAATTTATTTTTCTGTTAATTTAATGTGTCCATTTCAAAATCCTGGGTAACACTATCATTTTTTCAAATTGCAATTGATTTAGTAAAAAATTAGGAAGAATAGGTAGAAAAATTGATTAAAATGTGTCAAGGAGTCCTTGTTTGTCCCCGTTTGGTGTCTAATTCTGGTGGTCTGTAACAGTTTCCATCAATCTACCTCAATTAATTAACTTCAAAGAGCAACTGACTCTTATGCTTGATAAAAACTATGCAACTGTCTGAAAACTTAGCTTCTCTTTGAACTTCTTTGTCATTATACCTACTAAACCTAAGAAAATGTCAGTCTCCTTGTGCACAGAAAGCACTTGAAAACAAACCAGTTGAACTCTTCAGTGGCTTCTTCATGCATCTGTGCACACCATTTCTTACCTCAACAGTGATACTTTTGAGACAAGAGTCAGCTTTCTGCCCCAGATTTGGAGACACTGTTGCCTCTATGTAGATAAGAGAATAATATCAATGACCCTAATACATTGCCAGCCCAACCTCAGAGACCATCAGTCCTTTTATGAATTAATATTCCAAGCTAGACAGAGAGAAAAATTACAGAACAAAAAACTGAGCAGTACAGTAAGCTGAGATATGTGTAAGTAGGAGATAATAATTACCACTACAAGTCAGATAAAGTTATTCAGAATTAATGCATAAAAATACCAAGTAATCTTTCAGTCTTTACTGCTCATGAAATATCTGCTGAGAATAAGAAGTTTTAATCACAAAGAGAAAGCAAAGAGGCATGGATATGGAATCTCACATTCAGTGATAATATTAGCTCAGCAAGGAAGATAACACAAGAATGAGAAAAAGAAAATAACATGGGAAGGGAAAACACTGTAAAAATAAACTATCTATGGTGCTGTGGGATCACCTGATATCAGACTCAGAAAGGCATTGCTTGTTATACAACTCAGGATTTTTCAGAAATGGAACAGGTGAAATGACTTTAAAACATCACGTTCTTTCCAAAATCCAGGCATCTTTACCTACTCCCTTCTCCTGTATCACCCTGGTCTTCTGAATCCGTGTTGTTGATTCCAGGGAAGAGACAGGGGAACAGTATAATGTATTTATGTGCACATGTACACCAGGAAAGAGACTTGAGTAGGAGCTGCTTCCCCGTGTGATGAGCCCTCCTGCAGACCACCCAGGGGTCTCCTATCTGCTCCCTCAGCAGCAGAGGAGAGACAAATTTGCCTTTTCAAGCTATTTCCTTTGATCAGACTTTTCTCCTTCCTGGAAAAAGGCAAGGCCTGATCTCAGGTGTTTTACGAGATTTGTGTACTGTGTTCAGTACACAAACTGATAGTGAGGCCATGTTAGACTGACAACCAAATTTCAGGGAAATCCTTTATAAACTGTTGGAGAAAGGGGCTTTAAAAATAAATGCTTGTTAAATATTAGAACATAACATGTGCCAGAATATTTCAATCCAAGCAATTAATGCTTTAGATATTGTCAGATTATCTTTGTTGATGAATAATGAAATGAAAACCATGTTTGTTTGCATTGATTGTGTCTGTCAAAAAAAAGAATTAAATAGTTTGACAGATGCTATTCAGGTTTCACTGAGAGTTAGGTTATCAGTCATTTAATGGAAGACACAATTTTAAGCTTTTGTAGATAGAAGAAAAATAGTCTGATTAACATCAACATTAAAGTGATACAGTAAGTCTAATATTATATCAAATATAAAATATAACTATAAAAGTTGCATACTAAGAAATTAGCATTTTATTGAAGGAGAACTAAATAAAAGGTCTGGGAATGCTACAAAGTAAATAAATAAAGACCAGCATGACATTAGTTAATACAGTTTTATAACTATTTTCATTCCACAGAGTCACTTTTTTGCTTGTTTGTCTTCACCAATTCAATTAACTTGCAACATGCCTGACTGTACAACCTGGAAACTGAAATCAATTCCCAGCATCAAATGATGCCTGGAGAAATAAAACCAATGCTTCACCTGATACAGAAAGATTTAAACTACTGAATGACTAATAAATATGAGCACTGGTATGAAGCTCAGACAGGTTAAATGAATAGATTTTTCAGAGACTATCAACATTCAGTATTAACAGTGGAAATAATGGAAGTTCTCAACAAACAGAGTTTATACTACCAGCCTTGAGTAATTTTTGCCCAAACATGCAAGACCATGTGTTTGACTTCAGTTTCCAGTGCTCACAATACAAAATCTTTTTCCAAATTGAAGTCCATTTTATTACGGAATGCATTTCCCATACCTAAGATGCTGGAGATTGAGTGGGAATAGTGGGTTATTATTTATTTTCCAGATAAACCAATAATTTTAGACACTATGCCTCCCAGTGCAACAAGACTATACTGTTTCAAATAGGGGCTCACTATATTCCTATGGAAATTTTTCCAATTTTTGTTGGCAAAGCATGCTTTGAAATTCAAGTGTAAGGTAAGCACTCTAAGCAACTTTTTTATTATTCTTAAACTTGAACACTAAAAGTCAACCAGTATTTCAATAAACTTTTTTTTTTTCCCCCAGAAAAAAGAATTGCTTTAACAATGGAAATCATTACTTCTTCCTAATGCCAGTTTGGCATATCCAACGAGCTAAAGAGTGGAACTGATCTCAGACTGAGGAGGAAATTTGATCTAGTTCTCCATCATCTTCTGTAAGCATCATAAATGCAATAATTTTAAAAGCAACACTCCCTCCAGAGTTTTGCAGTTTCAGCCTTTATCCATATTTTCAACTTAATTTATTTTTAAATACCAATTTCTATTCAAGCAGAGCACAACAATGAAGACCAGAGGTTTGTAAGTGTTACTACCTTTTTTAAAATTCACCTATTCACCTAAAATTAACATGTTAATTCTGAGAAGACTTTGTCATGGTAATTCATAAATGCCACGGCAAAACTGTGTCCTTCTGCAGCCAACAACATGAAAAATTGAATTTACTACTTTTTAAAGATATACGGAATGCTTTGAGAACACCCGTAACAAAGCAGCTGAGAAATAAAAATAGCTGGCAAATAGCACTGGCATTCAACACAGCAGAAACTCTTCAAATTATGCAGAGCTGGACAAGACATTCCCCCAGATCTGGCAGCGCCTTGCCCTCACTATTATATCAAGCCATTATATGTAACTTTGCATAGTGATATTTTATCTTATTATGCCATTGTAAATACAATTATGTTGTATATTGTCAGCTGTAACAAGGGCACAGCAGGAGCTGCCAATCCTGTCCCACCCTGGTGTCACAGTTCTGTAATCCCACCAGCACCATCACTGCAGAGGCACAGCACTGTCTCCTGTGGGGTCAGCAGGCTGAGTAGACCAAACAGTAATTTTTTAAGCATCTTGCAAAGATTCCACTAAAATCTAAAAACTCTACTATTATATTTCACATACTTTTCACATATTCATCTTTTCCCAGTAGTATTCCGCACTTATCATATTACAGCGTGTTTTAACACAGAGGATTGGTAGGGTTTAACTTCACAGAAAGCATTGAATGATAACTATCATCTTATTATATCACTCAGTATCATTAGTTTCAGGTTCACTAAATTCAATGTGGAAAGAAAAACCCTCACAGAAACAAAAAATTGTTAATCCATGTTACTTTGATAACTTCCTACTGTTAATGCTTTGCAATGTGAAACCCCTCAGGGGAAGTGGAAGCTGATAGATATAATAAAAAAGCCTACATAGTCAAACATATTATTAAACTGCATGAAAACTCAGCATGCACAGATTAATATTTCCAGGTGTTTCAAGATCAGGAGTCAATGTAAGAAAAACTAAGTGTGTATGCTGTACACTGAGCACCACACTTTTCCACTGGCATGAGAAGATGGGGCAAAAAGGGGAGAAAATAAACTGATATTCAAGATACCTGGGAAGTATTTAAAAGCCTAGGAAGGAAGCCATTATATACTGAAATGCCAAATAATATTTGCAATTTAAAATTCCTCGCCTTTAGCTGGTAAGTCTAGATTTCTGTGAAGGCCTAAAAAGAATTTAGATACAGAAACTTACAGATGAAGGCATAGTAGGATTTCTGAGTTTCATTTAGTTATACTAATTTTGAAAATTTCTACTTGTGATCTGTCTTTACTTTTAAATCTACAGCTATTACCAGAAAGAGCAAGCACAAGCAGAAGATAATGAAACACAGGTGAGAAAGAGCTGGAACTTAAACAGAGAAATACAAGAGCAGTGCCGTTAAACTTGGTGATTAAACCCTGTTCAGAGCATCCCAACCAGCGCATGCATTAACACAGCTCCTTCTGCTGCTATAAAAAAAACTATATCAACTAAAAAAGACCTTGCTATTATTTACAAATATGACACAGTAGTAGGCGACATATTGCAGACAGTTCTTATTTCAAACAACATAAAACTAAAAGAACCTAGATACAATTTTATGCTATCAGCAAATACTGAGTCTTGAAGTAGTCTCACCATACTTCATGAACATTTGTATTTTCATATGTTCTTGGAACTTTATTTGCAGCACAAACTGTTCTTTTCCATTATCAAGGATTATTTTCTCCCAGACTGCTTGAAGTCACTACAAGAAATTTTGTGATCTGGGAGAGCTAACATAGAAGCCTTAGGTGCGCATCAAGAACATTTACTTTTCCTGTCCTTATGTGTGCAAAACTTTACATCCATTTTGAGCCTGACTGTGTCCTTCACTTCTCTGTCTCCTCTTCTACATTAGTCTTAGGAGATTATAGGACATGGTTTGGAGATGGTATTAACCTGTGTCAAATGGTGATCTGAGGAAATCCCCAGCACACAAAAACACTGGGACTGGTTTATTGCTTAGTCCCAGGCTTAAAAATCTTTTTACTGGAGAAGTTGCTTTAGAAACCTTCAGAAATATAGGAAGATTAATAGTTTAACTATTCTATTATATGATACATCTTTTAAGTCTAGTCACATACATGCAGAGGTCATTTTGCACGGAAATGAGGCAGAGAAGAAAAATAAAGCATGATCATTAAACCCAGAACCTCAGGTATATGAGCTCACACAAAGAGGGGACTTTAAAGGACCTTTCTAAACTCAGAACTCAGTGAAATTATTTCACTTGCAGCTGCCTACTCCAACTTTATGTTGATGAAATAAAATTAAGAGTTGAATTAATGCCATGTTCCTCAAAATTTTCTTATTATATTCACAGTGTCTCGGAATTATCCAGATTATTTCATGAATGTCAAATATGAAATATATAAAAACATACCTCACTTTAGGAAAACAGCCAGTGGAGAAATTTGTGCAGAAAACAACAGCTTGAAACAACCCTTGCTGCTACTTCTGATTTTCAGACATTAGATGTCCAAATAAGAGACAATTAACAAAACTGTATATTTTGGGCAACTAACCTTTAAATTTAAATACAGACAGCTATTAGGGCATATTTTACAAAATTAATTTATGCACAGATCAGTAGTGATAGCTTATGACAAAGAAAAAAACACAAACACTATAAATAGCATATTTATATGACCAAAAGTAATTTGGATCAGAAAGCCACACACAGAGAAATAATTGTCAGCTTCAAAGTCACCTAATTTTATACTTAGCAAATATTATACAATTATTCTTTAATATTATAAAAATACATCAAATTATGTGTTGACATTCAAAATTATTCTACCGAATGGCTGTAATACTCTTCCTTTGTGACATAGTTTAATGGTGATTTGAAGGTACCTACATGACATAATTCGTCACAGAACCATTGAGAATGTTAATTTCAATTGTGTGTGTTTGTGCGTTTTGAAACTGTGTACTGTTTGCTATTTAGCTAAGAAGGTTTCCCAAGAAGGTATAAATGAGTTTGCTTCTGGTGAATTACTGCTTTCTAAAACTGGAGTTTTCCTAGAAAGACACAGTGCACAGGTAATATTTTCATTTCTGTTCTCTGCATGAGTTGAATCATCAGAGAGGTGGCATAAATTCTCAGAAAGTAATGATAAGGTGAAATGCAGCTAAAACAATAGTTCCATCTTTCCTCATATTTACATTAAACAATTATTTGTATCTCATAACAGTGTCACCTACAACAATGCAGAAAACATTTAATTAAATTATCTCTATATTTGCACTGTATTGTAATTACAATTTTGTATATGGCTGTACTGTTTGTGCCTGTCAGATGTGGTCAGCAATTACCTTAAACTTTAAAAATGGTTGAAATGGGGTTATATGTCTCAGATGTGATGCTGATATCAGGTACAAATTATAATAAACATCAGGACTAAAATCATATGAGCACTGTGTCAGGGAATTTTAGACAGCTGTTCTTAACTTTGGGAACAGGAAAACACTGAAAAAATTGCTTCACAATCTGCTTTGTTTTTCTTTTTAAACACATGAAATACTGTCTAAAATTTTCAACATCTACTTCATCTAAAGTAGCTACTGGCATTTCCAGTAGCTTGAAGTTGTAACATTTAACTGCAGGTATAAATACAGAATCACAATTCTTTTGGGTCTGATCTTTCAAATCACCATTTCATCACTTGCATAATCCACAGTCGAGTATTTACCAAGAGAGAATTCGAAGTATTTGCAGATCATATTGTTTATAAAGGCAAAAGAAAAATTGTGCAGTGCTACATCCCATTCTAGCACCAGTAACCTAATAAGCATAGTTGTTAAAATTGTAAGCACAATGCTGACAGCTGACTGACAGCAGCTACCGATCATTTAGCACATGATGTTGTTGTTAGATGCCTAAAGCAAGAGAACCACCAAACACAATACATGAATGTGAAAAAAACCAGTAAATACTAACAAGCATCGTGAAATACCTGCAGGCCACTACTTGAAATTGAATTACTGTGAGAGGAACGGCTAGAACATAACTCAGCTGAAGGCATGGCTCCTGCACATGTGCTGCCAGGGCAGCAGGGCACGGCATGCCAGCTGCGGGCACGGCTCCGAGAGCGCTGGTCTGCGCCAGCCGGGCGAGCGTGCGAGGCCACCGCGTACACAGCCACACTGCTTAGCTGGAGAGGAAGCGGATACCGTGAAATATCAGCTCACCAAGCTAAAAATAGCTTGTGCTCTCAGCAACCTGAACCACCAACGCCGCACAACGCAGAGCTTTCCGGCCACATGTTTGGCACCACGTCAATCCCTCCTCTTGGAGTTCTCCATGTCACCACACTGAAATGAGTGATCCTTCCCACACGCACAGACTACCAGCACAATCCTGCCAGATTGGTCACTGCACTTGGCATCACATGGAGATATGATGGATAAGGGTAAACTGCTCCTAACACTCAATCTGACTACAAGACTGCTCAGAAAGATGACAGTATAAAAGAAGGCATTTCTGGCGAATATAGGGGGTGGTTTGTGGCAACTTCTGAAGCACAGCATGCTTAAATATGTCAGTCTGAAGAATTGTAACAGGTTTTTGGTGTGATCTATCTACTAAGATTGTATAATGGCTAATGAACACCAGAAGTGCATCATCAACTTGTTGACAGGCATATAAGAGAGACAGCACTAGCATCAGGCAGACATTATGTCAATGTAGTGATAATTACACCACACCAGGCAGCAAAAGAAAAAAAAAAAAAAAACAAACCAAAAAACTGAGGAGAAGCTGAGACACTTGAATGGAGTGACTGCCCTTCACCATTGATATCTGATTGTAAGGGTCTTGATATCTGATTGTAAGGGTCTGTACTTGGATTTGAAAATTTTATTCTATTTCATGTGTGAAAGTTGCTTACAAGAGTTGGTGACCTATTTTTCTTCTCGTCATCTTACTGTGATTTCTCAGAGTTTGCTGATGTTATGCACTTATTATGCAGAGTTCCTATGACACTCTTTTTCTACTATGGAAATTTGAAGACTGCCTTGTCTTGTCCCTTAGCTTCTAAATTTGGGGAGAAGTAAACAATATTTCTGGGAGTCCTAACCAACAGAAGCATTATGAATATCAGTTTAGACTGTTGCTTTAATTTAAGGACTAAAGAATTAGCTTTGATGAAATATCTCCCTTTTTCTCACTTTGTCAGCTTTGTAGCTGACTCCTTCCCCAAGTGCAGACCTGATCCTTCATGCTGTGGCTGCATGTCCAGAACAAAACAGAACAGTAAATCTCTAAATCCTCCACTTGTGGAGGAAGAATGAGGTAAGAAATTTCTCTGAGTTATGTTACTGGCTCAGGTTCAGCTGCCAAGAATGAATTGGGAAGGTGTTCATTTTACAACAAGTAAAGGAAATTAAAGAAAAAATCTGCTAAAACCAAGAAGGAAATAATATATGCTCTCTGCTAATCTGATTTGAAGAATTGTACACAGGCACACCAGCTGAAGAGGAAAGAAATTGCACAAAAATTCAGTCACAGAAATTGAAGTCCAAATCGTAGACAAGGCCTAAAAGGGTAAGCCAAGGAGAGATGTTAATAACCCAGCCTCTCTCTCAGTTACTGTTTGACAACTCTTTTTAAATGCAGCTTTTTGTAAGACTTTGCAATCTTGCTCATTCATTATTATTGTAATTCAGTGTTTAATAAGTAGATGGGTCAGAAAAACTGACTAATAATTCTGCAAATATTGGGGCAATCTGCTATTTTGCATGCACAGCGGTATTGTTGACACCCAGTATATTTTCTCAAGTATGCACATAATGGGCAGAAATCGAATTAGTTTAAACTGATAAAAACTCCACTGAACCCATTGAACTTAACTGGCTCAGACCCTCTTGTGACATTTATTGCCAGGCCTGGCACAACCAGTATATACTGTGTTATCTACGTAGGGTATAGTCCTGTCTCTTGATAGCACTGAACAGAAAGTGTAAAGTTTAACAAAAAAGGATTTTCAGCCTATTGTCCTGTTCCAAAGGTTAAAAGAACCCACTAATCTCTGCCATATACCCAGTGAGAGAAGCTGGCTATCAGTAGGTCATATTTTATCTCCCTCTAAATGGGACCTTATGAATTCCAACAGAATAGAAAATTATATTGATTCCCCCACTATTTAACTTTTTTAACATAATAAATCCTATTGCCAGTACAGATATACCAACCCTTTATTCCAGTGACACGTTTGAGATGCCAGACTTCAGTGTACCCAATTTGCAAGCAGTGATCTAGTTGTTCTTCTCCCTCTACCAATCCTGAGGACATACCCAGACTGCAGAGAATAATTTACTTTCTATACTTTATTCTAGCAATTATTTTACCTTTCCAGCAACTGAAGTCTCCAAAGATATCATGATTATATTTTTTAAAGGTAATCCTGATTCTGACTCAAATTTAAAGGTTGCATGGACACATATGCACAGCTCTACTTCAGGTAATACCAGAGCTTATTATTGATTTTCCATGAAAAGTAAAACCATACATAAAGCAATACCAGAGACTTGATCAGAATAGCTTTAAATAATGCAAAGTGACAAGAATATGTATCTCATTGCATACATTATCATTACAAGGTAAGCAGTGTATCACCTTGGCTAAAATTGACTGTTTCATTTCAACCTTGGTGCAGAGGATATTTTCCAGCTCATTTTTAAAGCTATTGCTTCCAAAAGAAAAGGGATATGTTTCTTCATCACTAAGATACAACATTTGACCTGTTATCAACTTCATAGACAAGCAATATCCATACTCACAGGTCATTAGAGGAAAGCACAATTTCTGACCTAGTATATTGCCAAGAACATTAAACTAGGACACTTGTTGATAAAAGCATTACTTGAAAATAACTTATAACAATAGCTATATTTAGTATCTAGAGTATCTATGCATACAGAGGCCACATTTTCTTTGTATCTTTCAGAATAAATACATACATGCACAACTGACACCTGATCTCAGGAGAAAACTCATGTTTTTTTCCAGCACAGACATTTTCTAGTGCAGTACATGGCTATAAATTCTTTCTTATCACAAAGTTATCAGAGGCTGATAGTATTTTCCATCCCAAAAGAAATCTAGTAAAGGAACTTCTAGCTTTGCATTTTGTATCTTTCGTAATGCCAGAGCAATTAGTGCAGCTTTACGCTGATCAGCAATGTTCCAGGTGAAAAAGCTGACATTTCACGGAGACTTCTGGTGACATAACAAAATTCAAGGCAGGCATTTCATAAGAGAACATCTCTACAATTCCTTCCACTCAAGCTGTCAATTAAAACATGGTTTTGCTGCATGACTGACACCAAATTCATAACAAAAGAGCTGTCTGACTTCAGAGTCACTGTATATGAAAAATTACTGTGTGACACTTTGACAAAAGAAACATTCTAGTACCTGTGTGCCATTATCTTCAATATCAAACTGCATAATACTGCCATAAAGGTGCCAACATTAATAAAAAACCCCAAGAGCTGATGGCTGCTTAGTGTAGATGTGATCCTAGCACTCGATAAACATAAATGTGCTTAAGTAAAGATTGAAAGACCACATTCAATACCTGACTTCCTCACAAGAAATAACCAGGATGGGAAATTTTAAGACTAATCCTACCCCTAATTATATAAACATCTTGTGCGAATCTTCTCTGGGTTAAGAATGCCTCGGTAAATTCAGCAATGGCTTTGACCTTGGTTTGACTCTTGGGTTGAATGTGCAGAGAGTTGATTCCCATTTTCCTAGGCTGAAAATCCTCTCTGACTATGTTATTATGAGCACAAAAAATTTTGTGCCTTCAGATTAGTCTTCCCCAGACAATTTCAGAAAGGCAAAAAGAAGGATTTAGTGAAATATGTCTCATTTTCACCTGTTTTCTCTTGCATGAATACACAGAAAGTATTTTTTGAGAAAGTTCCTTCTCTCAAAAAAAACCAAAACCAAAAAACCCCAACCAAAACCACCGAAAAAAACCCCCACAAAACAACCCTTCCCATGATAATGACATTTACGTGGATGGAAAATCAATGTTTTACAGAGTGTAACTACACTGAAATGAGATTATGCAGCAACACTGTATATCTGAAAAACTATCCTTAAGGAAAAAAAAAATCTAAAAAGAACCTGATGCATGAAGAGTCAAAGAATTTGGTTACTTTGGCACTCTGCTGCTCTGGTGAAAGGTCTCTAGTGAAAACGTAGTCAGCTGAGAAAATTATTCCCTGAAAACACGAAGATTTTGATCTAAATTATAATGAGGAACATCTAAACTCATCATTCATTTCAGTTCAAAATCTAAAGACTTTACTCCAAAAGACAAACTCTTTACAGCCGCAGAAGGATGAAACCTATGAACTTTATCCTTTACAAGTAAGAAAACCACTTTCATTACAAGTCAGTAAATGTATTATTCAAGACGAACTTTGTGTGTGCCTAACAGTAGAATTTATAACACCAAACTAAATAAGTGAATACTAAATATGTGAATAAAGAAGTCTTTCGGTATGCAATGTCATGAGCAAAGCAATTTCAAAACAGACAAAAAGATTTCTGGAACATAATCCACTAGTGTTTTCTAATAAGAAGCCCAAATGAATGTAAAAGTGGCCTTTAAAATGTATGAACATCTGGACCTTGCTAAATGAAAAAAAAATGTTATGTAAACAAAAAATAAAAGTTTTTTTTCTCTGTCTCATGTGTTTACTAGAGAGAAATCAATTTTCTTGACACAAGTACATTGATCTAATTGATAAAAGGTTTATCTGGCATACTTGTCCATATGTGTAACTTGGAACTGATGCCATTTTGCTATAATGAAACAATAAAAGCTAGGTTCTGCCAGGATTTTAGTGAGTTGGCAAGTTCTAGGGCTCTCTGTAGAGTTCCTTTGCTCAATCTCTGTATATTGGTGAGCCAAAATTCACATACTAATATAAAGTGTTTCTTTTATGACAGCCAGAACAGCAGGCAGAATTCATAATGCCCAGCAAAGAACTAGAGAGCACTCTAATCTTATGTCGGATGCATTATGGTGCAAATAAAAATCATCATTCCATTAATTTCTCACACCAATGGGAAAAATATTAAACCTAATATTAAAGCTAAATTTCATGGACTGGAAGAAAACACTTCCATTGCTGCAGGCAGATTCCAAGTCTGCTACATACACACCATGGTCATATCAAGATAGGAGGCTGTCTTCTATACCAGAACCAACTCCTTAATTTCCCTGGAGCTGCGGAGGCCCACACATGCCTCTTTCAGAGCAGTCAGCTCCCAGCTGACCTTCTTGCCAAATGGCACTTACTACTTGACCATCCCCACCCTCAGCATGGCCATTAATTATTCAACATTATTGTGATGATCATTAACAAAGGCAGGAAAACAAGACAGACTCGAACACTACAACAGATGAGGTAGATGCTGCAGGTCATTATCAGTGCACACTTCTGTGATGGAATTCTGTACAGACTGGAAAAAATGCCAGGCTGTCCACCAATGATTAGTAACTACTCTTCACAGAAAAAGAACTCAAAAAAACCCCTAAAGTACTCTAGAATTCATTGAAAATGTTGACTTGTGCCCCCAGGTTGCTATGGAACCACAAAAACTGAATACAGTTTTCCAGCATCTTCTCTCTTTTTCACGTCCTTCACATTATCACACTAACTTCTCAATGTCTTCTCTCAAGAGCATTTTAGGAGACCCCACATTTAAGGAAGCTGAGCTCCAGTCACAGGCAGAGCACAGGTGTGTGCAGAAGGGATGTTGAGCAAATCCATAACACGAATAGTAAGAACCTACTAATGAAACCTTTGTCTAGGTGTCTGCGTTCTGTCAGATTTTTTCAGACTCAGTTAAAAAAGAAGAGCTCAGCATTTCTACTTCTTTATGGCAAGCTATCTCCTTACCACCCATTCACTTCAGCCACAGAGGGTGCAACAGCATTTGCCTGTTCAGTGGTTAATCAAACAGGATGTCCCTCTGATTGAGTTTACTAGATTACACAGCACCCTAGAAAGCATCCCTTCTAGGGCTTGTAAAAAAATTAAATATAAAAAAAAATAAATATATAAATACATAAATAGATAGCTTTTCTGTTTGTATCTTGAATTGAAGATCACTTACAACTCCACTAGTTTCTCTCAGCCACAGAATGAACCAATAACTGAAGTGTTGTTAAAAATAATGATCACCTCCTAGTTTTGAAAATCTCAATAAGGTGTTATCAGCACTGTAGTGTCAAACCATACAGTTATTTTAATTAAAGGCTTTACTCTGCCTTAGTTTTAAAGAAAAGGGTTAATATTATTTGAACTGTTGGAGCAAGTGCAGCAGAGGGCCACAAGTTTGATAAGGGCACTTGAGAACATCTCCTACAAGGCCAGGCTGAGAAAGGTGGAACTGTTCAGCTTTGAGAAGGGAAGGTTGAGTGGAGATCTCATGGCAACCTTGCAGTATCTAAAGGGCATTCAGGGAAGCTGAAGAGAGACTCTTCTTCAGGAACTATAGTGACAGGACAAGGAGTAATGGGTACAAACTGAAAAAGAGTAGATTTAGATTGGCTATTAGGAAGAAATTTTTGCCATGAGGGTGTTGAGGCACTGGAACAGGTTGCCCAGAGAAACTGTAGCTACCTCAATCCTGGCGGTGTTCAAGGCCAGGTAGAGCAACCTGGTCTAGCAGGAGGTGCTTCTTCCCTGAGGGTTTGGAACTAAATGGTCTTTAAGGTCTCTTCCAACCTAAACCATTCTATGACTCTATGATTCTAACATCTACTTCAAGAAATTTATGTAACTTCTCAAAACCAGTAAATATGTCAGGCTTGCTTAGCAAAATATATCAACAAGGCAGTCAGCAAAGGATGAGTCAAATATCTGCTAGTCATATCTGTATCGTGTGACACTCCTTGAGAACATACCAGCCTCCAAAAATGCATTGTGCTTTGTACCAAGTCTGCTTCCACATACAGACAACTACAATGCTTTCAGAAGCTAACACAATGCTGAAGACAATGTCAAATGCAATAAACTTCTAGAAGTTTTGTTTGCCTAGCAAATTAAGCAAAACTTCATCAACTTCTTTTAAATTCTCAAATAGTAGAATGAGTACTCATGGTTAGAAAAGGTTTTCTCTAGTGTAAATCAAGAAACAGAACACCTAAGAACAAAATAAAAGCCGGCATCTGCTTGAAGTTAATAAAATCCTTTTTAATCACACTACATTGATTTTGATCCTGTTATTTATACGGAATCAATATAAAGCATAGAGAAGAATATTTATGACAATAAGATTTTAAAATCAAGAGTGCCTTCTTCTATATCATGACATTCTGATATAATTTTAAATGAAGTTTTTCTAAGTATTTAAAAGTATTTAATGGAAGCTGAACGACATTTCAATTTTCATTATGGCCTATGACTTCGAGTATCCATTTTACTGGAATACTTATACAGGAACTACAATGTGTAGGAAGATGCAGTTTTGTGGCTGTCACTCAGAAGCAAATGCTGCGCAATTCACATCTCAGCATGTACTCTGGGTAATCTGCTGGTACCCAAAGGAGCCCACTGTAGCTCCAAGGGCATCTGCATACCCTTCCCTCCACCACAGTTTAGCTCTGCTTCACTGTCATTGGCTGGGGGAGGGAGACAGGAAAGAAGAGATGCACATATTCTGTCAAATCTCAGCCCCTTTCCCCCATAACATTGCTGAGGGTTGGCTCAGCAGCTCCACAGAGGCAGTGAAATAAAGAATGCCACTGCACATTATTTTTCTAGCGCCCAGGCTAACTTTCATTGGAACAGAGTAAAACAAATCTCTAGAAAAAGATTACACTAGAAAAATATCTACCTGAGACTTTATACCTTCCTTCTTTGGTTCTGTGTGATCTATCGTATTCTAATTTTTTTCCTTATCCAATACTGCTGTTGGAAAGATGAGCCCCACAGTAAAGAGAATTACCTCCATTCTTTTCTTGGACAATATAAGAACGTTCAAGTAACTGCACTGAAGCAGAGTAAACACCTACCTAGCCACTCTTAAAGAGTGGATGGATTAAGAAAGTTACTAGAATGGCACAGGCTTATTTCCCCATGACTCCAGTCCTTTGAAATTTTTTGACTTCCTGACCCAATACTCATGCAACACTGTCTTTAACAGCTCTCAAAGGACTGATCAATAAGATTAAGGGTATTCTTCCTTTATAAATCAGCATAACATAGCATCCCGGTCTTGCAGAATAACTGGAAAATTTATTCTCACAGAGTATCCTAGAATTTCTCAATACTTCACCTTCTTGTATGTTATTTTTTAATAACTTCTGTTGAATGGTTTAATTTTACATCTGCATAAAAGCTGAGCCACTAGCAAAACATGACCAAAAAAAAAAAAAAAAAGAAAAAGCTGCAAATTCAATGCCAACAGATCACATTGTGGCAGGTTGGTCCCAGCTAGGCACCCACACAGCCTACACAGCCTCTTACTCACTCCCCGCAAGTAGGAAAGGACAAAAATAGGAAGAAAAGAGAAAAAAAGCTTGTGGGTTTTACCATCACAGGCAAACAGACTCAACATTTAACTTAGTATAAAACATTAATTACTGAATTGAAGATTGCAAAACAAAAAAAAAAGGGACAATTAATACCTAAGGAAGACATCTTTCCTCCATGTTTCTCAGAGTCAGCTTCACTCCAGACACCTTCCTCCTCCGTTCCCAGTCCCCACACCTCTCATTATCCCTGCAGGTTGTGCGCAATCTCTTCAGCAAGGCAAAAGGCAGTGTAGGTTGGGCTCAGGGCACAGCTTTATCACTCGTTTCTCGCACTTTCCTGCTGCTCCTTCTCTTGTACTTGTTTCCTCTGCTCCAACATGATACCTCTACAGGCAGCATTCCCTTCAGGTGTGCCTTCAGGCTCTACTGTGCACCTTTTCTCTGGTCTTACTCTTCCTTGCTCGTTGTCTTTATCACCATTTTGAAATGTATTTTCACAGAGGCACCACACACTTGGCTGATGCGCTCAGCTGTGTCCTGTGGTGGGCTTCCTGTGGGGCCAGCTGGAACCATTTGTGCCAGGAAAACTCAATGTCCTTGAGGAAAAACTTTCTAAAAATAACCACCTAAATTTTTACATTATTGAGTCTGCTATCCACACAGAAACAAAGCTGATAAATGTTACAATGGACTATAAGTCTGTTTGATTCACTAAAATATATAGATAGTGGGGTTCCCACAACCTATACTTTCAGTAATTTTGCCTCATATTTTTATAGCAAATTTTATTTGCATTCTTGAAATCACAGATTGGTTGAGGGTGGAAAGGGCCTCTGGAGGTCATGTGGTCCAACTTGCCTGCTCAAAGAGGATCACCTGGAGCAGGTTGCCCAGAACCATGAACAGACATGTTTTAAGTAACTCCAAAGATAGAGACCCCACAGCCTCTTGGAGCATCCTGTGCCAGAGACCAGGCTTTGAGATTACTCAGAGAGCTTTTCTTGTTCTCCACACTTATAATGTTACCTCTTTCAAAAAAAAATCTGGAATTTTTAAATTAATTTAATTATTTTAATTAATGTGGTAGATTTCTACTCGTTGTATCTGCAGTAGTAAAATTTTTCATCTCTGCAACTCAGAACCCGACATTCCATGGTCTAACAATAAATCTACACTTCTACCTACTTGGTTTTTCCTCATCTCTCATTCCATCAACTGATCTGAAATGACACCTTACTTTTTTTTTGCTTTATAGAGCATCTATTCACATCAGGTCTATTTGAAGTGCTCAGTCCTCTAAAAGGAGTGCACTAGCAAAGTTTTTCTAAGAAATGCATTATGATTTTAGGCTTTCAGTAGACCATTACGTGATATTTTCCAACACTTGCAAGCCTCTGAAGAGTTAGGTGCAACGACATACCCTGAGCTCCTGCATGGCATACAGCATTCTGACTGGCAGCAGAATGTCTGCCTCTTCTGTGGACCTTGCATTTGTATCAGTAGCTGTTCATGAACACCACTGATTCTTTTGGACCTTCTAATTTACTTCCTCATGACTGGCTCCCTGGAAACTTGTCTTGGGGTGACATTATGAAAGTCTTATATTCCATATCATCTGCTTTCTGCTCAGACAATGTGTTCTGTAAGTTTAAGAAGCTGGGAGAAACTCCGCTGGCCTGGGTTGTTTGAAATTCCTCCCCAAGGTGTCTGGCCTTGAAGGGACTGGGGGGGAAAGACAGCGGGGAGGTCCGGTTTTTTTTTTTCCCTCTCACACTCTTGCTCTGGGGTTTCCAGCAGCAGTGGCGGCAGCAGCGGCGAAGGCCTATTCCTTCTTCGGTTTTATCTGTTTGGACTGTTTTTCTCGACTTGCTTTCTCATCCGAGACATCAGACAACCCCCGAGAGGAAGCAGGTGAGAATCCTTCAGGAAGCCACCCAGGGGACTTCGCCCAGCCTCGCCATACCCCCCTGTGGGGGAGGTGGAACTACGCCCAAGGAAAAACAGGACACTAAAGTCCATCAGACTGTTCGGTCAGGTCTAATAAGTCCTTTTCTTTTTCCCATGTTTTATGGGCATTTGGTTTTGTTTGTTAAATAAAATAGGGGTTTTTTTTCACTTTCACCCAAGAAGGTTTGTTGTGGTGGGGGGAGGAGGTGCCGGAGGCCTGGTCCCGTGGGGGAGGCGCTTGGTGGAAGCGTTTTCCTCCTAAACTTGTCTCAAAACTAAAAGTACTATAAGTACTTTTAATTCAGGTACTTCAAAAGGTTTTACAGCCATGCAGTTTAACATGATAAACTTTACACTGGGAAAACACATTATCTTAACTGTTTGATGTTAAGAATCAGGAAAAATATTTCCTATATTATAGGCTTGTATTTTCAATGTCCAGGAGATACAATGATTTGGCAATGTTAATTAGAAAAAATAGACAGAACGTAATGTAATTTATTGTGGCTGTCAGTAGTGGAAAAAAGAAATGTCTTCTGAACAGAGCGTATATTAATTTTACACAATAGGGCCTGTTTATCTCATAAAGTAACTAAAATAAACATATTGAAACACAGTGGTGCCTTGATGCTATGTCAAACAACTTTGAATGTATTTCTCAATCTTTTCTCCAATTCTAGAATAAAAATTAGCATTTATTGAGGTCATGTCCTTGTTTAGGGAGTCCCTCGAGAGAAAAATCACACCTAGTTACTTCAACCTCGGACAGGATTTTTGGTTTTTTTACTATGGTGGCATTTCAGCTAAAAAGTCTTTATATTAAAAGTTCTGAACCTTGTCACTAACTTTATCTTCCTGTGTCAGGCTAAGAGTTCCAGGTAATCCTCACTAAAATTATGGAAGCATTCTTATTGATACAACCATTTTGTGTTCCCCATAGTGACATACTGTAAATTATGCAAATGAAAAAAAAGCAAACAGCAGTGGATTTAATGATACACCCTTCACAGCAATCACCCATATAATAGTACAGCTTTTAAGGCATGGAAATTGAGAACAAATAAAACACAAAAAAACTGATGGTAAAAAAAAATAAAATAAACTAAATTGCATAAACACATATTTTATAGAAATGTTTCAGCAAATTCCGGTGTACATGTGGGATGCCAGCTGTACGGGATTGACTGTCAGATTCCCTGCTCTGTACATATAAAGATGTGACAAGAAGAAACGAACTTTATGACTTGGTGTTTCTTGGATCTTTAAAATTCATTTCACCATACTAGCACTCACTTTTATCAATTCAGACTATTAAACAGACAACATACCAGTATCTGATGCATCATAAACACCTGACCTATTAATAGGTAATCTAATGCAGGCAGTCTAGGCCTAAGGAAATACAGAAGAAATTATTGAAGGCATGTTTTGTGGACTTCGGGACCAACAGTTTGAAACAAATCTGATATGCCTCAATACAACAAAAAATTGAGAGTCTGACATGATTTTTAGTGGTTTTTGGAGGAACTGGATTGTTGGTACTTAAAAGGTTACTACAGTCTAGTGTTGGCTTTTATCATGACATCTTTTCTTGTCAGGATAATCATGGTATTACCATGACTCAGCACAGAAACTTTAGATAATAACTGTTATTACACGTTTTTTCACGCAGATTCTCCTCAGGGAAGCACAGACAGTTGTGACTCTCCTCACCTCAGAGATGATTTGTCTTTCAAAGCAGAAAATTGCATAGAATATTATCAACTGCCGCCACATATTCTGGGATAGTTTTATACCCTGGACTACCTATTGGGTTATTCTAATCATTTCTTATCCTATACAGCTCAAAGCTGAGGGCAAACTGTCTATTATATCACAGTATTAAGAAGGCTTTGGCACAAAACAACAGGACACATTCAATTTCCTAAGAATGCAGTGCAGTGTATTACCTGTTTTAAATTGAATTACTACTGTCTCATAAATAAATATTAATTTTAATGTCAGCTTATCAAAATTTAACACTCACAGATAACATTATGATAAGAAAATTAAAAATAAGTATGACAAAAAAAGGGGATTAAAAGACAGTTTTCTACCAGGTTCTTTTAAAACATTAAAATAGCATATTTAAATTACTGATAAGCTTTTTAATTGTATATGGGCATTTGAACACTCATATTGAGAGGGTCTCCCCTTCATCTGAAGCAAATTTTCCCAGTCTGGTAAATTGTTTAACAAATCTTATCAACACTAAATGTAGCAAGCCAATATGCATTTATGGCTTGCAAGACGTCCAGGTAGCAGAATGATAGAATTATTTATTAGAAGAAAAAGGTATCATAATTTAAATTCTGCAAAACAAACAAATTAAAAAATCAAAAATACATAAATGCAAAATAATTATTTTTATATTACCTATTTGTTATCAGGAAATTCCTTAACCTCGGTTAGTACACAAATCTCATGTCTTGCAGAGACTGGTTTTGGAAATGATGGCAAATGCATGCATCCTGCTTACTCACTGCAGGGAACATTCAAGTAAGAGGACATCTACAATTTTGAATCATGCAGTTGTCACCATAGTAACATGTCTATCTTTAAAGCAAACATCATTCTTACAGTGTTTACACTTATCAAAAAACCTGATCTCTGTGAACTTAATCTTACATGACAGCATCTTTTCTCTATCCTCCATATTTGCTATTCAAATCTTTCATTTAACATGGACCAAAGACTATCTTAATACATATATCTTGCCTATGGCAAACCCTAGTTCCTTTCAGAATATAAACCAATTATTTTACTTTTGTAGCATTGGGACCATACCCGGCCTTTGTGGGCTACATTTGGTCACCACTTTTCATTAAGTTTGTTCTGAAGGAAATTAGCAATGCTTCCCCTAGCCAATAACAAGTCGTTACAACGTTGCCTTAAGCATGCACATAATCTGAAGTTTCAAACGGGGTTCTAATCTCCCAGCTGGTGTCTTCATCAGCCCCTCTCCATGATGTTCTGTTTTCAAATAAAGCTTTGCTCAGTGAGCCCATCAACGCAGCTGCCCACAAAACACCTAAATCCAGCAAGCTGAAGTCCAGAGCTAAAAAGTAAATCCAAGCCACATAGGACAATACAACAGAAGTGAGATTATTTACTTTTAAAATCAAGATCTCCACAATACACATCTTGGTATATTGTGGTTGTTTTCTAAATTACGCTGCTTGTTGCACAAACACATCAGTCTCACAAAGCAAGAAATACTTTCCACCTTCTGATTCAGATGTCTTTCCTCTCCCACAAGTTACAATACACTCCCACCTCTCAGATTGTTTCTGTTTGCATCACATTCTTTCACAACCTGATCCAATGAAGGACCACTCTGTAGTCTTTATTTTTCCTTTGTTTTGAATGCTTTTGCTGGTTTGTCAGCAGAAAAAAAATGTCAAAATACATATGTTCTTACCCAGATAAATTATATTCTATTTTAGGTCATAAAACAAACCTTAAAACACAAATCAAAATGCAAGGGCGAGGGAAAAAAAATAGACAGATTTTTTTCATTTTGAAAGTACTAGAGTTATCTTTTTTAGGTAAATAAAATAAAGAGGTAGATATAGATATTTATTGTGTAATCTAAATAATTTAGTTACTACCTACTTTTTTTGCCTAGTTTTCTGAAAGTACTACCCTTCACAACTTCACTTTTTAGTTTCATTTCAACAGGCTTTTTAATTTTAAATGGGTGAAAACTCCTTTTTTCATCAACTGCTTAAATTTTTAATTAGAATAAATGAAGAAATTAAGTCTTAAACAGTCTGAATAAGGACTTCCTTCTTGCTCTCTTACTAAGTCAGACACGTCAAACTATCAAGGTTCTAAAGTTCTATAGCAGCCTGCTAGTTTTTAAACACATTTCCAATTTTAACAATATTTTTTGTCTTTTTGGAGCGATGTTTACAGTCCATAATATCTCCATGAAGCAAGCTGGTCAAGCTAGCAAATATGGTCAACAATGATGCAAAATAAGCAAAGTATTTATTTTCTTATAATTTTAATATACCTATGATGATGTCCTAAGGTTTTACAAAAGTTTTCTGAAAACAAACTTCACACTAGAAATTCATTTTTTGCTGATATACTATAAGAAACACAGTCATAAATGTGAAATAGTGGGTAAAATGTTAAAGAGGAAATAAACCAAATATATTCATAGCACATTTCATCTTCTCAGAGAAAATCAAATTGTCCTGAAAAAACACGAAACATGCCAAGAAAGCAAAAGAATTATTACGTTAACACTGTTCATCAATATCTGGCCTTTAGAGGTCATTACAAGAAATGCAATAGAAAGTTAAAACAATTTTGTAGAATTAAATTCTCCTTTTCTGAAATATGAGTGACTATATACCAGTGACTTACAAATGTTTAATTTCACAGGCTATAAATCTTGGAGTAAATTGCTCTGCATTGCTCTTGACACAAGTACTAAGAAAATACATAATATTGAGGTTTTTGATTACTGATGATGAACTATCTTTAGACCATGAGCAACATTTTATTTGCATCAGTTACACTGAAAGCTTAAATCTACATCAGCAATTGGATGCAAGAGCTGCTCTGATTTCATGAGTGTCAATAATTTAGAAATACATGGCAGAAAGTCATATAAAAAGTTTAAAATTATGATGGTGTTCCCACAAAGATGCATGAAAATATTAAGCAAACTTTACAGCTATTTATGCTGTCTTTATGTCTTATAAACTTGCTGAATATAATGGAGGTTTACATAGCAAGACATTTGGAAATCTTACAGACCCTTTCTGTAGTTATTTCACTGTATATTTTTGTCCACTATATCTTAGGTCCGTTTGACTAAACCGTAACTTCATGGAGCAAAACCATTTCAGATTACCCCTAAGTCATGTCTGCAAGATCCTTGACTCTTATTGTGCTTGCAGAGAGAACCTCAGCCTGCTGTTTTCTGTTGGCCTTCCTGTCAATAATTTAATCCGGATGCAAAAATTGTACTTTACCACATTTTGTTAACCTCTACCACGTGCCATCCTATTACAAACAATTGCTTTAGTGGATCAGCCTTTTCAGAGCAATATTTAGATGTCCACTGGGTCAAAGTTTCATCACCCAATGCTGACTTAGGGTGTTGAGACTCAGAGCATTCAAAGACAGATATTCAACTCTACAGGAGATAATTGTCATTGATTTTGCCCTAAAGTTCTGTTTCAGACTGTAGGGCTCTGGTATATTGCAGAAAAGGTGAGAGTAAGGCCCTGTGAATGAGAACAAAGTGTTGGCAGGTTTTCTTAGGTGTTGAATCAGTTAAAAATGCTGAGTCTTAAACCTACTGTGTATTTACCATCACAAACCTTTCCACTGAAATAGGCAAGGAGTTTTATTCCACGTCTCCTAAAACATTTTTGAAATTCCTTTAACTTGTCATAATAGTTCAACATATTTGGTCATCTTCTTGCACTCAAACTACTAGGGAAATTTGACACGAACTCCCACAACGTTTCAGCTACTCTGAAACCTTATTTTTCAAGAAATAAATGACAGGGGGGAAAAAATGTTCATACATTATCAACTTCACATGTGGAAATCTTAACCATGTTAGCCAGAACAGGAACAGATGCCTTTTATTTCATAGCCTGATTAGCCACAGAGGAGTGCTAAATGAATCTGAGATGTGTCTTTCCCAGAGGTGTGGTGGATGATATTTCTGAGGACAGCGCAGAGAATCGTGGAGAGGGTACACAAAACCTCCTTATGTTTTGTACTGGGTGGATTCTCTATCCCTTCCAACTAATGCTAGGTTTAAATGCCCAGCATTTTTTTTCCAAATGTTTGTCTTTGAACACATGTAGCACAAACACATATAACCACGGGTAAGCATCACAAGGTACCCTCAGAAATTTGCTGTGATATAAAGATAATGTCTTAAAAATGCGTATGGTTTGCTTTCATATCAGTCTGCCTGCTCATTACACAGCAACAATTTTTGATTTAAAAAGTTCCTGTTTTATGCAAAGACTTGGATTTCATAAACTCATGGCCAAAGAGCCTATTTTCCCAAACTTCACCCAATTTCCCTATCTGTGGTTTATTTTTAAATTCAGGTTGTATTTGAAATTAGAGAAGAAATTGAATTATTTTTTCATAAGTGGAAAATTTGCTGTGAAGACTTTTCATAAATGTGTATAAGCAAAAAGAATACACGTGCACTGAGCAATACAAGTTTGTAAATTTATATCATCTATAGGATCTTGATCTTTTAGGAAAAACAAAAACCAAAAAAGTTGGGAGTCAGATATTAAAGATTAAAACAATGGAAAAGTAATACCATAAGTGAATAGATGTTTTAAATTTCCTACTAGCTCTGCTAAACTGAGTACTTTCCAGCACAGGCACCACTGTCCTACATAAAACAGGCTGCCCGCTCTCACGACCTATAATGGGTCATCAGCGTGGTGTGACAGTGATCGCGAATGGGGTTTGTAGGATTGTGAAACACTTAGGTTTTAGCACCTCTGTTTCTCTACTTTATTAGAAATTACCACAATCACCAATAAAATCACCATTAGTCAGTGTAACTATAATTAGGTGAATATATATATAAACATATATATCAAAATATTACAAATTATTATATGCACTCAATAATACAGCAACAACAAATAACAGCAGCACTCAAAAGCAGCATCAACCAGCGCATCTATAACAGTTCAGGTTACTACAAATTATCAATTGTATGAGAACAGATATACTCAAAATACTTTCATGTATGTATATGGTACTAGGCACAGTAAACAGAATCCAGATGGGGACCAAAGCATGTCAAAGGGAAGGACAAACCAAACCGACCCCAGAAGTGGACCCAGAGGAGGACAAATAAATAAAAAAGTCTCACTTCAAGGTGATCTGAGTTACAGAGTTTGGAGTCAGACAGGCACCCACAGCAAGTGTCCAGAGGCTCAGAAGAGAGGTCATGCAGAGAGCTAAACCTGTTTGAGAGAAGGAAAACTGCATGCACTAGGGGAAGTACTCAGAGATAAAATTCCATTCTGAATAAAAAATAGGTCATTTTTATACCATAGAGACAGGGGTTTAGGACACCACCATTTAAAGGCATCCAGCAGATGTTGTTAATTTAACCTGGGACATCCCATAGATAAATATTTTTTCCTAATCTCTCAGAGAAGTTTTTGAATTTCCAGACTATTTTCCTGGTTTTGCAGTTTACAATGCTCAATGTCACTGATTCTTACTTTATTAGGACATTTTTTATCTTTTCAGGTTATGAGTACCCATTATGGTTCGTATCCATGGTGTATCATAATGTGTCTAGTTTCCAGGCAAATAGATAGAAACTGACAAATAGGACTAAATTGTTGTTGAAGCACAAATGGGTTAGGATCAAACTCAACTTTTTCCCAGCTGTGCTCACTCTGCGTTGTTAGGTAGAGTAAATGCAGCATATCTTACTTTTATAACTGAAGTCAGCAGATATGTCACTGAATACAGAAAAGGACACAATTGTTGAATAATAAAGTCTCCGTCTTATAATCACTTTTCACAGTAGTGACACATGTTAAGCACAGAAACAGAACTTAAAGGGGTTTCTAGTGAAAGTCAGCCATGAAGGGCGCTAAACTTCAAGGATGTGATTCTAAACTCAAAGGCAGTACATACAGGACTCAGGAACAATCTGGGACTTTTAAATCTGCACCCAAAGCAAAACCTGGTTTTTGATATTTCTCTTTCATCTATGCCTCTTATTTGTGGTTGTTCATATAAATGAGTTCACTAAGAGAGTGTTTCTCAGCATGGAAATCTTCCAGGTATGCCTTACAATACAATTCTGTTTCTCCACAGCAAGTTCCCATCACAGAAAATGCAACAGTAGAAAATGAAAAACTGCCTTCTAGAAAAGGAGTAATACATAAAGGAACAACCAGTAAAACTAGAAAAGGTCAGCTATGCTGAAAGAATGAGACCATATCAGGAAAATGGCCAGCAGTAAATCAATAACAGGTGCTGCAAATGGAATTTAAAGTGCAGCCCTCTATGTGATCTGTCAACAACCAGACAGCCAAATTTGGCAGCTCAGACCAGATGACCCATTGTGGTCCCTTCCAACCGTACCCATTCTGTGATTCAGGAGCTACTAAGATTCTCGTTTGCAAGCAGGAAAACCAAGCATGACTTGAGCCCAAAGGAGGTACTCTCTGGGTAGCAAATAAATAAAAATAAAATACTGCATAAGATGTGAAAAGTTCATCATTATCTTCTACTAATTACAGACAGAGAAGGGAAGCATCTGTTTTCACACAACCTTACCAGCAGCTTTTTCTTCTTCTGGGGGTAAAAAAAAAAAAAAAAAAAAAAAAACAATTGANCCCAGCAGCTTTTTTTTCTTCTGGGGGTAAAAAAAAAAAAAAAAAAAAAAAAATCAATTGAGCATTTGAGGATGTCAAAATGGCTGTACCATTTTGTAACTGTAATAGCAGTTACCAGCTGTCTGACTTGCTGATAAAGCCCCTTCGTTATTGTCACAGAGAGTAGAATGCAGATCCATGGAATACCTTGCAGAGCTTCACACCTGACAGCCAACCTCAGCAGCAGGTACAGAACAGCATCTCCCTAAATGGCCACTGGCCATGGGAAGGGGCACACAGGGGCACACAAGGGCATGTTGTTCCTGCTCTGATCCCTTCCATCCCTCCAGTTTCCTTCACTGGAGGATTCCAGGTGGGCTTAGTGCAATGTCATTCCCACCAAGCACACATCCACTGGCAAGGCAGACCAGTCTGAGCAAAAGCCAATGATTTCAGCAGGGAGTTCAGGAAAGCTGCTTGCACGAAGAGCCAGGAATTAAAAAATTAATATAATTACTTGGTGCCTGGCCTCTGGATTAGTGCAAATACTTATTCTGTCTCTTGACAAAATAGCTGTATGCATTTCCTTTGAACTTCTGTGGTTTACACAGTATTTGAAAAAAAGAAATCACAAGGATCAACTGAGTTTTAAAAATATACAGATTAATTCCCTTAATGCCTAAGTTCCCTTAAAAGATTCAGAAAAAAGACAGAATTTGGGAAAAAACCCCAATACTTACTACAGATGGTATGGGGTTAGACACTCAGAAAAATTCTAGTAGAAGTACTGTAAAAGTAAAAATACAGTTTCTTCCTCTGCAAATCTACCACGCAAAAAATTATTGGAAAAATACCATGCCAATGCAGATTCCCTCACGTAATTATATATTTTGAGGATATTTTCACTGTTCTAAAACAACAATTCTTATATTCCTAAGTAAATACTCCACAATACCATGTGGTCTGGTCAATTCTCCTCACAGTTTCAAAGAAAACTACTTCCATAACCCTAGCTTTCTCTGTAAGTCCCACTTTTATCAATATTACTGTATGTCTAGAGATAAAGGGCGTGCATGTATACGTATCAGCCTCCATACTAAAAAAAAACCCCAAACCGTTAGATGTATAATATGAAAGAAAACAAAAAGCTCAATTAGCCATAATTCAATGCTTATAATCCATAAGAATGGTGCTGTCATGCTTTTTATGTAAGAGAGGAAATTTTATTACAAATGAAATATTTTTCCCTAGCTGTGAAGACAGCCAAAACAATTGATGTTGCATCTTATTTTCAGCAGATGAAAGGAAATAGCTAAGCCATTTGAACTCATTCCCTGCAGTGCCTGAAGGGTTTTTTTGCCAGCAGCTTTAAAGACTTTTTGCTTATGCAGCAAAGGATGGACTTCTCTTGCAGCTAAATTTTGGTATTAAAATCCTAGCAAGAAAGGGGATTTCTTTTGTATGTCCCTGTTCCTAAAAGTTCTGGTGAAAGGGGCAGGAGAGGGAGTTTCATACCTGATATTAACTTGATCCAAAGAGCAAAAGTAAAGAACTACAATGCTCTTGCATTTATCCTAACCAGTCCCCGCAGAAACTTTTATATGCCAATTTTACCACTTATTAGAATTCCTGTCAAATTCTAAACTAATTGAATTCAGCCTTTCTACAATCACAGCTGACTGGAAAAACACTGTTTAAATGTTAATCTGGTGTTTATTCAGACACTTTAGAGTTTCTACTTCCAGCAGCCTTTCATTTCAACAAACAAACGAACAAAAAAAA